>OX336348.1:17832090-18304090 GCA_946902875.1 Nematopogon swammerdamellus | reverse complement strand
TTATGAGTAGCTCGTGGATAAGTGGTAAAGGCCTTGCTTATTAACCGCAAGGTCGCGCGTTCAGTGCCCATTGGCGTGCATCACTTTATTTTTCTTTCCGAGTTTGATAAGTTAATTTCTTGAACGTGAGTTGCTCTATGGTTCGCATTCCATGTAAAATTATAGTTGGTATCTTAATATCTATAATATAAAATCGAAAAACCAGAACGAGATAAACAAAACGAGAGAGAGCGGGATGGCGCTCTACGAAACTTTCGAACACCGTTTCTCCCAAACGGCGCACTATTTCTTGGGAATTTGTATGTAACTCCATTCCTTGACCTCGGGAATCGTGAAAAACTTGAGAAAATATTATATTGGTTGTGTAATTTTTGTATAATAAGCAAAATAAAATCGCATATATTTGAATTTCGAGCCAAAAGAGAGCGAATTCATTGTCTATGTCAGCCTATGTCAAAATATGGTAATAGTCGTGACCACAGAGCATGAAATGCGCGGGGGCGCGGGCGGTAGGTATTTGATGCTCTGTGGTCGTGACATTTCTTTGAGCCCGATTTACACTTAGTAAGTAGAGTACCGAGTTAAGTTGATGTTCTATACCAATAGTGAGACTATCGATAATAACAGTAAACAACAACAAATAAAACATAAAACTATAAAATAGTAATACGCGACAATACATATGGACTCTATCGATGACATATATCATCATCTGTCTACCTATCATCTATCTGTCTGTCTGCCTACTGTTTTTACCCGACTGCGCGACGCAAAGGAGGGTAATGTGTTTATCAGCCTATGTATGTATGTATGTTTGTTACTTTGTGGCACGCTAGAGACCAAACGCGTGGGCCGATTTTGATGATTCTTACGTCAATCGATTTGTCTTAATCTTGCGAGTGTCACTGAAGACATGACAGTAATCAAAATTCAATATGGCGACAACTAGGTGCCATATTGTGAAAAAGAAAAAAATTAAAGTTGACTAACTATGTTAAGTAGGGTATCGTTGAATAGGTATTTGAAAATGTGGTTTAGGTTTCTCTTTATCATTTTTCATTTCGAATGATCATTTAGGATCTATAACGATTTAAAGTTGGTTAGCAACCATTCTCACTCTTATAATAATAGAGCTGTGATAAAGTTCTTATTGCGCCGACCAGTAAAGAAGTTGTTTCGTCTTCCAGTCGACCCATGACCAGTGGATGTTGAATGCAGGTGTCGCCACCTCTCTCCATTACTGTGATGGATCACCAGGGGGGCGATGTCGGCGACGACGCTTTATAAAAAAATAATTTAATCTTTAATCTGTGTATTTTTATGTCAAATTGTCTGCAATAAAAAATGGTGGAATTTGGTTCGATATTTTTCCTTTCCTCGTTAATATTTGGTTCCTTCGAGCAGGGTTTATACTTTGCTAGTGCATATTTGTACAACGAGTAATGGAAACGAGATCTCGAACGAAAAGTGCCGCCGTAGCCGCCACGGCGGCGGATTCTCACATGCGCCCTGCATCGCATTCGGGTGCACCCGACGCGGAGTGTGCACGACCTCGTGTGAGTTCATCTTCAAAATCGGAGGTGAGCTCGGTCGTACATCCAGCTCCTCGAGCGTCGGGTGCTCATCATGCCCTGATTCGCGATGTAGGACACGCGAATCCGTCGTCTCAAATTGTGCCGGCTGCAGACCATTCTGTTTCAGGAGGACACTGCCTCAATAGCTGCAGCTCAGCGCGCACCTCAAGGTCAATTGCCACGGTCATCGCGCGCAAGCTAGCTGCAGAGGCCCTCCACGCGCGCCGCCTCCTTGAGCGCGACGCTGAGCGCGCACGCATAGCCGCTGAGCGCGAGCATGCCGTGGCCGATTTAGAACTTCGTGCTGAGCTCGCTGCTATTGACGCTGCTACCTCTGCAAATACGAACAGCGCCAGCGGGCGCGCAACATTCAACGTGCGAACAGTGGACTGGGTTAAAGGTTCCCATTCTAACTTAACACAGGTTTCAGATAACTTATTATCTTTAGAAAATAATATCTCTCAAGCACATAGAGATACAGTAATGTCGCCACTAGATATTACAGAAGGGCATATACTTGCAAAACACGGTGACGCATATCTTCATCGAGTCGGTGAGCGAGGTGGAGCGACGGTTAGCACTCGGCGAGCGCGACTGCAGCCCCCGCCGCTACCGCAGCCGCCGCCGCCACCGGTATCGGCACTACAGCTGTTACCATCTCCGCCGAGCTTGAGTGGAATTGGTAAAACTGTTCCAACTAATTCAGAAGCACCTCCCTCAGATATCGCTCAACTTGCATCTGCTATAGCAGCTCTCACCGATAAAACAAGCTTACGAACACAGAGCCGAGCTGCTAAGCCATGGTATATAGAACTGGTACCATATTCTGGGCATGCGACCGAGTGGCTCGGTTTTAAACGCACATTTGATGACACTAGAGCGTCATACACATCGACTGAAAACTTAGCGCGGCTGCGGCACGCCCTGCGTGGAGAAGCGCGCGAGGCGGTCGCCTCGCTGCTTGTGTCGGCATGTGAGCCAGACGACGTAATGCGAGCTCTCGAACTTCGGTTCGCTCGTCCTGAGCAAATTGTCATGCAAGAGCTCGCAGCCATGCGCGCACTTCCTAAGTTGAATGAAAACAAAGATCTGCACGTGTTTGTTTGTAAATTTCGTAACTGTGTATCAACTATAAATAAAATTAATTCGACAGAACCAGAGTTCGACCTATTTAGCAATAGTTTGAATAAATACAAGAGTTATATAGTAATGTACTTAAATAAGGAATTAACATAAATACATGTTATGTATAAGACGTAAGCTAGGGAACGCATTAGGTTAAGCCTGTAATGTTTCTTAGATTTAAAATAAGGTAAATAAATAAATAAATAAACTATTAAATTATTAAATAAAGATGAATATTTGCATTCCCCAGAATTATTTGATGCCTTACTAGCTAAGCTGTCTCCGTGGATGCGGTCCAAGTGGATAGACTTCGCAGCAGATCACCCAACTAAGGTAAAGCTAGAGCTTCTGACTGACTTTCTCACTCGCGAAGCAGAACGTCAGATGCAATTTGGCGTAATCTCTCATCATGCTTCTCACACACAAGTCGAGTTTGAGAAAAAGCGAGAAAAAGTTCATGCTACATCTGCCTCACCTTCCGAAAGCGCATCGTGTGTTTATTGTAATGAAATACATAATATTCAAATTTGCAATAGATTTAAGATGCTATCAGTTGATGATCGGTGGAGCTGGATACGACAAGCAAAAGTTTGCTACAGATGCCCCAAAAATATACCGCATCAATGGAAACTGTGTAGAGCGAGGCCCTGCACTCGCGATGGTTGTCGAATGCGCCATCATGCTCTACTTCATGGCGGGACGTATAGTCCTACCAAACCTGGATTCTCTATCAGGACCGCTCATACTTTAGATAGGCCAGGAGAGAACGTCCAACCTGCTCATACTTTAGATAGGCCAGGAGAGAACGTCCAAACTGACGAGTTATGCAATTCGAGTGAGAGTAATAGCAAGGGAAATATTGTTTTAAACAATACTTCGGTCATGCCCTCTACCGGTAGCTCTTGTCAGCCACCACGTCGAGCTTTATTAAAAGTTATTCCTGTCATTGTAACTGGACCGGTCGCTAGTGTAGAGACGTATGCTTTACTTGACGATGGGTCAAGTGTAACATTGATCGACTCGGACGTGTCGAAACGAATTGGTGTAACGGGTCCCGAGGAGAAGATAGTAATGAATGGTGTTCAAGGGATGACTAGTGAAACTAAGGTCAGTTATGTTGATTTTTATATTCGAGGCCAATACAGTAGCGACATTCACATAATAAGAAATGCGCGCTCCATTCCAACGCTTGGACTGGCGCGACAGACAGTTAGACTCGAGGACGTAGTGCAGTACAATCACATTGTGGATCTAGCAGAAGAACTTGCTTATGAGGATGCTACCCCAACGGTTCTTATAGGAAGTGCGGACTGCTTCCTGACTTATTCAAAATCCATTAGGAAGGGTTCGCGCTCCGAACCAATAGCATGCCATACTCCGTTAGGCTGGGTCCTCCACGGTGCAGAGTACAGTCGAAGTAAAATTGTCGAATATGTAAATCATAGTGTTGTCGAAAATGAAAATGTCGATAATTATACAAGTTTGGAAAATATGATAAAAGAACAGTATAAATTGGACAGCATAGGAATAAATAAACGACAGAGCCTTTGTGTAGAGAACAATCGAGCATTACAAATTCTTGACGCCACATCCCAACGTCTTCCTAGTGGTCGGTATGAAGTAGGTCTTCTCTGGCGGTCAGACACTCCCCAGTTTCCTGAAAGCTATTCACAGGCACAGCATAGGTTAGTGATGCTAGAAAAGAAGCTCGATAAAGATCCTCAAATGAAGGATTTATATAGAAAAAACATGAAAAGCATGATTGATAAAGGTTATGCCGAAGAATGTACAGGTGAACCATTGTCAAACGTGGTGTGGTATTTGCCACATTTCGGAGTATCACACCCAGCCAAACCAGGTAAGTTGAGGATCGTGCATGACGCGGCGGCGAAGTCTCAAGGTCTTAGTTTAAATTCTTTACTATTGCCAGGACCTGACATGTTGCAGTCATTACTCGGAATATTGTTTCGCTTTCGTGAAAGTCGAGTAGCCATAACTGCGGACATACAAGAGATGTTTCCACAAATAAAGATACGTGTGGAAGACAGAGATGCTCAGAGATTCCTGTGGCGAGATGGTGATAGAAACTCTGAAATTAAAGAATACAGAATGAGTTCAATGATATTTGGAGCAACGTCGAGTCCGTGTACAGCTCATTATATTAGAAATAAAAACGCAAAGGAATTTGAAAGTACGTATCCAGATGCAGTGCGAGCAATCCTGTGTGACCATTACATGGATGATTATATAAGCAGCGTTGAGAGTGCAGAATGCGCCATCAGGCTGGCTTCTGGAGTGATAGCCGTCCACCAACAAGCTGGTTTCATAATGAGAGCGTGGGTGTCTAATGACACATCAGTTTTGGATTCGATTCCAGTTGAGCTTCGGCAGGAAGTGCCGACGAGCGTCGAGCTGGGTACGAAAACGGTTCGAACGTTGGGGCTCATGTGGAATCCTTCTTGCGACACCCTAGCCTTTCAAACTGGTTTACAGGATGTATTATCCGATACTTTGACGAGAAGAATAACACTATCTCATGTAATGCGTGTTTACGACCCACTAGGTTTGCTCGGTCCAGTTGTGATCCGTGGTCGTATTCTTTTCCAACAAACATGGAAAAGCGGTTTAGGATGGGATGAGGAGTTACCACTACCGGAATGTGAATTATGGCGTGAATGGTTTGTAGATCTACGTGCCATCAGCGACTTGCAGCTACCACGTTGGTACCTAGATGTACAAGGTTATGTCGAGAGTGAGCTTCACCTGTTTGCGGATGCAAGCGAACTGGCGTATGCTTGTGTTGCATACTGGCGCTTTATTTATCCAGATGGTAAGGTGAAACTCTCTCTCGTCGGCAGTAAAGCTCGCGTCGCACCGCTTAAGCCTATCACGATTCCAAGGTTTGAGCTACAAGGGGCTCTCATCGCAGCTCGACTGGCGAACACAATTCGCGACGAGCATAAGTTCAAACCTGACCGACTTTACTTCTAGACTGACTCAATGACCGTACTTGGATGGCTCCGGAGAGATGCTCGTCAGTTCAAGGCATTTGTAGCCCATCGAGTTGGCGAAATATCTGAAACCACGAAAGTATCGGAATGGAGGTGGGTTCCAAGTGCCCTGAACGTAGCTGACGACGCTACACTTGTGAATTCTGACCGCCTCACGCCCGAAAGTCGTTGGTTCACAGGTCCTGAATTTTTTTTAGGACCCCAGGAGACCTGGCCTACGGAAACATCCAAATTCAAATCCGACATTTGTAATGATGAAATAAAAACAAAACTGTTGAACATAAATTTAACAACTATAATCGAATCTTTATGTACACCAGTTTTGGTAGATCCAACTCGTTTTAGTAGCTGGTCACGCTTACTGCGTAAAACTTCATACGTTAGAAAGTTTCTTCAGAAACTGAAAGACCGTGTTTCTGCCAGACGAATAAATGCTATCGAAGCAAAAGTTCCACTCGCGAGCCAACTACAGTCACCATTTCCTTTGTGTCGTGAGGTTTTGTCTGTTCCAGATACATCGACACTTCAAGCTCCTATGCAGTTGCAAAAAAGTAAAAACGTGACAGGTTGACAAATTGAGGTTAACTTTTTCAATTTTTTTTTCAATTTTCTAAAATGAATAAAGACGACCCAGGTGGGTCCCCGGAAGCTTCGGAAGTATGTGTGGACGAACTGGACGTGCAGAGCAACATCGAGGACGAGCTTCTTCAATCGGTAGATTGTGAGTTGGAAGCGAGGCGCCACAGGCACATTCCTGTAGGAGAAAAGAGACACAGAGAGCCATCAAGCAGAGAGCTGTCTGCTGATGAGGAGGTATTTACCTTCGTCGGAAAAAGAGGTAAAAAGAGTCCAAAAAAATTGGGTAATTCCCAAAATATTGACACGACTAAGCATGATATATCTAGGCAGGTACAGATTTCAAGCAAGGAAAAATTACCGAAATTGATTAGCCTAGCTAAACTTCTTAATGCAGCTAATATTAAAGAAGTAGTAAAAGTAAAGTATTCCTCCCCGTATAGGGTGGTTGTACACTGTTCAACTGAAAAGCATGCTTCAGAATTAGTCGGAAATGAATTTCTCAGTGTGAAGGGAATGACGTGTGCCCGACTTAATGAGATGTCATATTCTTATGGGGTTATTAAAAATATCGATATCGATATAAGTGAAGAAGAGCTCTCTCATATTTTAAAAAGCGAACATGAAATTTTTTCCGTAAAACGCCTGCAAAAGAAAATTGCATTTGGAGATTGGAGAATTAGTGAAGCTGTAAGAATTTGTTTTAAAGGGCCTGTACTACCTAAATATGTAAACATTTATGCGAGCAGATGCAGTGTGGAGCCGTTCACATTTCCAGTCACGCAGTGCTCCGGATGCTGGCGATTTGGACATACGGCCAAGACATGTCCCACTGGTAAAATACTGTGCCCTAAATGTGGAGGAAAGCATGAAAACTGTGACATTCTTGAATATAAATGTATAAACTGCAGTAACAACCACATGGCCCTCTCAAAAACTTGTCCAGTTTTCCTAAAAGAGAAGAAGATTCGTAAAATCATGTCAGATTCTAACTGCACATATAAAATGGCATTGCAAAAATTCTGCTCCATGAAAAACACAGACAATTTATTGACTGAATCAGAACATGTCACCAAAAGACAGAGCACCTTGACGAAGTCTTCTACATGCTCTTACCCTACGTCTTCCCCAATACTATCCACCCCGTTCCATTTCAATGCATATTCTCAACTGCCTAATACTTCTTCACAAGCAATAAATTCTGTTCCTCTTCCATTACGTCCCCAGTCTGAACGTGCCCCAACTTCGACTATGAAACTTGACTATGCTGGCGCTGTAAAAAAGAAAGTGAAAAACAAAACTGTTGTCGTTCCCTCAAATATTGAAATCCCCATAAACATTATCACCGAGCCAGAAATACACACTCAGTCCGAATCTAGAGAGTCAAAGGAAAAGTCAAAAGGTAAATGGCATAGGATTATAGAGGGAATTCAAAAAGTCATTACATCATCTGAAAACTGGGAAGAAAAGTTCACAAACCTAATGAAATTAGCAATAAAAGAGATTAGCAAAATTGTAATGGAGTATGTTACGGATGGCTCGATATTAAACTTATTTTCATTTGGCGAAGAATCTACCAGCAAACTACTAAGCTGTCATGGCTAGATTGACCATTAAACGCCAGATCAACTTAGTACAGTGGAATGCTAATAGCTTGATGTCTAAACAAACAGAGCTAGATCAATTTTTAAATCAAGAGAAAATTCATATTGCACTTGTATCTGAAACCTGGCTAGATGAGAAAAAAACTGTGAAAATTAACGGATATAATATTTCAAGGAAAGACCGACCTGATTCATATGGTGGAGTGTGCATAATAACCCATAAATCAGTAAAATCAAGAAGTATACTGATACATAACAGGAACCCCGGAATAGAAATATTAGGACTTGAACTTTATAATTGTTATCCTATTAAAAACATTGTTGTTGTATACTGCCCTCCATCTGTGCAAACATCGGAAGCAGACTGGGACCACATATTTTCTCAGTGGAATACAGGTACACTTATCGCAGGTGATTTTAATGGCCATCACACAAATTGGTCTTGTAAAACAGATTCTAGAGGAGAAAGTATACTCAATGCATGCCTAGATAACAGGTTCATCACTCTTAACGATGGCAGTGAAACAAGAATAAAAATGGTGAACAATAACCTGCAAAGATCCTCCCCTGACATTACCTTCTGTACTATGGACCTTGCCTTAATATGCAACTGGAACACCACAAGTGAAACCCTTGGTAGTGATCACATTATTTTGAAGACATCAGTAGAAACCGAACCTTCAAGAACTATTTTAAAAAAGCGAAATATTAAAGAAGCTGATTGGAAAAAATATAGAGAAATCCTGGAAATATCTCTTGATAATCTAATTTTATCTGAAGACATACATGAAGCATATAATCTTCTACTTTCTAAAATCAATGATGCGGCAGACGAGTGTATACCCTGGATAAAAACAAACCAAAATCCACAATCACGATTCCGGCCTAAACCGTGGTGGAACAGCTCTATTTCCAAAAGTATCGCTGAAAGAAGACTTGCACTTTCTCAACTTAGACGTAACCCTATACCTGAAAATTACAACAAATATCAACAAGCAGTAGCAAAAGCACGAAAAGAAGTTCGTGCAGCCAAGACTAAAGGCTGGACTGATTTCTGTGACAGTGTGGATAGCCAAACCTCTTCTTCTGAAATGTGGCGGAAAATGAAATGGTTAAAAGGAATCAGAACCAACAATCTACACATCGATGAAGAGAAAGCGGAAGCTCTGCTCTGTAGTCTCGCTCCGGACACTGTCGCTGACCGGCCAATACGTTTCGACTCGACACTCGGACTTCTGGATTCAGACTTCACTGTGGCAGAGTTGGAGAATGTTCTTAAATCTAAAGATACTGCACCTGGGTCAGACAATATTACTTATTCAATGTTGAAAAATCTTCCTCTAACAGGTAAAACAATCTTAATTAAAATGTACAATAGAATATTTCAATCTGGTGAAGTACCCATGCAATGGAGACATATTAGAATTATTGCCATTCCTAAGCCAGGTAGAGATCCATCCTTAGTGTCATCCTTGAGACCTATATCTCTTATATCATGTCTATGCAAAATGTTTAATCTGATTATAACTAGAAGACTTGAATGGTACGTAGAACGAAATAAATATTTATCTGATTCAACAGTAGGATTTCGACGTGGACAGTCGTGCTTGGATAGTGTTTCTAGACTGGTCACAAGCATTCAGATTGGTCAGTCATCCAATGAACCGACTCTAGCCTGCTTTATTGATATTGATAATGCCTATAATAATGTAAATGTACCGGCACTCATTTCTTATCTCATTAAAATGAGTGTTGGAAAATATATATGTCAATATATTTGGAATTTTCTCAGGGAAAGGTATTTACAAATTATGATGGATGATAAAGTAATTTCCAGATGTTGCAATAAAGGTCTTGCACAGGGGGATCCTTTATCTCCACTATTGTTCAATATTATTACGATAGAAATATGCCGAAAAGTTACTAATGTCTCAGCTTTACAGTATGCAGATGACTTTGCATTCTATGTTACTGTTCCGAAATTGACGATAGCTACCATTTATATAAAACAATCTTTATTGACACTAGTAGCATGTCTTTTAGAAATCGGTTTGGAGATCTCACCAGCCAAAACTAAAGTGTGTGTTTTTGCTAGAGGTCACAGAAAATCTATTATTGACTTGAGTGTAAATGGAATTCCTATAGAAAAAGTGTCAGTAATTAAATTTTTAGGCATGTGGCTAGACCCAGCCATTAAATGGAGAAAACATGTAACCGAAACCTGCATAAAGGCTACCAAATATTTAGATGTTCTAAAAGTTCTAGCAAGTTCATCATGGGGGGTTCATCAAACACACATGAGACGTCTATACATAGCTCTAGTCCGCAGCCGAATAGATTATGGCTCATTTTTATACGATAATTGTGCTCAGTCTCATATTCAAAAATTAAATATTCTTCAAAACAGAGCTTTGAGGATTTGTGGAGGATATATTAAGACAACCCCAATACATGTAATGGAAAGCGAGTTATGCATTCCACCATTATCTGTACGCAGACATTATTTAGCTTCTAAGCATTATCTACGATGCATATCTCGCACCAATAATCCACTTGTTAAACTTTTACACGAGCTTGTACCATTAATAGCAGATAGATACTGGCAAAACAGAAAATGCCCTATTCTTGTTAAATGTCATGAACGGATGAAAAATTATAATGTAGAAAATAGCTCACTTCTTAAAATGTATTCTTTAGATACCTGGGTCTCTAAGATTCCTATACGGGAATGTGTAAAAACCACTGTAAACGATGTACAGGGCCCAAAAAATAAAACCATGGTTCATGAACTTCTCACTAAAACTGAAATCATGTTGGAATCGATGTATAAAAACCATTTCAAATTATACACCGATGGGTCTAAAGAAGTAGATGGCATAGGCGCGGCCTTTTGGGACCCACAGAACAATATCGGTATGAAGTTCAGTATTAAAGAAGAAGTACCAATCATGACCGCTGAGCTCATCGCCATATCAGAAGCCCTTTCATGGGGCTTATCAACTGATGCAAAAGAAATTGTTCTACTTACAGACTCCAGAAGCGCTTTGCAACATTTGGTGGGCTGCACGAGTGGGGCTAAGGGAAGAGCTATAGCTTATGATATAATAAAAGATTTCTGTAATGCAACTGCCGAAAACAGATCGGTTGTATTACAGTGGATCCCCTCTCACATTGGGTTAAGGGGAAACGAAATAGCAGATAAATTGGCGAAAGAAGCTATTTACAGTGTATGCCCCACTATAATGTGTAAACCATTCTGTATGGATCGATTGTCAGATGTAAAAACATTCTGCCAAAATCTATGGAAAGAACATTTTGACAGCCGTTCTTTACAGAGTGGTATATGGTACAAAACCTGGCAATCGGAACCTCCACATGTTCCCTGGTTTCAGACGTGCAATTTCCAGAGGCCTAAAATAGTTTTAGCTCTAAGACTTCGTTCTGGCCACATGCCATTAAATAAATTTAAATTTCTGATGAAAAAGAAAGAGTCACCAAATTGTGATTGGTGCAATAAGGAGGATGATATATACCATGTGTTGATGGAGTGTGGTCAGAATGAAGAATTACGAAGGAAATTGCAGGTTTCACTCAGGGTGGACAGACTTAATTTGTTTTTTTGTATTCATAGACTGTTGGCGTGCCCAAGTGGGAAGGATTTAACATGTGTATTGGAGTTTGTTAAACGTTCTCTATCCCTTAGGGACTCTGAGCCCTGAGGAATCGAGAGGAAAGGTACCATGGGGCTGATATTGACGAATTGCTTTGTTAAAAGCCCTAAAAATAAATTAAATAAAAAAAAAAAAAGCTCCTATGCAAGGAGGGCCTTCCAAGATGTCCACTTCATTCAAGCCTGTAGAAGATGCAAGAGATCACCGTTATTTCAAAACCACCTGCATTCCCCTAACAATTCCACTAACGGCTGAAGATTTAAATTCAGCCGAGATACAAATCCTACGCTGTAGTCAAGCAGATAGCTTTGGTGAAGAAATCGCCTATGTTCGAAACGCTCAACCAGTCAAAAAGAGTCGACTGGCAAACCTGTCTCTCATGATAGATAATGACGGAATTCTCCGCTTGTCAGGGCGCATCAGAGCCGCAAGAGGTATAGACAATAACACGAAAAACCCTATATTACTGGACGGCAAACATGCAGCGACTCGGCTATTAGTTAACCAAATGCACAAGGATTTCGCTCATGCGAACAACGAAACAGTGATAAATGAAATTCGACAAAGATTTTGGATCATTCGGCTTCGTGACACAGTTAAAACTGTGGCCAGAAACTGTCAGCTTTGTAAGATACGCCGAGCAGCTCCTCTAAATCCTCCAACCGGAGATCTTCCCATCGATCGTCTGGCGCATCATCGTCGAGTATTTACGTACACCGGCATTGACTACTTCGGCCCCGTTGAAGTCACGATGTTTCGAAGACGAGTGAAGAGATGGGTAGCGTTGTACACATGTATGACAACCAGAGCCATACACCTTGATGTGGTACACAGCTTATATACTGACTCAGCAATAATGTGTCTACGACGCTTCATTGCGCGGAGAGGAACTCCCTCTAAGATGCTTTCGGACAATGCCACTTGTTTTGTTGTAGAGAAAAGACAGTTGGCGGAACTGTATGGTCAAGCGGTGACGGAATATGCCTCTAACAAGGGCATACAGTGCAGCTTCATTCCACCAGCAGCTCCCTTTATGGGAGGTTCGTGGGAAAGGCTTGTGCGGAGTGTGAAAACCGTATTACTGACGACGCTACATGAAAGAGCCCCTACAGAAGAAGTTTTGATCACTCTCTTGCTTGAAGCCGAAGCCATAGTGAACTCCAGGCCCTTGACACATGTGTCTGTTGACCCAGAAGATCCGCGAGCTTTAACTCCATTTTATTTTATTTTGGGTACCTCGTCCACAGCTGCCTTGCCGATACAACTTAACGATGGAGACCGGGCACGAAGATGTGATTATAAGAAAGCACTTCGCCTGGCCGATCATTTCAAGGAATCATTCAGTTGATCAGTTGAAGGAATATTTGCCAACTATTTTGCCGCGACGTAATATTGGCCAAGCAACACCGAATATTAACATCGGAGACCTTGTGATCATAATGGACGGCCAGCTACCACGAGGAACGTGGCCACGGGGTCGAGTAACAGTGTTATTCCCGGGCAAGGATGGAGTCGTGAGAGTGGTCGATGTCGCCACAAGTAGAGGAATATTGCGCCGACCAGTAAAGAAGTTGTTTCGTCTTCCAGTCGACCCATGACCGGTGGATGTTGAATGCAGGTGTCGCCACCTCTTTCCATTACTGTGATGGATCACCAGGGGGGCGATGTCGGCGACGACGCTTTATAAAAAAATAATTTAATCTTTAATCCGTGTATTTTTATGTCAAATTGTCTGCAATAAAAAATGGTGGAATTTGGTTCGATATTTTTCCTTTCCTCGTTAATAGTTCTTATTATACAGGGTGTTCGTCACATCGACCGACAAATTTTCTTTGTAGGTAAGTGGGGTAATTTGCAACGTTTTGACCCAACATACCTTTTGTCAGGTGTCACGTGGTAACGAAATACGATTTTTTTCTTTATTTTTGAAAATTACCAAAATCCCAGCTTTAAACCCTTGTAACTTTTTTGTTCATGTTTGTATCAGCACGAAATAAAATTTATTGAATTTTACGATGTATCCTTGTTTTAGAAAAAACATTATTTGATGAAGTTAATACCATGAAAAGGACTTATGACCTCCCAAAGTCCCGAGAACGAGTAAAAAGATGACAGAATCTTAATTTCTTAATTCATTTAAAAAAAAAAACAACACCAATTAAGAGCGTCGTTTTCTTTTAAAAAGTTTGCTAGTTTACGCCCTTTCCAAAGGTCTACCACATTTTTTATACAAATCATTCACTATGTGATCAAAATTAGAGATAATTTGCAAAAGTCTAAACATTAATATTGGAGAATTGAACAAAGTGCCCGCGCGACCGGTACATGTTCTAAATTTAAAAATGCTCCGGAAAACGCTCTCAGTACGGGAAGCGACCACCGATAAGTAAGTGGCCCTGTTACAAAGTGCCCGTGTTGTCGTTCTATTCTGTAGGTCTACCGGCGTTCACTCACTCGCCCGTGTGAGTACGAGAAATGTGGGGAGAACCATCGACATCTATTTTATAGATCGAACGTCGTACTAGAATAGTCGTTGAGCCAAGAAATCACATAAACGACCAAACGAATATCGGATTCCCTTGATTCGCTTTCGGCGTTACTGTCACTGAGAGTGATCCCGAGCCGTCGTAACTTAACCCTTAATGCAATGACTTAAGGTTGAATTTTAAATAATAAAAATAAATCTGTCGCTTTTCGAGATCTGTCGCGAGTCTAAAATTTTTTACCCACCTAAAAAAGTGCCAAGCGCCGCTAAAGAAGTTTTCACTTCAAAATTTGTCGGTCGATGTGCCGAACATCCTGTATACCTACCATAACAAAATTCGAACACCATCTATCGTTCGTCATCATCACTTGACAAGTATTTGACACATTAAACTTGTATGTATATATATATATTTTAAAATTTAGTTATCTTACGACGACTAATACAATTCGAAATATTATATAAAAGACGGTTTTTTTTTATTTATTATGTACGTACAAAATATTATATATATATAGCATAATAATAATAAAACCAAATATTGGTCTAAATAAAACGATTTAAGTAATTCACTTCTGTGTGGGGTCGGTTCGGTACTTAATAAGAATAGTCCCACTGCATCTTTCCCCGTGCATGTCGTAAAAGGTGACTAAGGGATAAGGACAAGATGCCGTGCATAAGGGCGATAGGCTAGTCACCTCTCGCCTTGGCGCGGTCTTTCCACCGAGTCATTCAGCAGGTAGGCCTTCGTGCCTTTCTTGGTGCCTGATAGTTATCTTGTCCGAATACTTTGCTAAACGTGGTGGCTGCAATTTACCAGAGCAGCGCAACACCGATTACTCTGCTTACCCCGATTATAGGGATACGGCGTGTGGTGTGGTGTGCACTTATTACACAGTAAATATACCTATAGCTATATATTTACTGTGGTACCTACTTATTATTAATTCATAACAATAACATACAACAGTCCCAAAAGAAAATCAGCACACATAGTACAACCACAAGATGATACGATAAGTTACCTACCGGTGAAGATGCGTCAAGTCGCTCCTCGTGAACTCGCGGACTCCCCGCTGCTATATGCGGGAACGTCGAACTGCGGACCCCGCGGCGTCAACTGATGAGTGCACGAAGCACAAAGGGATTTCTGCAACAGCAGGCGAGCCAGGCGCTCGCTGCCGCGGAGACAGCCCGCCCGGGGCGGGGTCTCGGTCCGCTAGTCAGTGTCGCAGTACCGGCGTACGAGACAGGAAGATGCGTCAAGTCGCTCCTGGTGAACTCGCGGACTCCCCGCTGCTATATGCGGGAACGTCGAACTGCGGACCCCGCGGCGTCAACTGATGAGTGCACGAAGCACAAAGGGATTTCTGCAACGGCAGGCGAGCCAGGCGCTCGCTGCCGCGGAGCCAGCCCGGGCGGGGCGGGGTCTCGGTCCGCTAGTCAGTGTCGCAGTACCGGCGTACGAGACAGGAAGATGCGTCAAGTCGCTCATGGTGAACTCGCGGACTCCCCGCTGCTATATGCGGGAACGTCGAACTGCGGACCCCGCGGCGTCAACTGATGAGTGCACGAAGCACAAAGGGATTTCTGCAACGGCAGGCGAGCCAGGCGCTCGCTACCGCGGAGCCAGCCCGGGCGGGGCGGGGTCTCGGTCCGCTAGTCAGTGTCGCAGTAGCGGCGTACGAGACAGGAAGATGCGTCAAGTCGCTCCTGGTGAACTCGCGGACTCTCCGCTGCTATATACGGGAACAAGGAGGATACAGACGGGAGACGCAGCGCTACTGCGTTTGTATCGGAGCACGGCTAGCCAAAAATCCCTACTACTACGAAAATCGAAATCGCAATTTAATCTTTTATGACGTGACTTGTCTATCTCCGTTACCCATATCGCGCCCCGCGATATGGAGAGAGAGAGAGCGAACAAGGCGAGCGACAGGTTTGTTATCGCTGGCTTGGCTCGGGTATCTGGTAGTAAGAGCCGACCGTTCGACCAATAGGAAGCCTTGCTTGACGGCAACTTGACGTGATCACTACGAATGCCAGTCTGATGGACGATGATGGTGCGGTATATTTGTGAATTTTGAAATTGTTATTTGTGATATTATTTCAAATAATTTTTACTGAACGAATATTATCGTTTGAATACAAAAAAAAAATATTCAAAAATTAAACCAGACTGTTGTTTTAATATTTTTGAAGTGTTGTACTAATAATCAGTGATAGGAATAAGTAGGGCTTATTTACTTAAACTTCGAGGAACAGAGTAAAGATTGGAGACTTTCTTAGGACAATATTTTTTTCCGGTTTAATAATATTCATGGTGTTTTAATTTCGCGATTTAAAAAAGTGGCCGATATTTTGAACTTTTTAGTTACTGGACCGATTGCTTTCAAAATCGATATCTGGGTGTATGTGTGGGCTCTGAATACGAATCTGTAGGTAGTAAAAATAAAAAAGAAGTGGCCGCCATTTTGAACTTTTTAGTTACTGGACCGATTGCTTTCAAAATCGATATCTGGGTGTCTGTGTAGGCTCTGAATACGAATCAGTTGTCAAAATTTAAAAAAGTGACCGCCATTTTGATCTTTTTAGTTACTGGACCGATTGCTTTCAAAATCGATATCTGGGTGTATGTGTGGGCTCTGAATACGAATCTGTAGACAAAATTTAAAAAAAGTGGCCGCCATTTTGAACTTTTTAGTTACTGGGCCGATTGCTTTCAAAATCGATATCTGGGTGTCTGTGTAGGCTCTGAATACGAATCAGTTGTCAAAATTTAAAAAAGTGACCGCCATTTTGATCTTTTTAGTTACTGGACCGATTGCTTTCAAAATCGATATCTGGGTGTATGTGTGGGCTCTGAATACGAATCTGTAGTCAAAATTTAAAAAAAGTGGCCGCCATTTTGAACTTTTTAGGTACTGGACCGATTGCTTTCAAAATCGATATCTAGGTGTCTGTGTGGGCTCTG
The DNA here is from genome assembly GCA_946902875.1 of Nematopogon swammerdamellus. NCBI lineage: Eukaryota > Metazoa > Arthropoda > Insecta > Lepidoptera > Adelidae > Nematopogon > Nematopogon swammerdamellus. The sequence continues at coordinate 18,287,070 of OX336348.1, read as the reverse complement.
AATACGAATCCGTTGTCAAAATTTAAAAAAAGTGGCCGCCATTTTGAACTTTTTAGTTATTGGGCCGATTGCTTTCAAAATCGATATTGTCACTGATAATAATAATACATATTATAAATTGAATTCATCCATGTCATTAAATGCCATAAAAAAAACTAACAACACCCATATACAATAATTGATTTCAAATTTCTTTCCAGTCTGTCAAATTTGCCTATCCGGGCGCGCCCGGTATGGCGCGCAGTCGTGCTCCTAACTCGCGGAATTTTTGTATTTTACAAGGTTTAAGCATTGATTAACCCTGGTTTTTTTTTTAAACCACCAAAACATTCAGCCATACCACTTTCCTGCCAACCTCATACCTACGATCTAGGTCCAATAAACATAGACATGGTCTATCCCCGTGCCCGCGCCTTGCCGAATGTACCTAAATTATCAAATTTCCCGACGATAGCGTAGCAGTATTCATAATGACAAGACACTATGATAAATAATTAAGTTTAAGTAATAATTAATCACTTGGCCCGATTTGACTTGTCATTATTCATAATGCCCGGGCATTATATATATAATGCCCTCATTAATCACTTGTTCCATAACATATATACCTAAATATGTACGTACGGTCACAGAATACTTAATACTCTTGGCAACTGAAATTTCAGGGTTTTAGCTCTATCCACAACAAAGATACAGGGAGGCCAAAGATACTCAAGAGTTGCTTCGATACGCGGCCGAATCCACCACGCTTAACGAAAAACTGAAGCGCAATATTTGTTTATCGCAATCTTAAGATTCAGCAAGTCAGTCGGCTCGGCGGCAGTCCGATTCGTGGCCCACCAAAACTGCGTCAGGTGGGTCCACATTATCGTGACATGACTCCGTGACCGTGTCAGCCACGCGTGTCAGTACGGTAAGTGTGGACGATATTTGTCACGCGGACAATGTCACGACGACGCACTGTCCCCGTGCGATCCATCCCGATCGCGCGGCAGGACATCGGCAGCGACAGAACAAACGGCGAATTGGGGCGGACATTGTACGCCGTGACACTTGCTAGTGTGGGCGATGTACTGTGTACTGTCCCGCACAAATGACACGTGTCACGAGCCGATCCGATCGAACGCGGTCTTTTCAAAGGATGCCCGCCATTATCAGCGTGACATGGCGCGTCCACACTTGCGTTTTTGTCACGCGCACAGTCACGCGTGTATGTCACGAGTTATCAAAGCTACGGTCACGGGGTATTGGTGGATCGCGTCGCGGCGAGTCAATTCCGCCCCGCACCCTGCCCGCCAGTCAGCCAAATCGCCCCCCCCCCCCCCGCGCCATCGCCACTCAGTTTGATGTGGTTTGCGCTCGCGCATGTTTAGTTTTGCATGTATAGTGATCACAACTACAATGATTGAATAGAGGTGTCACGGTATTTTGTCCTAGCAGAATGTCACGACTCGAGTATAGCCCGTCCACATTAAGCGTAGCAAGTACTGTCGTTAGGTCATGCGTCTTGTTACGCGGACATGTCACAAATGTGGACCCACCTCAAATACTACGTGCCTCGCCCGCGGCCGTCCGCTCAATCTGCCATCGACCGCTAGCGCGAGAGCAGTTACTACTCGTCTGTTTACAGAATGCCACCGCTGACGGTTATTATGACCTAACAGCTATCGTTACCGTCGACAAAAATGTCGGATAGGCTCCCGCCACCAGGTGTTAAACTGAACTGTAATTATTTCGTATTTCAGGCATAGAAGTAATGTGTACTACCATGTAATAATAATTCTACGTAATTAAGTGACATGACTAGTGAAGCTAGCTCACACGTCATGGTCATATTAATTTTGCCTTTTTTAATCATATTGGCATTTGAGCACAACAAATGTTAGTAATAAAAACAAATAACACAAAAAAAAAATACAAAATTCGTACACGCGCGAGAGGTAGGTAGGTCAAATACACATACAATACGGACGAGGTAACAGCATTCTAGTAATAAACAAGTAATACTTCAGCGTCGAATAATATTACACAAATGCCGGCTTGCGTCACTATAACGTGCAAAAGTGAGACGATTGAGAGATCGCAATACTTCCATAGCAGCAATAAATAACATATTGTTATAAATATTTAAATTATATCTATAATTATTTATAACATTTGTTGACTAATTAAAGTAATTCCTATAAAGTCGCATGATTAAAAGTATTTGTATTGACTTCTTGTGATTGGTCGAGATTGACTGCTATCGCCGACCAATCACAAGCAAGCATACTGGGTAGGGGTAAATTTAACGAGTAGTACGCCGGGCATTCGTTTTTCGGCATCGGTGACATTCACTTGCATTGTATCGCGGTTGACCTAAAAATCTAAATTGTACTGCTGTAATTATAGCAATAAATCTGATCTTAGAATTCATAACGGTGTTTTTGCTTCCAAACTCCTCGCTTCTGAGTGTTGAATTAGTACGGATTACATCTCAGAAGAGGGATTAGCAACTTAATGCCCACAAAAGGATTGGAGACACGCTTAAGTATTCGGCATACGTAGAAAACGTAAGTGTTCTTTGTTCATTTTATTTCAATTGTGCTTACCTACCCTCGTAAATTCTACACGAATAAAACTAACGTATAAAATAGAAATCATACCATTGCAATTCGCAATGGTATTCGCAATAAAGAAAGTGGACAACAGGCTTATTCTGGTTAGGCAATTTTTTCCCCTATTCTTTTTTTCGTTTTTTTCCACGGCTGTTTTTCTTTATTAGATTATTAAATAATTCGATAGCCCATTAGAAAGACTTCAGAAACTGAACTGTATTTACCGTAACGGAGGCATCCCTGAGGTTTATGTGGTTAGTTATGCATGGGTATATTGCCAGGGTACGCCCTAGAGATGGAAATTCTTGATGAGTGTAATAATAAAAGTGCAGGTAGGTCAATAAACATTTTGGTTACAAGTATAGGGCAAATTATTAACTAGGATGTTTTCTTTCTTGTATGTTGAGACCGCGAGAACATGGATGGACGCAGGTCTACTTCTCGAAGAGAACGTAACGGACCTAGGCGAACCTCTCGCGAGACGATGACGCCGCCACTAAGGTTTCGTGATGCGACTCGAAGCCGCAGCCGAGGTCGGAGACGTATGCGTTCACCCGAAGACAGTCGTGGCAGCCGCCACCGCCACCTCTGGTCGCAGGCCAGGCAGTTGAGAGGAAGGCGATCGCGACTGACGGTTAGTCGGTCTCGTTCCCGATCACGCAGCTCAAGAAGGACAAGCTCACGCTATCGTCGTGCTAGGCGCTCCGGAACACGGTCGCGCACTCCAAGGTGGCACGAGACGCGCCGCACGGAATCCAGGCATTCGCCTGGGCGCAGGGCTTCGCGCCTTCGTACACCATCCCGTGAAGAAACACATCGTGATCGTGAGTCAAATAACAATTTGTCTATTGAGAACTTTATTAATGCGCTTAAGGGTATGAATAATACAAGCGATCGCGATAGGTTTCCTGTCTTATATAACGTGATTCCTGATTTTGACCCGTTATGTAAAGAACAAACGGTTGATACGTGGCTTCATAAAGTTGACGAATGTGCGCAGATCTATGGTTGGAACGATAAACAAGTAGCCCATTATGCTCTGCCGAAATTAATGGGTGTAGCCAAGACCTGGTATCAGGGCCTACCCTCATTACTATTTTCTTGGCCAGAGTGGAAGTTAAAGCTGAGGGAATCTTTTCCAACTAGGGATAATTCTGCTGATTTACTAACGGAAATGCTAAATAAAAAGGTGCGCTATGGGGAGTCATTGGAAATATATTACTACGCCAAAATGAATCTTTTAAATCTTTGCGAAATATCAGGAAAACGTGCGGTCGATTGTATCATAGCAGGCATAGAAGATCGTGGTGTTAGTTTGGGAGCTCAAGGAGCAGAATTTACAGAACCGGAATTAGCACTTAAATTTTTGAAGACAGTAACAGTAGGTTAAGATAGGTCCACGAACGAGCAGCCAAAGGTTGGAGATAGAGATAGGCGACCACAAAATAACGCCTTCATCGGTAATAAAGTAGGTCACAGTTCCCAAAAGCCGACCGGATCCACCATGGTCTGCTACAATTGTAAAGAAACCGGCCACCCGTTCTTTCGATACACAAAACCGAAGATTCAATGCTCTAAATGTAATTTTTTAGGACATAAGGATACTGAGTGCCCCGGGACAAAGCAAAGTACCAACGATAAACCAAAAGCAATATTGAAGGTAGAAACCACAGGTGATTCAAGTGCCAAGTATAAAATGCCCATAAAGATAAACGGGTTGTTCTCACAATGTCTCGTCGATTTGGGAAGCGAGGGTACTTTGGTCTGTCTCAGTGAAACTCAGCGTTTAGGATTGGACTGGAAGGTAGGAGGAGCGCCACTATTAAGAGGAATAGGTAACGTGCCATATAACCCGCTTGGTAAAGCTAACGTCAAAGTCGAGGTGCAGGGTGTAGTAGAAAATCACGTGGAGATATTGGTAGTAGATGATTACTTAATCAATTGCCCCGTCCTACTAGGCCACACTTTCACCGAAAGGCCTTCAGTCAAAATAGTAAAGACAGAATCGGATGTCATTTTTTAGCGGGTTAGTGAGGAGTCGGTTTTGATTTGTCCGCTTTTATGTGTCGAGGGGCCGCGCATAGGAAGCGGCGAGTTGAAGGCAATCCCAGGCAGCTCGCGAAATTTTTTCTCGGGAAAAATTTACGTGAATTAATGGTACTGTGCGCAATGTTGAGTCATGAACATTATTTATTACCTGGCGAGTACCAATTAACACAAGGTGCGGGTGGGATTCTCGTTCAGAATATCAGTAATAATGATCTGGTCATAGGAATGGATAGTCATCATAACTAGAAACCACACTTTAGCGGAGAGCATACAAGGTCATAAGTCATAAGTTAGATATTAGTGACCAGTCATACTTAGATGAATCACCAATCAGCTGAGGAGAAAATTTAACGAAGTTGCAAAAAGAGTCGTTAAAAGTCTTGTTAGATAAATATAAACATTGTTATAAGAGTGTTTTAAAAGATCTTGGTTATACGACGGAAACTGAAATGGTGATTCAACTGGATGACCCCGACCCTGTCGTATACCGCCCATACCAATTGGGCTTTACCGAACGCCAACTAGTACAAGACATGGTAAAGGAAATGTTAGAAAGTGGCATTATAAGTGAATCTAACAGTCCGTACGCGAGCAAGTACGGAGTAGCCGGCATTTTAATGCAACAGGACAATTCTGGGGAGTTCAAACCTATTGCTTATTATAGCAGGCAAACGAGTCGGGATGAGCAAAAATTGCACTCTTTCGAATTAGAGATCCTCGCTATTATCGCCTCATTGAATAGGTTTCTGCACTACTTACTTGGTATTAGATTCACAATAGTGACAGACTGCAACCCGGTGAACTACACCCCATCCCTAAAGCTATCATGCTATTCCATACCATACATGCGGATCATCTCGGTCCTTTCATCTGCACCAAGCGTGGAAATACATTCATCTTTGTTATCATAGACGCATTTACCAAATTTGTTAACATCACGGCTGTCCGAAATACCAAGTCGGCCACAAGCATTAGAGTATTCAGAGAGCATTTTAGTTACTTCGGCGTGCCAACCCGGTTGATTACGGACCAAGGGACAAGCTTCACTAGCAGGCAGTTTCAAACATTTACTCAATCATGTGGCATTAAGCACGTGTTCAATGCTGTCGCCACACCCCGAGCGAATGGCCAAGTGCAACGGTATAACCGCACCATTTTGGCGGCGCTCGGGGCAATGAATCACGACAGACCAAATGGTTTATGGGATGAACATTTTCCAGACATACAGTTGGGTATCAATACCACTCCAGACTCCAGCTGAGCTTCTTTTCGGTCTAAATTTAACTAACCCATCGGAAGGTTTGCTAAATGACGTAATAAACGAGGTTACGCCTGAGGTCGGAGAAAGTCTGGACGATGTTAGGGCTAAGGCCGACGAACTTATTAGGACACAACAGGACAAGGACAAGGAACGGTATGATAGGTACAGGTAAAGGGGAACGCGTTTCAAAGAAGGCGATTTAGTTAGAGTAGTAAGGGCCGTGACAGGAATAGAGGGGCAGTCTAAGAAATTAGAACCTAAATGTAAAGGCCCCTACAGAATAAAGAACGATCCCCAACGATAGGTTCGTTATCGAGGACACACCACTCACAAGGAATAGTAAGAGGTTCGAGGCTGTAGTGGCCATTGATAAAATATTTCCATGGGTCTGTTTTAGCGAACCCGTATCAACCGATTGTGAAACCGAGCGTAATGATAGCGAATCTGAATGTGGAGATTCGTAAATTAATGCACATTAAATTTATTCGCATTAATGAAAATGAATATTGTTCTTAAGATTCATAAGTTAAGCAAGCAATAAAAGATAATTAATATCAAATTGTTTACAATCAATTCCATTGTGCATTCCCATTTCCACCACATCCACATTTAAGCAAAGTTCGTATAAAACTTGATGTCATAGTAGAAGTAATGATAATGTTGTTTTAAGTATCGATGATTAATGTCATGTATCATCGAAATTAGCCCACCAATGGCAGAAATATTTGCTGGTCAAGGTCATGGACCAGTAAATACCGATTAAATGAACCGATGAATTAGTGTGAGTTAACAGATGCCTCGCATTTTAGCCATTTGGTGCATGATGATCAATGTCATGTATCATCGAAATTAGCCCACCAATGGCTGAAATATTTGCTGGTTAAGGTCATGGACCAGTAAATACCGATTAATGAACCGATGAATTGGTGTGAGTTAACAGATGCCTCGCATTTTAGCCATTTGGTGCATGATGATTAATGTCATGTATCATCGAAATTAGCCCACCAGTGGCTGAAATATTTGCTGGTCAAGGTCATGGACCAGTAAATACCGATTAATGAACCGATGAATTGGTGTGAGTTAACAGATGCCTCGCATTTTAGCCATTGGTGCATGATGATTAATGTCATGTATCATCGAAATTAGCCCACCAGTGGCTGAAATATTTGCTGGTCAAGGTCATGGACCAGTAAATACCGATTAATGAACCGATGAATTGGTGTGAGTTAACCGAGTGTCAGGTAACCGACACCCTCATAAATTATATAGACATTTTGTTAATCAAGGTCATGGATTAATAAATAAATTTAAGACCAACATTAGCCCACCAATGGCTGAAATATTTGCTGGTCAAGGTCATGGACCAGTAAATACCGATGAATTGGTGTGGGTTATCAGGTAACAGATGCCTCACATTTTAGCCATTGGTGCATATGTATATCTACTGGTCAAGGTCATGGACCAATACATATACTACCGAAATAAAAGATTGTCAATAAGCGAGGAGTATCAGGTAACCGACACCCTCATAAATTATAGACATTTTGTTAATCAAGGTCATGGATTAATAAATAAATTTAAGAATAAATCTAATTTAAAATAAATGTATTTGAGATTTATTTATATAGTAAAATGATCTATTTAGGACATATCAAAGTACTTAAAAATATTTATATTGAACTGATGAGATAATAATGTATGTTCGATGTAAATGATATTTATAAGTTGTTATTTATATTGTTCTTAATAATTTACATATAACAACGAGGGACTCGTTGAAAACCGGATGGCCGAGCTGTTATAAATATTTAAACTATATCTATAATTATTTATAACATTTGTTGACTAATTAAAGTAATTCCTATAAAGTCGCATGATTAAAAGTATTTGTATTGACTTCTTGTGATTGGTCGAGATTGACTGCTATCGCCGACCAATCACAAGCAAGCATAATGGGTAGGGGTAAATTTAACGAGTAGTACGCCGGACATTCGTTTTACGACTTCGGTGACATTCACTTGCATTGTATCGCGGTTGACCTGAAAATCTAAATTGTACTGCTGTAATTATAGCAATAAATCTGATGTTAGAATTCATAACGGTGTTTTTGCTTTCAAACTCCTCGCTTCTGATTGTTGAACTAGTACGGATTACAAACATCTCCACGCACGAGTTACAGTTTGATTAGTCTTAATTTAACTTAGCTAAATTCATATTAACGAATCCGGCCGGTGTTGTGGACGATGAAGGAACTGCTATCGGAGTGCATGCGCTGCTTCCCCGCAACTGACATAAAGGCTGGGTCTATTCGAGCGAGGTGGAGAAGACGTAAGGGACTAGTATATTGTGGCGGTCCTGTTGCAAAATCTGGTGCGCAGCTGATACTTGTGGTTGCTGCGGCAAACGCTCACCAAATCGTCGGCTGACTGGCTCAACCACACAATGTTTTCGGTCCAGCAGTGGATACCGACGTCGGGGCACCCAACTATCATAAACGTCTAGCCTGCCTGCAGCGAGCGGAGCTGCTCTAATAGATTGCAGTATACTCTAAATATAGAGCAAATTATTCAAAACCTTTTCTTCACCACCACTCCTTTTTTTTTCCACCCAACCAAAAATTCTTGTCGCTGTCAAAATTTTCTGACAACCTAACTTTTTTCATTTTCTAACATTTAAAACTAATATGGCCAGAAGCAATAATCTGCTTCGTCACAGTGCCCCTCCCCTTGAGGTAGAGGACAAGCTCCGTCCGACCTGTCGTCCCCGACAGTTATCGTTAGAGGAACACTCAACAGAACTTAAGTAGAACCCAAAGAGGGGAAAAAACGAGGAACGCTACTAAGCAATACCAACAAATTGAAATAGCGATGAAAAAAAAATATTATCCAACCTGGAAAACACCCGGGTTCGTTAAATAAAACGTGAACGAAACCGGCAGCCATTATCTACACATAACGTAAAAAAAATATTATTAGGCAGGTACTCGGGTCTGCCAGATAAACTTGGGCAAAACCAAGCAGTCATTAGTCTAGTTAGGCCCTACGTCGGTAGCGAGCAATACCAACGAGATAACGTCAAAAACTTCCTCATAGCGTGAGTCAGTTAAAAATAACGACTGCAGTATAAGTATCCAATCGATTTGGCGAAAAACAGACGGATATTGGAGTCTTGATAACGGCATCGACTCATACCGTATCGGGCTCGCCGTAGGCCGAGGTCAGCTTAAAATCTTTCACACTCCTATAGATTTACCATCCATGTTCGCTAGTTCATAAACCGTGGAGCCTTTTTTCCGTAGGATTTTACACTGAACGTAGCGCGGAGCTAACTTCGCCGAGAAATACTTCCCGGCGTCGCTACGAGCAAAACTCTTCCGCCAGACACACTGACCGACGCAGAATTCTTCGTGCTTTCGGCGTAGGTCGTATCGCCTTTTGTTCACCGCATGAGCCCGATCCAGAGCTACCCTAACACGGTCAAAAATTCCCTGAAGTTCGCTTAGATCGTCGGCTCTGGTTTCCGCTGGGGTCAGAAGGTTCTCCGACGGGGTCTCTCCATGTAATCGGTCGTAGAACTGTCCCGTAGATACGAGTTCACGACCGTATGTGATGAAGGCCGGCGAAAAACCTGTGCTCTTATTGACAGCAGTGTTGACGGCAAATTGGAGCTTCGGAAGGAGAACGTCCCAAGCCCGATGGTCCTCTTTGACAAATATCGCCAACATTGTAATTAATGTTCGATTGTACCTCTCGACTAAATTCACCTCCGGCGTATACTTAGGGACGTAAAAGGTGCTGGGGATACGGTAACGGTGCAACAACTCACTCAGTTCTGAACCAATAAATGCAGTACCGTTATCCGAAAGCACTACGCGGGGTACGCCGTGAACAAGGAACACGAAATTTTCTAAGCAATGGCCCCAGCAGTGGGGCGTGCTCAAGGGAAAAAACAAACAAAATTTACTGAACGCACATGTAACTACCAAAATGTACACGTTTCTTGCGCGTGTGTGTGGAAAAGGTCCGGTAATATCTAATGATATGTATTCAAACGGTCTCGAACAATGTTTCGGCTCTCCCATTTGTCCCAAGGTTGGATGTTAGGCGTGCTTATGAGCCCAACAAAGTTCGCAGTTCCGAATGTAGTTTACCACTGCGCGGTACAATCCGGGCCAAAAGTATTGTAAGGAGACGCGGCGATAAGTTTTATAAACCCCAAGATGCCCTGCGCTAGGCTCGTCGTGACACGAACGTACGACGGCGATTCGCTCCGGAACTGGAATCACTAACTTCCACTCGAACTCGCGCTCCAGATCAAATTGGTCTTGGTATACCGGTATAGCCGACCATTCCTATAATCAAAATTCGGTATAGATTGCGGGCTGTCCGAGCAAACTTTTACCAACCTATCAATCGTCCCGGGTGATGGTGATATTAGAGAGCAAAGGCGCCCGTCTGAGCGCGTCGGGAATGACGTTATCTCGCCCCTTTCGGTGTTGTATTTCAAAATTGAAAGGCGAAAGGCGAATACCCCAACGCGCTAATCTGCCGGAGGGATTTTCTAACGTCAAAAAACATCTAAGCGATGAATGGTCAGTAAACACTGTGAACTTGGGTCCGCACTCCAAATAACACCTCCAGTGTTCAACCGCAAAAATGACGGCGAGAGCCTCGCGCTCAGTCGCCGAGTAATTGACCTCGCAAGGTGTTAAAGTGCGACTCGCATATGCAACAGTTCGCTCTTTCCCCTCGACCAGCTGGGTCAACTGGGCTCCTAACCCACAAGCAGATGCATCAGTATGTATCTGGAATGGAATACTCCAATCGGGACAGCACAGAACCGGTGCAATGCTGAGAGCTAATTTCAAATCGTTAAACGACTCCTCTGCCTCCTCCGACCATCGAAACGGAGGTGAACCTCGCTTCGTACTAGTTAATTTATTTAATGGCCCCGCACGCGAAGCGAAATTTGAAATAAAACGTCTGCTCCATGAAGCAGTGGCGAGGAATCGCCTTACCTCTGTGGAATTTGAAGGCCTAGGCCTTGAACTCCATTATAGCCTTTGTCTTCTCGGGATCGGGTCTCAATCCGTCACGATCGACAACATAACCAAGATATTTCAGGCTGCTGCGAAAAAACACAGACTTGTCACCGTTAATAGTTAGGTTGGCCTTTTTCAAAATCTCCAAAACCTTCAACAATATGTCTAAATGTTCCTCAATAATAGAACTAATAATAATAATGTCATCGAGGTAGACAAAAACTTTTCCAAAAAAACTAGACCCAAAAAGCTTATCCATCAAGCGCTGCTGGGTTGCGGGCGCGTTAGTGAGGCCGAAGCACATACGCTTGTAACAAAATGTCCCACGACCTGGAATACTAAACGCAGTTTTCTCACGCGAACCCTTCTCCAAAGGTATTTGCCAAAAGGCTGAGCTCAGGTCGATAGAAGACATATATTTCGCATCGCGAAGGTTCTCGAGGATATCTGATATGAAGGGCACCAGATAGGAATCCTTCTTGGTGAATCGGTTAAGTTCCCGGCAGTCCAAGCAAAAACGATATTTCCCATTTTTCTTAAGCGTCAGAAGAACGGGTGAATTCCAAGCGCTAGATGTGGGCTCAATGACATCTTGATCCAACATGCTATCGTCCTCCTTGTTAATGATCTCCAACTTGTGCGGTGACAGCCGATATGTGCGCTGTTTAACCGGAGATGCATCACCAATATCGATGGCATGGGTAATTATCGATGTCTTACCTAAACCTCGCCCAGCAGATGAAATAGAGTCAAATTCAGCTATCACCTCATTGGCCGACGAGCGCTGAGTTTCGGTGAGGCCTTCATAATCAACAAGGTGACTGACAATCGTCGAAGCAATGTGGGAGTCTGGCCGGAGGAATCGACGAGGGGTGCGTTAGATGGCATAAGGTCAAAAGCCCTCCAAAAATCGATTCCTAATATGAGCTCCGCATTGATGCCCGGAGCGACGTGTAGGTCCAAATTAAAAGTTTTTCCGTTGTAGAATATTGGAACCCGGAAATAGCCTACAGTTGCTGTTTTGGCACCATTTGCGACAACCACTCCAAAACTGCGGTCCCTGTGCAAAATATGGCCGTGAGCCAAAAGAAGACCCACACACGAGCGATTGGCAAAGAACAGGGAAGCACCAGAATCCAATAATCCGCATACCTTCAATGTGCCGACGGTAATGTTAACGTATGGTCGATTGTCATGCAAAGAATCAATATGAGATGCCGCGTTGTGACACGAGGAGAAATATGATCTTAAATACAAGAGCCAATCATTCCATTCACTATGGTCAAAATGACCCCCTTGAATTTTACAACGCGGCGCTAATCGTTTTTTTGCTTAGGGGTGCAACAATCCGGGCATTCAGTCAGCCTTACTCCTGGTTTTCCGCAACTGAAACATTTAATATCGCATGGGGCAGGGCACCGATAGAAAGAATGCTCCGAAGTTTTAAACCTAGGGCAGTACCTTGGAGGCCCACTGTTGGGCCGAGGTGGGTCATGGCTAGACGAGGTCTCTGCTGCACACAATCTGTGAGTCCTAAGCCCCGTTGGCTTGGGAGTTCGCTCCCCCTTGTAAGCGAATTCCTCGCCCAATGTGTCGGGTCCCGCGGCGACTGGCTCGCGGAACAAGTGAGACCGCATTCTTGTGGCCTCAATCCTAATGCATAGTTTTTTTAATTGTTCGACAGTAGTAATATCTACCAGAGAGAGAGGCGCCAAATAGATCGGTTTAACATTGTGTAAGAATATTTCCAATTTCACGGCCTCGGACAGTGGTGTGCGCAAACGGTTCAATAAGCCGTGCATTATAGCAAAATACATAGACACGCCCTCAGCACGGCCCTGACTCCTGGCGCGAATCTCGCCCATCAAACGGTAATCCATATCCACCTTATCGAATTCTTCCAACAACAACTGCCGGAGTATCTGCCATGAAGTCAACTGGCTTCGAACGCTGCGGTACCAGAATAACGCAGGTCCTTCGAACAACTCCGGCGCGGCAGCGAGCAGATGGAGAGAAGTGATCGATCGCGATCTGCAAAGTTCCTCAAGGCATTCTAAGAACGCACGGACCCAACTCTTAACATCATACGTCAGTTTTAGCTTCGCCACTGCGTCAGTACAGCGAGACAAAGTGCAGGACGTGGGGCACGTTTCTGCCTCAGAGAGTGTTAGAGAATGCAAGCTGTCGTCGAGAGAATCCACTTTGAGCTTGTCCTCAGCAGTGCGGAGTAAATTCCTCACAGTTGCCCTTAGGGCTGCCACTTCGGGCGTGGAGTCCATAACGCGCTCGACGCGGTTATATAGGTGGCTCGAGAGGGCACGAACGCGCGGCGGAACCCCATTACCGGTAGCAACGGAAGCAAGCTCTTCGATCTTATCGCGAACTATGTTTAACTCCGCTGTTGGGTCCTCATCGGTCTCCAATATTTCCTCGGATGGCTGCTCCTTGGCCAGTGTAGTTACCTGCTTCCTTAAAAGTGACACTTTATCAGCGGGTTCGTCTCCACGAATTCGAACCTCATATATCAATTCGTCTTTATGCAAGAAGTTAAATAATACCTTCCTTAACGCCATTGTGACTGCAATACGTGTATAATAATAATGTAGGTTAAATCAAAAATGGCGAAAAGGAAGGAAAAAAAAGTAAAAAAAAATTTAAAATAAAAATTTATCTCAAACGGTTGCACGACCAAGTTCCTTCGCCGAACAAAACATTGAAAAAAACCTAACCGGCCGTACTATATCAGAACATAAGGCAATACAATTATTTCCTATTACAAAATTTCCTATGTTTGACCTCCTTCCACGACTCACTACAAACACCGATAAGAAACCAAATTAAAAAAAAACCCGCAAAATTATTTCAAACTAAATTTCCCCACCAGGGATGCCAACTGACACGGACGGCCCGGGTCAGCTGCCATCCGGCCAATAAAAGTTTGAGAATCGGTGGTAGCTAGAGTGACAAAAAAAATAAAACCGGGAAGGATGGTCAAATAAAAAAACTAGATTAAATTTTTAATAGAATTTAATTGATACCTTCGTGGCCTCAGTCGTGATGGAAAATTGGCGCTAATTCAGCTTAAATTAATTCAACTGCTACCACAATAATCTTAGTAAGCTAAGGTAAACAACAAATATTAATGCATGAACATGCGCGGTAAGCAAGCTAAGCGCGACGTTGCTTGCTTGCTGCCACGATCGCCACAGCAACTTAGCAACACAAATAAAGTTTACACACAAACATCTCCACGCACGATTTACAGTTTGATTAGTCTTAATTTAACTTAGCTAAATTCATAATAACGAATCCGGCCGGTGTTGTGGACGATGAAGACACTGCTATCGGAGTGCATGCGCTGCTTCCCCGCAACTGAAATTAAGGCTGGGTCTATTCGAGCGAGGTGGAGAAGACGTAAGGGACTAGTATATTGTGGCGGTCCTGTTGCAAAATCTGGTGCGCAGCTGATACTTGTGGTTGCTGCGGCAAACGCTCACCAAATCGTCGGCTGACTGGCTTAACCACACAATGTTTTCGGTCCAGCAGTGGATACCGACGTCGGGGCACCCAACTATCATAAACGTCTAGCCTGCCTGCAGCGAGCGGAGCTGCTCTAATAGATTGCAGTATACTCTAAATATAGAGCAAATTATTCAAAACCTTTTTTTCACCACCACTCCTTTTTTTTCCACCCAACAAAAAATTCCTGTCGCTGTCAAAATTTTCTGACAACCTAACTTTTTTCATTTTCTAACATTTAAAACTAATATGGCCAGAAGCAATAATCTGCTTCGTCACAATAGACATCGCTACATGTACCCCTGCCCTTCCAATAATGTTCCTCAGGAGCAACAATTTTCTCTAACAATTTGTCACACTGTACCACATTTATTACTATCTGTATCATTCGCTCATTAGTTCTAGATCGTGCTTCGCGTTCATACTTTTCAACAGCGCTTGTACTACGTGTTTTCCGACGCTCAGAGCTTTGTGTTTGCTGTTCTCCCTTCTTGATCTTTTAGAAGTAACAATTTCTCAAACAATTCTTCATCAGACCGCACGTATTCTAGTATTATTTTTACAAGTTTCTCATTGGTTGCGTCATGTAATATAGATTTACATCGCACATCAACGCTAAGTACAATTTTTTTTAATCTGAATTATTTTTGATACTTTGCAACAAAATATTAGCTACTCCAGTTCGATTATTGTAAATCGCTGTATGTAGTGCTGTTCTTCCCCAAATGTCCTTGAGAAGCATCAAATGTTGAAACATACCATCATGAGTTTGCATTATTTCTACCATGCTCTTTAAAATTGTGAAATTGGTAACGTAACATAAGGCGGATTTGCCTTGCTTATCGACGCTTACCGACGGTCTGATGATGGAGTCAGGAGGTGTCCAGTGGAACTCTTCAACCGTTACTAGTAACCCCCTCGAATTTGGGCTCATATGGTTGGTTTGGAAGAGTGTCCCATACTTCTACCAATACACTTGGTGACGAGGGTCTGATGATGGAGTCAGGAGGTGTCCAGTGGAACTCTTCAACCGTTACTAGTAACCCCCTCGAGTTTGGGCTGATTTGGTTGGTTTGGACGAGTGTCCCATACTTCTACCAACACACTTGGTGACGAGAGTCTGATGATGGAGTCAGGAGGTGTACAGTGGAACTCTTCAACCGTTACTAGTAACCCCCTCGAGTTTGGGCTCATTTAGTTGGTTTGGACGAATGTCCCATAGTTCTACCAATATACTTGGTGACGAGGGTCTGATGATGAAGTCAGGAGGTGTACAGTGGAACTCTTCAACCGTTACTAGTAACCCCCTCGAGTTTGGGCTCATTTGGTTGGTTTGGACGAGTGTCCCATACTTCTACTAATACACTTGGTGACGAGGGTCTGATGATGGAATCAGGAGGTGTACAGTGGAACTCTTCAACCGTTACTAGTAACCCCCTCGAGTTTGGGCTCATTTGGTTGGTTTGGACGAGTGTCCCATACTTCTACCAATACACTTGGTGACGAGAGTCTGATGATGGAGTCAGGAGGTGGACGGGGAACTCTTCAACCGTTACTAGTAACCCCCTCGAGTTTGGGCTCATATGGTTGGTTTGGACGAGTGTCCCATACTTCTAACCATTACACTTGGTGACGAGGGTCTGATGATGGAGGTAGGAGGTGTACAGTGGAACTCTTCAACCGTTACTATTAACCCCCTCGAGTTTGGGCTCATATGGTTGGTTTGGACGAGTGTGCCATACTTGTACCAATACACTTGGTGACGAGGGTCTGATGATGGAGTCAGGAGGTGTACAGTGGAACTCTTCAACCGTTACTAGTAACCCCCTCGAGTTTGGGCCCACTTGGTTTGTTTGGACGAGTGTCCCATACTTGTCGAATTCAAAAGTATGAAACAGACATACCATCTGTTCAAATTGATTTTGAAAGAGACGGCGGACACCTTATCCATCCTAAAGCCATACAGTTTCCAGCAAAGTTTAATTATGGAACAGCTGAGAGACGGATGTTACCGATAATTTTGTCATGGGCCTCCACTCTCCATAAAATGCAGGGCAGTACTGTTGACCGTGCTGTCGTGTATTTGGGCTCCAGACTATTTGAGGAGGGTCAAGCGTATGTTGCATTGAGTCGCGCAAAGTCTTTAGAAGGGTTATGTATTGAGGAGCTTGATTGTGAGTAATTGACAGGTAAGAAACCGAGTAACAAAGATGCAATGAGAGAGTTGGAAACGATGACGAGTTTACGTAATGAATGATACGAGCCAAAAATCAAACTAAAACGATTAAATAAAAAAATAGGTAAAAAAACTTTTAAGTTAAACGGTTTTATTAAAAATAAAAAACTAGAAAAAAAACAGCTGTACAAAAAACCAGAAAATAATAAGGACACTAGCCTGGGCCTTCTTAAGATTTTACGTCTGGGTAAGAAATCGTGCAATACTAGCGTGCTGTCTTCTCATGTCGGATGCCAAAGGGCACATTGTGTCGCTGCGTCAGCGGAATAAGTAATAAATTGAGACTTTTAACAGACTAATATAAAAACGTGGGGCGTATAATATGCGTAATAAATAACATGCGCCCCACGTTTTTATATTAGTCTGTTAAAAGTCTCAATTTATTACTTATTCCGCTGACGCAGCGACACAATGTGCCCTTTGGCATCCGACATGAGAAGACAGCACGCTAGTATTGCACGATTTCTTACCCAGACGTAAAATCTTAAGAAGGCCCAGGCTAGTGTCCTTATTATTTTCTGGTTTTTTGTACAGCTGTTTTTTTTCTAGTTTTTTATTTTTAATAAAACCGTTTAACTTAAAAGTTTTTTTACCTATTTTTTTGTCTTTAAGAAGCAACAAATTCTCTAACAGGTCTAAATGTGATTTCACATGTTCTAGTATTATTTTTAATATTTCGCTATTAGTTACATAGTGTAATGCTGATTTACCGTGCACGTCAACGCTTAGTACAATTTGTTTGAACCAATCGGAGTTATTTGTGATATATTTATAAAATATTTTGGATGACTTTTTCGTTTTTAGCGCATACCGCCACGTGTAACGCAGTGCTGTCTCCATTGTACCTGAAACGTAGTATATCTTTATACAAGTCGTCGTCACTTTCCATAATTTCTAATATTGTTTTTAAAATTTCTTCTTTAGACGCATAATATAAGACGGATTTGCCATTCTTATCGAAGCTATGTAAAATTGTTTTAAATAAATGGACATTGGTTTTCGTGATGTCTAACAGTGCATCTGCTACTCTTTTGCATCGCATCACTTTATGAAGTACTATTAGCCCATTCTTGTCACTAAGAAACAACAATTCTACCAAAAAATTTTGAACAGAGTTCACAGTGCCAACTGCGTACCATGCGGATACACGCGAGAGTAGTACTCGCACTGTCTGGCACTACAAGTCCGCACAATGGGACGACCTCCGCACTTTTTTCGGAGGTTATCCTTGGCAGGAGACATGCTTTCGGTCCGCGGACCCCTCTCAGAGCGCCGAAGCTGTCGCCGAGGTGATACTACAGGGCATGGAATACTTTATTCCAAGTTCTGTGGTTCCCATCGGTGGCACGCAGAAGCCCTGGTTCAACCGTCAATGCCGCTTGGCTGTCGAGGCGAAGAACCAGGCCTTCAAGCGGTGGCTGTGCGATCGGTCCGTGGAGTCGAGGCGTGCCTATAATGCTTCTGTCAAGTCCAGCAAGCGTGTGCTTGATTTGGACAAGTTTAAGCACGACCGAGGAGTAAGCCAAAAACTCGCACGCTGTCCTACCGGGAGTCGTGCGTTTTGGTCCCTGGCGAACTCTATCGGTCGTAACTTCTGCCGAGCTGCAACCCCCCCGCTAGAACGTCCCGATGGAACACTCGCTATCCTTGCCAAGGAGAAGGCGAATATATTCGCTCGCCTTTTTGCTTCCAACTCGACCTTAGACGACCAAGGCGCTACCCCTCCGTCGTTACCTCAATGCGATAAATCGATGCGTGAGGTACGATTCCATAACAGGGCGGTCTTCAAAAGTCTACGTCAGTTGGACGCCTCCAAGAGTAGTGGTCCTGACGGCGTTGCTGCGCGTGTGCTTGAAATGTGTGCACTTGAATTGACACCTATCCTCACTCGTCTCTTTAGGCGCTCTTTTTCCTCCGGTATCGTGCCTGCTTGCTGGAGAAAGGCTGCGGTCCAACCAGTGCCCAAAAAAGGCAACTCTGCTGACCCCAAAAACTATCGGCCTATTGCGATAACCTCTCTCCTCTGCAAGGTTATGGAGCGGGTTATTAACACCCAGCTTCTGACATATCTAGAAACTTGTAAACTCCTTGATGACAAGCAGTACGGTTTCCGTAAACAGCGATCATCAGGAGATATTCTAGCATATGTCACGCATGTGTGGGCTGAGAGATTAGACAACTTTGGAGAGTCGCTGGCAGTTGCCTTAGACATATCTAAGGCTTTTGATCGCGTTTGGCAGCGTGGTCTCCTCAGCAAGCTTCCGGCCTACGGTATTCCCTCATCCCTCTGCAATTGGATCGCCAGCATCTTGGGACACCGATCCATATTTGTAACCATTGACGGTGCAAAATCGGTAGATTTCCCAATAAACGCTGGCGTTCCACAGGGCTCGGTGCTGTCGCCTACATTATTCCTGTTATTTATTAACGACCTACTGTGCCTAGGTAACATTCACAGTTATGCAGACGACAGCACCGCCGACGAGGGTTACGCTAAAGACTGGACTGCTAGAGAGGTGCGCATAGATGATGCTCGACGTCAAACAGTTAATAGAGTCGACGATGTTCTCGTTAAGGTAGCCTCCTGGGGCCGCGAGAACCTTGTTGATTTCAACGTCAGCAAAACTCAAGCATGCGCCTTCTCTACCAAGGCCGACCGGTTTCCCTTCCAAGCTACGTTCCAGGGTACGGCCATACCTAACAATGACAAATTGGCCCTCCTGGGCGTGGAATTGACCAAGGATGTGGGATTTAGGGGTTTCATAGAGTCCAAAGCCACACTTGCCTCTAGGAAATTAGGCGTCCTCTACCGCAGCAGACGGTTCTTCTCACCGGCGCAGCTCCTTATGCTATATAAAGCGCAAGTTCGCCCGATGATGGAGTACTGTAGCCATCTGTGGGGTGGATGCCCTCTTTACTTATTGGCGTCCTTGGACTCTATCCAGCGCGCCATCCGTCTAATTGGTGATCCCAAGCTCACGGAGGGACTTGAATCATTGGGCCACAGGCGAACAATCGGTTCTCTTAGCCTGTTCTATAGGTACTACCATGGACGTTGCTCTGATGAATTGGCTTCTCTCATCCCTCCAGCCCCCATCCGTCTCCGCCACACCCGCCGGACTCGCTCGGAACATCCATATGTTGTTGACACCCAACTACTAAAAACACATCGTTTTTCGAAATCTTTCCTGTGTCGAACGGCGAAAATATGGAACGGTCTTCCGGTGAGTGTGTTCCCCACCACCTATAACCTGGGAATCTTCAAAAGGCGTGTCAATAAATTAGACGACAACCTTTTTGTCCGCCTCATAGCCGGCATGGCGCCTCTCTGAGCGTGGTTTCGCGAGGAATGGTGTTATTGGCTGTGTCTGATCTTCCGTTGAAGTATTGGGCACAGACAGCCGCGCCGGCTGCCTATAAAAAAAAAAAAGTTTGTAGTAGAGTTTTTAAAATTTCCGCATTAGTTAAGATGTGTAATGCAGATTTACCGAGTGCATCGGCAATTCGGACCATCTCTTTTATTAATTTTGTGTTCTTCTCTATACGTATACGTTCCAGTAGGAGCGCTTGCGCAAGATATTTTTTGCGCACTGTGTGCAACACTGTTCCTCCTTCGTTGTCCCCTAGAAGCAGCAAACGTTCATACAGGTCCTCTTTGCTTTGTACAAATTTTAGAATAGTTTTAAAAATGTCTTCATTAGTTATGTACCGCAATGCGAACTCACTGTGCACATCAACACTTTGTGCAATTTGTTCCAGCAAATTGTTATTTTTGTTTATAAATTCTAAAATGTATTTGTCTACTTTTTTCTTTTTCTCCACCAATGCAACGTGTATCACCGTACTTCTTTCATTCTCCCTCACAAGTAACAAATCTTGATTCAACTCTTCATGAGGTTGCACCATTTTTAATACTATTTTTTGCATTTCATCACTTATTGCGTAACGTAATACGGACTTACCGTGCGCGTCAATGCTTAGTATTATCTGTCTCAACAAATCTGGTTTTTTTATGCATTTCAAGAGTTCATGGGTTACTTTAATATTATCCTTTATCACCGCCTATGTAAGGCTGTTCTTTCTTCATTGTCCTTGATGAGTAACACATTCTCAAGCAAATCTTCGCTGCATAGAACCAACTCGAGTATTGTTTTTACAATCTTCTCATTATTTACATATTGCAATGCCGATTTATCATACGCGTCCACGCTAACTACAAATTGTTTAAATAAATCGTCATGTGGCTTGGTAGCTTCTAGCAAAGCTTGGGTAATTTTTTTATTTTTGTTTTTAATCGCAACGTGTAGAGCTGTTCTTCCTTCTGTATCTCTGAGATAAACCAAGTCCTCGAGCAGTTCTTTGTCGTGTCGCACCATCTCTAGTATAGTTTTTATGATAGTTACGTCATCATACTGAAGATGCAGCACTGACCTGCCCTCGACATCGACGCAAAGTATAACTTTTCTAAATAAACAGGGATTCTTTTTGATGCGTTCCAGCAGAGTCTGGGCTACTTCATTTGTACGTATCATGTGTAGCGCAGGTGAGTTTTTCGAAAAGAGTAGCTGGTCGAACAGTTCTGTATCGTTTTCTGTAAAGTCTAAAAGTATTGTGATGGTTTCAGCGTCATTTATATTACTTAAGATAGATATGCCGTTCTCAAATAATATGTTATAGTCAACTCCAAAAATATTCAGAACGAACTTCACGAAACCTAAAATCCTTTCCCGCACTGCTACGAAGAGCGGATTTACGGAACCGTGTCGGTAATAATTACCGACAAGTTCCGTAAATCCGCTGACACCGTTATTCCGTAAACACAATTATTGTGTTGCAATATCCTCACTCCCTTCATTGTATTCGCGTTATCATCAGATAGCAATAGTGTATTTAAAAAGAGTCGCACTGCACGATAGTCTTCGCTGACACATATATTATACAATAATTGCTTCAGAATATGTTCGTTGATAGAATTGTAAAATAAATATTCACTCAAAAAGTACTCAGCGTATGTGTGATGGAAGAAATCAAGACTTAACTCGTATCGCACGAGTCCTATTCGCGTCCATTCGTCATTTGCGAGCTGAGCCGTTTCTGGCAGAATGTTATTCTTGTAGAAGTCTGGTAATAACAACTTGAAGGCCAACTCACGATGTACTCTTTGCAGTGTCATGATCTCTCTTTTACTTTGCTCTTGAACAACGATGCTGCTGTCGTTGCTGCTGGCATTTTTTCGTTGGTATATTTCGAACTTGTCCAACACAAACTGGCTGTATAGACTGCACAGCCCAGTGCTCTTTGGAATTTGTAATTTGCGTTTGAATATGTTGTCGGCTATCATACTAAGATTTAGCGGAATAGCTCTGAAACTATCTCTATATTGTTGCATACCTTGTTGATTACTGAAATTTAATTCTGACACAACATTCAGTACAATTTCTGCATAGGTCGATAAGTTTAACTTCTGCACTTTTCTTTGTAATATGGAAAGGATTGCATCAGAATATTTTATTATTGAATTTAGTTTTAAAAGAAGCTTTTCAAGGTTTCATTTTCTTTTGTTTAAATATAGTTCGTAAGCGAACGCCGAAAAACGTTCATAATCCAGTAGTATCGTCTTGTATCGTCCATCTTCGATACATTGGGAAATTGACTCTTGGCAATTCTTAAGCAACTCTAGTATCCCTGTTGCAGTTGTTTCATTACGCCGATCCTTATAAAACTTCAAATTCCACTTCCATTAATGGCTTAAATAGCCCACTTGCTTCTCACGAGTTAGGGCAATCATCATATAAGCCGTCGTTTGAAGCGCATTCTCCAAATATGTTTTCAGGTGTACTCGAGTTGTAACCCAGAGTTGACTAACGTTACTGTCTTTAATTATTCTTAGTAGGATACAAGTCTTACGTTTGTAATTGGGAGACATTTCGTCAAAGCCATCAACCATTACTATAAGTTTTATTTTGTGTCTTCCATATAAGGTAGCCTTGATTCTTTCTCTTTGAAACTTAACCTGAACATCATTTGGGTCGCCTCGAATTATCATTTTTGCGAAAATATCTATCCCCTTTTCTTTATCGCAATCTTCGATTTCAATATATTTTAATCCAGTTGACGTATCACTGTTGACCGCATAGTCTGTTAAATTTATCAGAACGATCCACGAATGCGTAAATCTTTTCTTGAAATCGTACGACAAACCAGTCAGCATGGTAGACTTGCCTTCTCCAAGATTGTCGGCTACAATTATTATTTGTTCTTCAAGTGCTTCGGGGACGAACGTGTTAGCTCTCCAACTTTTGATTGATAAATTTGATCCTGGAATTTGACGGTGCAATTTCCTTTTAATATAATATTTTTTGTTGTATCCTCTGGAATCAAAAGCTCTGTCATCGCCCACTCTAATGGTATTATTTTTTATAAGCCACCATAACATTTCCTCGTCGATGATGCCGTCCGCCGAACCCTCATCCATCAAATCCTTTATTTGTATTTTCGTTGCAGATATTCCTCTGTTTTCTTGAAAAAATACATCCTTATTGAGAATTATCTTTCGCGATTGTTCTTCTAGATCTTTAAACCTAATTTTGTCAAACACCTGGAAGTAATTACTGGACTTGAATTTTTCAACTGCAAAGCGCTCGCTACGCGCTATAAGGATGAGTTTTTTATTTTCATTGTTGTTGAGAATTGTATTTATCGCAGACCTTAAGTGATTGTAATCGAAATATTCCAGTGATTCGTGTTGGCATTCCATTACTAGAATATTGTGACTGGTGTTTGACGAGAAAGCATTTATTATTCTGTTGTACATTTCTGTTGAACAAATTGATTCGGTGCTCGTAAATATAACGCTATCCAAATGATTTAAGTTATAATTTCGTTCTAAAGTGTATATTATTTTAATAATACTTAACCGAGTGTGTTCCGTTAGCACGTGGAGAATCTTTTTTGAAGTTTGTTTTTCATCACTCAATAGAAATTTCATCACTGTCAAGTCATCGCGCTCAAAGATGATGTTGTACTGACGAATTTGGTCTACATAGGATTTGCCGACTCCATTAACGATAAGGGTGTTCAACTTGCGCGTAAGTTCAGTAAATATTTCTTTACCATCTTTTCCCAAAAAATATTTCGCCTTATTCTTTTCGTAACTCCTCACCCAATTCAGCATATCCTTCTCAAATGAGTCATTCAGAAAGCTAGCATCCAGTAATTGAAATTCACTGCCAAGTTCATGGCTGATTAGGTTGTTTAGTTCATGAATTCCCGGGTAGTTGGTTACTATTCCAAATTTTGTCATAAATTCATTTATTTGGACTTCAATTAAACCGTCGTCCATACAGCAATTGAGGAGTATACCTTTCTGATTCTTTACCTTCTGACTATGCTCGCGTATTATGATGCAGGCGTTTGCTTTGAATTGTTTTAAATCACCACTGTAGCACGGCTCTTCGCCATCAATGGGAAATATTTCTTTGATTCCTTCTGAGGTAGTTTTAACGTCAACGGCATTATTGATATTATTTTTGTATTTTGCTAATATTTTCAAATAGTTCTCAAATATCTTTGCGCCCTCCTTGTTAATTCTTCCAAACGTCCACAGTCTAGCGTCACATTCATTATTTACAGTAACTGTTTTTATTTTATTGACTAATTCAAATTGTGTCTGCAATTCGGTTCTTATTTCATCTTATTTTATAGTTTCAATTGCTTTGTGGTTTAACGCATCTAGCGCTATACACTTCATTGGCCTAATTAAATAGTTAGTTATGTTTTTGTTGTCATTTTCACGTTTTAATAGGTACTTCTTTCCAGCGCACTTATTTAGATACATAATTTCATTCCCTAATAAGTCTTTACAAGTAAAGTAATCCTTTGATTTGGACTCTAAATCAGTATTTGTACAAATTATAAAGTCTTTTAATACACCATCTTGATATGTTGTGCTGTTACTTATATTAATAAACGATATTAAATACTTAACAATATTAAAATCTCCTTTCGTGTCCGAAGAGAATAAATCGAAATCCCTAATGGTGCTGGCGGAAGGGTTGTCTCTATGCTTCGCCTGTACAAATCTGTACACTATTTTTTCGTTTTCTTTATATCTTAAAACGACGTCGTCAAATTTGCCCGCAGATTCTATTTCGGTCGCTAATCTGAATTCACACCCTCGGTCCATAGCAAGCTTGGTGAAAAGCATTAAAAGCTTAGTTTGAAACATAGCTCCGGTCAAGTTTCCTTTGAAACCTTTAGAGCCTTCAGAGCATTGAAACTCTAAATCTAAGTTGGACGTTGCTGTTGACTTATGGTCGTCTTTTTCTTTTATATCTATTTGTTTTTCGATGAGCAGCATTTTGATAGATTGTAACTTTGCTTTTCTCCGTGGTTTGGTTTCGATGAGCAATTTTTCGTTTATATGATGGATAGGTTTTTGATTATTATTGTTCCGAAGTTCCCTATCTGCTCCACACCCTATTACATATTTCACTAATCCAGCACAGTGTATTTTTCTAACGGCAATATGAAGAGGAGAGTCTCCATTCTCGTCGACGGCGTTGATGTCTGCTCCCATGTTGATCGCTAGAGCGATAATATTTTCTCTGTTCATTGCGACCGCCATGTGTAAAACTCTGTTTATGTTTTCTCGTGAGTTGAAAGCTGCGTTTTCTTTTAAAATTGATTCAACATCGTCTTCAGTTGCATCCTTGATGTACTCCTTCAGCTCGTTCCAGTCTGTGTCGTCGTTAAGTTCAGTCTCATCTGACTCCATTTTCTTTTTCTCAATTGAATAGAGTTGTCTTTCAAATTTACCTCACATTCGCAATTTCTCTTTCTGTAACAAACGTATTACCTTGAATCATACAGGGTGGAGTTATTGACCTCAACACATATTGTAAATCGCAAAAATGGAGCGCGGAACAAAATTGAACGTGGCACTCTAAAGATGTAAGCAGATTTTTAGTAGAACAGCAAAATATATAGGTATTATCCTCAGGTCAAATAAACAAAACGTTACAACTGTTGAAATGTCTGTATAATGTAATAATGTAATGTTTGACGTAAACGTTTATATATAATATCGCCAAATTTATTATTTACTTACATACATACGAAGAAGAAGAGATAACATATCTCCACGTGCCGCGATCCTGACACACATTCTGTTATTTAATTTCATAATTTTATATAACTTCGTTTGATGTAATATAACTAGAGCATATGAAACTATTCATAAGGTATTTTACTTTATATATGTCGCAGTATTATTATAAGATTAGTAAAATTATAATTTTACTAGTAAAATCATAATCCTTCGTATTATTGCGAGTCAAAGCAAAAATTCACAATCTTACTGGTAAAAGTTAGTATTATTATAATTTTACTAGACTACTAAAATTATATTGTAAAGATTGTAAAAAACAATGACGTATCATGTATTCTACTAGACCTCTTACTCGGGCAACAGCCTTCGCTCCACCGCG
The DNA here is from genome assembly GCA_946902875.1 of Nematopogon swammerdamellus. NCBI lineage: Eukaryota > Metazoa > Arthropoda > Insecta > Lepidoptera > Adelidae > Nematopogon > Nematopogon swammerdamellus. Next base: position 18,260,879 of record OX336348.1, on the reverse strand, counting down.
GTGGAGTATCCATTACGCGGTGAGACCCTCTTGAGACTAGTAGCTCGCGAGCGGCCGAACGCGGCGGACGCGCCGCCCGCGCGCTCGCTGCCGTCCGTCTGCGGCTCGCATCGCGTCAGTCATTAATCATTATGCCCAGTTGTGTGTTGCGATATTGCAAAAATCATACCAAAAATATTGGAAAAACTGATGGCATCTCATTTCATAGGTAAGTATCACTTCATTGTGATCTTAATTTTATTAATATATAAGGTCTTTCAAAATTAGTTAATAGTACGCTAAGGGGGGGTTCTGCATCATATAGGGAGTAAAACCTATATACAAATTTTTGGACCTTGGGCTTTTTTTATGTAAAATGTTTTTTATATATTTAAATAAAAAAATATGTGGTTGATTTTTATAGCCTAATAGATTCAGTTTCATAACAGTAACAAAAAAGTCTTCATTACCATTTTGATGTAACACGTGTAAGTTGGTAAAAAAATCAATTGCTTTCTATTCCATACTAATAAAACTAAAATTGTGGTTTTTCACAATTTCTGAAAGAAATAGATCTATGTGTTGGAAGACTTTTTTGTTCCTAACATGAAACTGAACCGATTAAGAAAATATTTTTTTTTACATTTTACATAAAAAAAAATTTTTTTTATGTAAAGAAATATCTTTGTTCTTCAAAAGTTATTTATTTCCGATACAGAACCCCCCCTTAGCGTACTATTAACTAATTTTGAAAGACCTTATATATAATATCTTGTTTTCCATGTGCTTAGAAATATTTGGTTCCACTGGCAAATTAGGGTTGTCACAACGCTACTTCAATTTGAAAATTTTGTACATTTTATGTATCAATGGCAGGTCACTGCCATTGCAAGAACATAAGCATTATTTAATTAAACAAATAAATTGAACGCGCTCATAGGGCTGCCACATATGAATGATTAGAAATAGAGTTCTGGGATATCATGTATGAAAGTAAGTAAATATGTATTAAACCACGTTAAAATATGAGAGTGAATTGACCGCTAATTAGGGTTGTCGCTATTCTTTAAATTTTTTTGAATTAGTAAGTAATTGAGAAATTTTCAAGAACAATTTTTTTGTTTACAAGGTTTACACATCCTACTAAGGGATCAATACGAGAAAGATGGATAAAATATTCCAAGATAATACATTGTTTAAGGGAAAGTGAAAATTTTTAATCTGTAATTTAAATTATTTTGTTTAAGGACGGAGGAAGAGTTATTTTAGTTGTGTTTGTGTGTGTAGTCCAAAGTATACCTAATGGTTTTTTAGTTATATATTTTTTTTAATAAATGCTGCACTCTTTATTTTATGTATGTTTGGTTCGAAGATTTTAAGTTTAGTTCAAGGCCAAGGCCGCAGTTATTAATTCTTTATTATTAAGTTTAGTTTTTTAGATATTATTCTAGTTATTATGTGTAGGTATTATAAGAATAAAAAACGGCTTTACTCGCGGTCGAAATACGAGCTGTCTGGTTCGATGTTTCGGGCCAAATGTATGCCCATCATCATGAGCACTCTGGCCGAAATGTCGAGCCACACAGCTCGTATTTCAATAGTGAGTAAAACCGTTTTTAAACGGTTTTTATTATTTTATTATTATTTTTATTATTATTATTTATTTAGCTTGACTCCGTATATTTGTTTGTTTGTTACTATCTTTGTTTCAAATCTTGCGACAACTTTTTCAACTACTTCTACTGAACCGATTTTTATGAAACTTTGCACACACATTGAGTTCTCGTGACAATACAATATTATGATAATTTCAACTTGGTAACGAGGGTCTGATGATAGAGTCAGGAGGTGGACAGTGGAACTCTTCAACCGTTACTAGTAACCCCCTCGAGTTTGGGCTCATATGGTTGGTTTGGAAGAGTGTCCCATACTTCTACCAATACACTTGGTGACGAGGGTCTGATGATGGAGTCAGGAGGTGTACAGTGGAACTCTTCAACCGTTACTAGTAACCCCCTCGAGTTTGGGCTCATTTGTTTGGTTTGGACGAGTGTCCCATACTTCTACCAATACACTTGGTGACGAGAGTCTGATAATGGAGTCAGGAGGTGTACAGTGGAACTCTTCAACCGTTACTAGTAACCCCGTCGAGTTTGGGCTCATTTTGTAGGTTTGGACGAGTGTCCCATAGTTCTACCAATATACTAGGGGACGAGGGTCTGATGATGAAGTCAGGAGGTGTACAGTGGAACTCTTCAACCGTTACTAGTAACCCCCTCGAGTTTGGGCTCATTTGTTTGGTTTGGACGAGTGTCCCATACTTCTACCAATACACTTGGTGACGAGAGTCTGATAATGGAGTCAGGAGGTGTACAGTGGAACTCTTCAACCGTTACTAGTAACCCCGTCGAGTTTGGGCTCATTTTGTAGGTTTGGACGAGTGTCCCATAGTTCTACCAATATACTAGGGGACGAGGGTCTGATGATGAAGTCAGGAGGTGTACAGTGGAACTCTTCAACCGTTACTAGTAACCCCCTCAAGTTTGGGCTCATTTGGTTCGTTTGGACGAGTGTCCCATACTTCTACCAATACACTTGGTGACGAGGGTCTGATGATGGAATCAGGAGGTGTACAGTGGAACTCTTAAACCGTTACTAGTAACCCCCTCGAGTATGGGCTCATTTGGTTTGTTTGAACGAGTGTCCTATACTTCTATCAATACACTTGGCGAGGGTCTGATGATGGAGTCAGGAGGTGTACAGTGGAACTCTTCAACCGTTACTAGTAACTCCCTCGAGTTTGGGCTCATATGGTTGGTTTGGACGAGTGTCCCTTACTTCTACCAATACACTTGGTGACGAGGGTCTGATGATGGAGTCAGGAGGTGTACAGTGGAACTCTTCAACCGTTACTAGTAACCCCGTCGAGTTTGGGCTCATTTTGTAGGTTTGGACGAGTGTCCCATAGTTCTACCAATATACTAGGGGACGAGGGTCTGATGATGAAGTCAGGAGGTGTACAGTGGAACTCTTCAACCGTTACTAGTAACCCCCTCGAGTTTGGGCTCATTTGGTTTGTTTGGACGAGTGTCCCATACTTCTACCAATACACTTGGTGACGAGGGTCTGATGATGGAATCAGGAGGTGTACAGTGGAACTCTTAAACCGTTACTAGTAACCCCCTCGAGTATGGGCTCATTTGGTTTGTTTGAACGAGTGTCCTATACTTCTATCAATACACTTGGCGAGGGTCTGATGATGGAGTCAGGAGGTGTACAGTGGAACTCTTCAACCGTTACTAGTAACTCCCTCGAGTTTGGGCTCATATGGTTGGTTTGGACGAGTGTCCCTTACTTCTACCAATACACTTGGTGACGAGGGTCTGATGATGGAGTCAGGAGGTGTACAGTGGAACTCTTCAACCGTTACTAGTAACCCCCTCGAGTTTGGGCTCATATGGTTGGTTTGGACGAGTGTTCCATACTTCTACCAATACACTTGGTGACGAGGGTCTGATGATGGAGTCAGGAGGTGGACAGTGGAACTCTTCAACCGTTACTAGTAACCCCCTCGAGTTTGGGCTCATATAGTTGGTTTGGAAGAGTGTCCCATACTTCTACCAATACACTTGGTGACAAGGGTCTGATGATGGAGTCAGCAGGTGTACAGTGGAACTCTTCAACCGTTACTAGTAACCCCCTCGAGTTTGGGCTCATTTGGTTGGTTTGGACGAGTGTCCCATACTTCTACCAATACACTTGGTGACGAGAGTCTGATGATGGAGTCAGGAGGTGTACAGTGGAACTCTTCAACCGTTACTAGTAACCCCGTCGAGTTTGGGCTCATTTTGTAGGTTTGGACGAGTGTCCCATAGTTCTACCAATATACTTGGGGACGAGGGTCTGATGATGAAGTCAGGAGGTGTACAGTGGAACTCTTCAACCGTTACTAGTAACCCCCTCGAGTTTGGGCTCATTTGGTTGGTTTGGACGAGTGTCCCATACTTCTACCAATACACTTGGTGACGAGGGTCTGATGATGGAATCTGGAGGTGTACAGTGGAACTCTTAAACCGTTACTAGTAACCCCCTCGAGTATGGGCTCATTTGGTTTGTTTGAACGAGTGTCCTATACTTCTATCAATACACTCGGTGACGAGGGTCTGATGTTGGAGTCAGGAGGTGTACAGTGGAACTCTTCAACCGTTACTAGTAACCCCCTCGAGTTTAGGCTCATTTGGTTGGTTTGGACGAGTGTCCCATACTTCTACCAATACACTTGGTGACGAGGGTCTGATGATGGAGTCAGGAGGTGTACAGTGGAACTCTTCAACCGTTACTATTAACCCCCTCAAGTTTGGGCTCATAGGGTTGGTTTGGACGAGTGTCCCTTACTTTTACCAATACACTTGGTGACGAGGGTCTGATGATGGAGTCAGGAGGTGTACAGTGGAACTCTTCAACCGTTACTAGTAACCCCCTCGAGTTTGGGCTCATTTGGTTTGTTTGGACGAGTGTCCCATACTTGTCGAACGCAAAAGTATGAAACAGACATACCATCTGTTCAAATTGATTTTGAAAGAGACGGCGGACACCTTATCCATCCTAAAGCCATACAGTTTCCAGCAAAGTTTAATTATGGAACAGCTGAGAGACGGATCTTACCAATAATTTTGTCATGGGCCTCCACTGTCCATAAAATGAAGGGCAGTACTGTTGACCGTGCTGTCGTGTATTTGAGCTCCAGCCTATTTGAGGAGGGTCAAGCGTATGTTGCATTGAGTCGCGTAAAGTCTTTAGAAGGGTTATGTATTGAGGAGCTTGATTGTGAGTAATTGACAGGTAAGAAACCGAGTAACAAAGATGCAATGAGAGAGTTGGAAAGGATGACGAGTTTACGTAATGAATGATACGAGCCAAAAATCAAACTAAAAACGAGTAAATAAAAAAATTGGTAAAAAAATTATAAGTTAAACGGTTTTATTAAAAATAAAAAAACTAGAAAAAAACAGCTGTACAAAAAACTAGAAATTAATAAGGACACAAGCCTGGGCCTTCTTAAGATTTTACGTCTGGGTAAGAAATCGTGCAATACTAGCGTGCTGTCTTCTCATGTCGGATGCCAAAGGGCACATTGTGTCGCTGCGTCAGCGGAATAAGTAATAGAAGAAAGAAAGAAAAGAAAGAAAAATATTATTTATTGTCATTATACATAGGTATACACAAAGAAAAGAAAACATTACAAAAAAGAACTTATACACGTAAAACCTAAATTAACAACACAAGTAATGACAATATGGAACCATCTCAGCATGGGCTATAGGTGCACAAGGCGACCTATAGCGCTGTTTTTCAGATGGGCCCAGAGTAGTAAATATAGAACACTAAGAAACATAAACCCGATACTTTTTTTTATCTACAAACAAAGACTAACACTATAAATAACTACATAAAACAATACCTTCAGGCATAAGTCTTTCAGGCATTTGTCTATGGATCACCCTATGCACCTGACAAGAGAAGTGCAGGCGCCTTCGGTTCTCCATATTTATAATATTAAGGTCATTGAGAATGGGAGATATTCTAGTCCTCTTGCCCACCCCTCTGCAGAATCGTATGCATGAGTTTTGAATTCTCTGTATCCTTAGTGCTGTCTTCTTTGTTATACGTGGGCCGTAAACAGAGTCGCAATAGTTGAAGTGAGACAGCACTAAGGTTTCAACTAGGGTATGCCTGACGTTCACAGAGAGGTGGTCACGAATACGGTAAAGGGCTCTGAGTCGAATCATTGCAGCTTGGATTTTTTTCGTTACATGTGTATCGAACCTGAGCTCACTATCCATGTACAACCCCAAGTTTCGGGCGCATTCGACCAGTGGGATTGTACATCCATTTAGGTATAGTAGCGGGTTACTCGTCTTCATTTGAGAAATAACTCTCCTGTTTCCCATAATCATAAATACAGATTTTTGTGGGTTGAGGCACAGTCCATGACTCATTGACCACTGCCAGACCTTATCCAGGTCCTGATTTATCTGGTACTGATAAGTAATAAATTGAGACTTTTAACAGACTAATATAAAAACGTGGGGCGTATAATATGCGTAATAAATAACATGCGCCCCACGTTTTTATATTAGTCTTTTAAAAGTTTCAATTTATTACTTATTCCGCTGACGCAGCGACACAATGTGCCCTTTGGCATCCGACATGAGAAGACAGCACGCTAGTATTGCACGATTTCTTACCCAGACGTAAAATCTTAAGAAGGCCCAGGCTTGTGTCCTTATTATTTTCTAGTTTTTTGTACAGCTGTTTTTTTCTAGTTTTTTATTTTTTATTCTTAAAATGTCAAACAACCACGGTAATTTAAAAACCTATATAAGTTTAGGTATGTATTTCAAGTTATTATAGTTCTGTATTTTAAGTTTAATAAATACATAAAAACGATTTTTTCGATGAAATTCACTATCTGCTTTCTTCTATAATCCTAATCTAAACGTCCCACTGCTAGGCACGGACTCTGCCCACTGACATAGGAGGTATTGTTTTTATTGTTTTTGTTTTATAGTTTATTGAGTATTCTTATGCCGGCACTTCACTTGGCTTTGCGTATTCGTGTTTGTTGCAAACATTTTAGTTTTATCTCGCTCTAAACAAGCCATTAAAGGGAGACGAAACGGACATTTTTGCATTATGGCAGTCATATTGCACTCGAACTTGTCACAATTTGTTATATCCGGTTCGATTGTCCAGTGGAAATCAGAAGCAGTTTACACAAAAATACCTTTCATAGCCCACTGTGCAATAGTTACCTAACTTTATTTTTCTTCACCGGAGCGATCGTACCTATTCGTTATGAAATGCACGTATATCAATCCTTATCAAGGAAATAAATACATTAGTTAATGCCCGGGATTTGAACCCGCAACTTCTGCATTGAGAAGCGCCTTACTTACCACTAGACTACGGGCGCAATTAACCATAATACTTACTCGTAAAATAATAAATCGAAAAATATATTTTTGGTAGACTAAGTGGCAACCCTACGTATTCCAATGCACGTGTTGACTGACCGGCCGGCGCCGCCGGGCCGCTAGTCCACAGCTGCTAGTCGCTAGCTAGCCCCTCTCCCGCTCGCTTCCCGCCCCGCGCGGCTCTGCGATCCGCCACCCCGCTACCTAACCTCATACCTCAGCTATTGGCCGTCATTTCTCTGTATTCTTTCTAGTGCTCACTCTATACATAAAATCTCTTTGGAATTTTCAGTTTATCCATGGCGCCAAAAACTACCACAATTTCACAAAAACAAAACACTATCTAAAAACATGTATAGTCTCGGGTCCTTCAAGAGAGGCGTGAATGGGCACCTGTCAGGCCGGCATGGCATTCGCAGCCCCCGCCTGCGTCCGAATGTCCATGGGCGTCGCTAGACACCTTATGGGTGACTCGGCGCCACATGTCGCGCTTAGTATAAAAAAAAAAAAAAAAAAAAAAAACCAATGACAGAATTTGAAAAATAACATGGCTTTCTAATAAAAATTATTTTAATTTCGAATTCCGCGCCAATCCACAGATAATTAATTCTGAAAATGCTGGTTTTAAAAACCTCCAATTTCATAGGTAAAGACCCATTATATACATATTTGAAACTATACATAAATCTATACCATATGTCCGTCTTCTACACTCTGCCTATTTCTTCCTATTGATGTAATACTTGTGCAAAGCAAATCTATCCGTAGATTTCGTCGACTATCGTTACGATGACAACGAACATTCCTGCTTCTACTCTATGCTAATATATTAACTGTAGCTTCGCTCTGAACGTGACTGAACGTGTACCCAAGGATACATTGTCCGTGAGCGTAAAACAAATAAATAGCTGTGGAGCCTACAAAATACACATTACATAATTCGCGACGAAAATATGAAATTGAGTGACTATTTCAGATCCGCCCTGTTCGAATCACCTGTAAATTACACACAGAACATCAACCCAGTATGGGCATTTTGTTCTTACACACACGCTGCAAGTTTTCGCTGAAACATAACATTTTCTTGATTAAAGAACACAGTGCTGAAATTACACAATATACGTAGCTTCCGGCGACATTGTAGGATTCTCTCTTCTTTGTAGATGAATAAAACTGTAAGTAACCTTTGTCCCTTGCTGGAAAAAATACATGTGAAGAACTTCGACGAACAATATAATATTTCTCGTTGCAGAATAAGTAAGAAAAATAAAGAAATTAAGCTAGGTACTCAATACTGCACTGGCTGCTGGATGACGACCGGAACCACTGGCTTTTATGTCTAAGTCCCTCCGAGGAACTTAGACCTAGTTGAAACAGATTACTGTTCCGCAATTATGTATTGATAGCTAGGTAGGCTGCGACCAATTTATTCATCTAATTTCAACTTCCAAAAGCTTCTTGAAGAGGCTTGGGCCTCTGCTGGTGGACGCAACTGGCGTCCCGCAATCAAGGGCCTACTTCATTCAAAGGGTAAGCCTTGCCATCCAGCGGGGTAATGCAGCAAGTGTTCTAGGAACATTTGAAAATGCCCCTTTTGATAGTTATTTTAATGTTTGTTAGGTAGGTTTATTTCTTTAGTTATTAGTATTACTTTTTTGTTATTTATTAAATAAATGGAACATTTTGTATTTCAACTTACAAATTAAGTTGAGCAAAGGAAATTATTTAATTAGGATAGGGACCACACACACACGCACGCCTTTAGGATTTGAGGTCCGTAGGGGCCCTAAATCATCCACATTACACCATGAATTTCATTTTAAATCTCTTCCTAAGAGGTATTTTCAACGAATTAAGTATTAAGTAAGTATTTGTGGAAGAGGCGGCAGAGGTGTGTCAGGATCGTGACACGTGGAGATCCATTGTCTCTGCCTACCCCACCGGGAAACAGGCGTGACGCTATGTATGTATGTATGTAAGTATTTCAAAGGGCCCGAGTCCAGCCTCGGTTACAGAGTGTATTTCACTCCCTTTCTCGGGTGCAGTTGCGACATAGTGAGATATTTTCTCCTCCGAAAGGACGTACATGAAAGCTAAAAACCCGCAGTTCTATTATTTTGTGAGCGTAAATAAATCAAAATTTATTCCCTGAGATATCGACGGAACCTTAATTAGGCCGGGTCGACTCCACACGTATTACTTCCTCTAAGCCCGGCTCTCGACTGTCCGGAGTCCCGAGCGTTGAGCTCGCTCCTCAACCCCTATTTTCTCCCTCTCCTGCGTACGCGCACTCTTCCCCGCGCCCCGCGTCTCCGCATCTCTGCCCCTTCGCCTGAAAATCTATTTTTAACTCTCCCACCCTTTGCTAGACTCGCAGCCTAAAAGTGAAATTTAAATCCTTCTCGCTGGTACCTATTTGAATGTAAGCTCAAATTCGAAATCTGAATTTTCAAGTCGACCTCCCACGCGCATAAGGCCGGAGGGGTCGATGAATGGATTTAGGCTGGCGATAGCGCCTTTTAAAACTTGATTTTTCTTTTTCAAAACTGTCAACCCTAATGGAAATAACTCCACCTGCACGACCTTGAATAGATGAACAGTTGCAGCATTCAGTTCTTGTACGGTAAGTGAACCGTTTTTTTAATGTTTTCTTTTCTCGAATTGTGAACAAATCGCAGGACATAAGCTATTGAACGCTTAAGCCGTTGGAAGTTTGAGAACCGCGAGAACGGGAAGACGTCTGGAGAAGCAAAAGAGATCAAACATTGAGTTTGTGGTCTCATTTCAGGTAAGTCTTCGTCGCACTCATCTGCCTGGAACTTGGGCCAAGCCGGTTCTTGGCGAGTGAGAAACTGTGGACCCATCCACCATAATGCTGAACGTTCAACGAGATTGGGACTAACACCACAAGACAGCAGATCTGCAGGATTTTCTGCGGTGGGCACGTGACGCCATTTATGTTTATGGAGGATGATTTTTGCCTGAATTATGGAATGACTGAGAAGACCCAAAGGGTAGAAAATGTGCGCAATGGCCGACAATATGCTCCGTTTCGTAAATGTAGGTTGGTCATTCTGAACGTTTATGCTGATGTTCAGTTCGTCCGTTGTGCTCGACCAGCCCAATCCGAGAGTCTTGCATTGATTTTCTGCGCTCAGGTCTAGATTCAGGTTGTCCGACGTCCGTGTTAGGCGCAGACAGTAATTTGGGTTCATTTGAACGCCATTTTCTCAAAGAGAGACAACCTGACTCCAGCACCTGGGCAACTTTGCTGCGAATCAATGCAAGCTGCTCAATTGTGTCGGCTCCGGTGAGCATATCGTTAACATAAAAATCTTTGTGTATGATTTCAGATATGATTCCGTCAGTACACTCTTCAGCTATCTGCTTCAGACATCGCACTGCTAAGAAGGGTGCCGATGCAGTTCCATATGTAACTGTGTTTAGTTCGTAGGTTTTTAATTTGTGTGAAGTATCCTTGTGTGAAGTAAGATTTGCTGCAGTCGTTTTTGGTCTTGATTTACAAGGACCTGTCGATAGATCTTCTCAATGTCGGCCGAGATTACCAATTTGTGTTGCCTAAAACGAAGAAGTATCGACAGGAGATCGTCTTGTATTGTCGGCCCCACCAACAGGATGTCATTGAAGGACACTCCAGACGTAGTGGGCGCACTTGCATTGAAAACAGCTCGTAGCTTAGTGGTCGAGCTACCTTCACGCGCAACGCCATGGTGCGGGAGGTAGCAAGGTGTTATGAACTGACGTCACGGATGTTGTAGGTGATGTAGCCAACCATGTCAGTTTCCATAAAAAAATAAAATTAAAAAATTAAAATATCGAGGCTGGCAACGTTATCACGTCGCGTCGGCCAATTCGTAATAATCGATATACGTCGTCAGGGTGGCCGGAGCTTCTTTCAGGTACTTCTACGGCGCGCTGCCCTAAAGAAGAAAATACATACATACATACATATCACACACGCTGAATCCCAATTCCCGACAATCGGGGTAAGCAGAAAATACATTTTCATTGGATATCATTTTCATACATGTAGCGAGCACTCTTAAATCCTTGAGAAGTTGAAGAAGCGTAATTTTTTTATGTAAACGAACGTGAATGGCTGCGCCGAGGGACCAATGTCACCTCTACTCGCCAAACTACGCTCTGCGAGGCACCATACCAGCAGATTTGCGGACGACGTTTGAAGACATCCAGGATAAATAATTCGGGAAACGCACTCGCCGTCTCGCACACAACGCAAGACAGTTCCACTACCTAGCGGTGCGACAACGAAACGATTTTAAGAACCTATTTTGAGTTGAATGCTGCGTAGGTGGGATGGCATTTTCTTTATTTTTGACAGCCGAGATAGCGTCTGGGCTCAACGTCTTCTAACGATTTTGCGATCGCGATACTGAGCATCCGAGTTTTTTATTTTATTTCGGAATTCTGATTCGATATTTCTGCACACCCTACTCATAAACTTCTGAGTTCTCTGATTATGGGGCACTCCTATTATCGGCGCGCGAGCGCATGCGCTACACGGCCAGAAGTAAAGGGGGAAGGGGGAAGCGCGCTTCCCACCCGCATCCTGCCGCGCGGGAGTCTGCGCGGGTGTTGGCCGCATTTCTTAAGCCAAACGCTCCAACATCGCTCCAAACGCTCCAACATCGGAGCGCGCGGCAGCCGCGCTCAGTCGATACCGGTTTGAGCGCGCGCCGTGGAGCGCTGGAACATGGAGCGCGGCGCTCCAACCCGTTGCCGGTTTTTAGGCGCGCATCAAAGGAATCTCAGTGCGTGGCGCGCGCGCAGTTGGGACGGACATTGGCGGTGTTCGTGTGTTCGTTGCGTGCCGGCGACAGTCTGTCTAGCCATGTATAATGAGAGGAGCCGAGTGCTTATACAGATGTATGGCCGCAAAGAAGTCTTGTGGAACACCAAATGTGATGCTGTGCTAAAGGGTGACAGGTTACCTCTCACCTTGGCATGGTCCTTCCACCTAGTCTTGCACCAGTATGCTGCTTCATAGTTGTCTTGTCCGAACACATAGCTAAACGTGGTGGTCCGTGTTGTGCTCTAAGATAGAGAGATACATAGATAGATATTTGTAGAGATAGAGATAGACCCAGTCCGACGTCCATGGCGACCCGACGAACACTGGGTCGGCTGCCGCGCGCAGTCGATACACTACAGAAAACTTACCGCGCGCTCCGTGATCGGATCGTGCTGCTGGAGCGTTCGAACATGGTGCGCGCGGCAGCCGCGCGCAGTCGATACGCAGCTTAACGCGGCGCATATGCTCGCGCGCGTACAATACATACTCATATTGTGTATTGTCTGTCTGTGGCACAAACAGATAACAACAAACATTATCTATGGAGCATTGACTTATAATCAGCAACTTATATTGTAATCCGTACTAATTCAACACTCAGAAGCGAGGAGTTTGGAAGCAAAAACACCGTTATGAATTCTAAGATCAGATTTATTGCTATAATTACAGTACAATTTAGATTTTTAGGTCAACCGCGATACAATGCAAGTGAATGTCACCGATGCCGAAAAACTAATGCCCGGCGTACTACTCGTTAAATTTGCCCCTACCCAGTATGCTTGCTTGTGATTGGTCGGCGATAGCAGTCAATCTCGACCAATCACAAGAAGTCAATACAAATACTTTTAATCATGCGACTTTATAGGAATTACTTTAATTAGTCAACAAATGTTAGAAATAATTATAGATATAATTTAAATATTTATAACAGCTCGGCCATCCGGTTTCCAACGAGTCCCTCGTTGTTATATGTAAATTATTAAGAACAACATACATAACAACTTATAAATATCATTTACACCGAACATACATCATTATCTCATCAGTTCAATATAAATATTTTTAAGTACTTTGATATGTCCTAAATAGATCATTTTACTGTATAAATAAATCTCAAATACATTTATTTTATATTAGATTTGTTCTTAAATTTATTTATTAATCCATGACCTTGATTAACAAAATGCCTATAATTTATGAGGGTGTCGGTTACCTGATACTCCCCGCTTATTGACAATCTTTTATTTCGGTAGTATATGTGTTGGTCCATGACCTTGACCAGTAGATTTACATATGTAAATGTAACATGTGACCTTGACCAGTAGATATACTTTGTGTGAACCGGCCGCGCCGATCAGCGAGATAATTAAAGACTTTTCGCGCAAAGTTTCCGACATGAACGAAGGCGACATTGTCATCCTGATGGCGGGTAATGTGGCGAGCAACATGGACCCTAAAATGTATGTAAAGTGTGTCAGGTATGCATCAGAGGTGTGTGCACACAAGAAAGTAAACTTATTTGTAAGCTCATTGCTGTATATACCTCACTCTGAACGCACCTCACACACTCTAAATGTGACTACCATGAACGATACCGCTTACAGGATAAACCAATTGTGATTTAATCTCACAGAGTCTGTTCCCAACACAGTATATTTAGATTTAAACTATTTTCCAAGGCAGTGCTACTCAAAAAGAGGACTAATGAACAGCTCAGCCCTGAAAATGCTAGTCACAAAAATTTATAAATGTAACTACTGTACTAGCAAATCAAATTTAACATTCATTCCCTTAGTAGAAAGTAATGCGATAAATAATAGTGCTGGGTCTTTTTTATGCCGAGATCCAGTAATAACTGTGCTGTGCAATTAATAAATGATTCTTCCGTTTCTAAGCTATCACTGAGTATTAAATGTGCACGAAATAACACTAGAACAAAGAAAAATCTGAATAATAAACTAAATATTAGCCATCAAAATGTCCAAGGTTTACGAGGTAAAGGTCAATTACTAGATTTATTCTTAAAAGACAATTGCATTGATATATTTTGTATTTCAGAATCTTGGTCCGACTCACATGAGGTACTTACTCAGCATGTACAAAATTATTCTGTAATAAGTAGTTATCACAGGAAGAATTTCATTAGAGGTGGAACTATGATTTATGTGAGAAACGGTTTGAGAGCTAAAAATAGGTCAGATATTGTTAAAATGTCAGTCGAAAAAGAGTTTGAAGTTAGCTGTGTGGAAATTGAATCTTCTATTATCCTTTCAGTATATAGGTCTCCCTCAATGAGTTTACAGTCTTTCTCAGATGGACTGGAGGAATGTTTAAATAAATTAAATCAAAATAATAACAAAGCAATTATAGTGTGTGGTGACTTTAACGTTCGATTTCCTATAAATACCGGAGAGAAACATGAACTGTCAGACTTAATGGATAGTTTTTTACTCAAGCAATCTATATATGAATTTACCAGAGTGACCGATTCATGTGCAACCTGTATAGATAATATTTTTACTGATGCTGACGTGTTACAATCAAAGGTATGCCACGGAGTTCATTCCGATCACTTTGCACAAATAATATCAGTTATATGTGAAACTAATAATTATTGTAATAATAAAGCAGCGTATAAACTGAGTAGAAAAATAAGCAATGCCTCCATTAAAGCATTAAATAGAGACCTATTAATTGAATTTGGAAATGTGGAGAATGAAATAAATTTAAATTTTTTTTTCAATACTTTTGTCAGATATTTAGAAATGCACATGCCTATGAAATCTAAACGTATATGTAATAGAAACAAGTTTGCACAGTGGGCCACACCCAGTATAGTAAGATCCAAAGAAAAATTATTTATATTGTATGATTTATTAAAAAAATATAGTAATCCAAACCTTAGAGCGCACGTGTCCTCATATAGTAAAATTTTCAAACTAGTTACAATTAAAGCAAAACAATTATATTTAAAAGAAAAAATATTAATATCTGACAATAAAATAAAAATGGCCAGGAACATTATCAAAGAAGAAACTGGCAAGTCTCCCAAATCTACCGATACAAAAATAGAATTAAAGATTGGAGACGAATTAGTTAGTGAGAACTCTAGTGTTGCCAACTATTTTAACAAATATTTCTCGACTATTGCTCAAGAAACCACAAAAAATGTCAAGTCAAGTGCTGATGCAGCGTTAGTATATTTGAAAAAATATACGCCCCGCAATACTGAATCAGCAAAATTTAAGCCTGTCACACACGAAGATTAGAGAATATTATTAGTCACTTAAAGTCCAAAAGTTCCCAGGACCTATGGAATATTTCACCCAAGCTAATGAAGTCATTAACTTGTAGTATTATAGATCCATTAGTTACTGTAATTAATCAATGTTTTGCAGAGGGCACATTCCCAGATATATTAAAAATAGCGAGGGTGGTACCATTGTTTAAAAAGGGTTGTCATAGTACTATTGGAAATTATCGGCCTATCTCTTTGCTTCCTGTATTCAGTAAAGTGTTTGAAAAAGCCATAGAAAAAAGGCTGATTGAATTTTTTAATGAAAATAACACCTTGAATTATAAACAGTATGGATTCCGCAAGGGCAGATCAACTGGTGACGCTATTGCATCAATGATAAAAACAGTCATACAATCGCTAGATAATTCACATCACACGTATGGCATATTCTGTGATCTGTCAAAGGCGTTTGATTGTGTTAATCATGAAATAATTATAAATAAACTTGATCACTATGGCGTGCGAGATATAGAGCTAAGTATTTGTAAATCCTACTTAAGCAACAGACAGCAAATATGTGACGTTAGTGGTGAAAAATCAAGTTGTGAAACCATTTCTATGGGTGTTCCTCAAGGCTCCATTCTTGGACCTTTGCTCTTTTTGATCTACGTCAACGACATCTCCAGTTGTATTACAGATGATATAGAACTAATCATGTTTGCTGATGACATCTCAGTAGTCTTAAAAAATAAAAGCATTAATGATTTGCGCGATTCGTTTAAAGCAGTAATACAATCTCTAAAAACTTGGTTTGAATCAAACAATCTACTACTAAATGTAAATAAAACTAACATAATGCATTTTGCTTTAGGAACTCAAAGACGCATGGCGAACCAAGAAATTGTTAAAGCTGCAGAAGAACTAACGCTAAATATTGCTAAAGAAATTACCTTTTTGGGAGTACTATTTGATGAAACTCTCAGCTGGAAGCCCCATATAGACTCACTTGCTGGTAAATTAAGTTCAGCATGTTATGCCATCAAAAAAATCAAAGAATTGTGTGGTGTTGTGGGTTGGAGTTTCTCATCTTGTGGTTAAAATGAAAGTCGACTTCTTCCCAATATGTGGTGTAATGAAATGACTGATATGTAAATTAATGACATTGATGTAAATATGTAAACAAAAGAGCGTGCGCCCGCACTGGCGGCTGATGGACGGCACACTGGCTGCGCTCGCCTCGCGGCGGCGGCACCGCGCGGTGGCGCGGCGTGAGGTGTGGGGCGGGGGGCAGCCCCTCCCCCGCTGCTGCACTGATGGCTCTAACATACCCCCCGGCGTTGAAAGCTTGCTCTTTCAACGGGTTTCTGCGGGAGAACAGGTGACGTCGTCATTGAGTGGAAGAGGGCAGATTTTGGAGAAGGCTCGTCGCACCACTCCTCGCGCTGTCTTGATATCGGCGACCCTGGCAACACCGTCGCGCCCAGGATACACCTGCACGATGCGCCCGAGGCTCCACCGTAGCGGAGGGAGGTCGTCGTCCTTGATGACGACCATGGTCCCTTCGATGAGTTGGCTAGTTGTGGCTCTCCACTTCACGCGCTGCTGCAATTCGGCGACGTACTCCTTGTGCCATCGGCGCCAGAAGTGCTGGCGAAGCTGCTCGACTCTCTGGTATCGTGTGAGTCGATTCACGGCGACGTCTTCGAACCTGGGACTCGGCACAGAAGTTAAAGCTCGTCCGATGAGGATGTGGCCTGGAGTCAGAGGAAGGAGGTCGTCGTGATGGGAAGACAGGGGAGACAAAGGACGGGAGTTTAATATTGCCTCTATTTGCACCAAAACAGAATACAACTCCTCAAACGTCAGATGTGAATTTCCTAGTACACGTTTTAGGTGATGCTTGGTCGATTTGACTCCCGCTTCCCACAGTCCGCCAAAATGTGGAGCATATGCTGGCGTGAAGTGAAACTGAATTGACTCATTTGACATATCTTCAGACAACGCCTTGGAATTTTCCTTAAAGAACTTGTAAAGTTCGTTGCGTGCCCCAACGAAGGACGTACCATTGTCTGAACTTATGTCAGTCGGTTTGCCCCGACGCGCAATGAAGCGTCGTAAGGCTAACAAATATGACTCTTTGGTTAAATCGCTGACCAGCTCCAGGTGGATGGCCTTAGTGGTGAAACACACGAAAACAGCAATATACGTTTTGATCAGCCGGCAACCACGACCCTTCCTATCTGCTGCCATCACAGGACCTGCATAATCGACGCCCGTGGACTGGAATGGAAACCCTGGAACGACGCGCCGCTCAGGTAAGTGACCCATGATTGGACTAACTGTTTTTGGTTTCAGGCGGCTGCATCGGACACATTGGTGAGTAATTTTCTTTGCTAAGTTTCTCCCCCTTACAGGCCAGAATGATTCCCTGATGGACGAGAGAAGGAGCTGTGGTCCAGCATGCATTAACTGTAAGTGTTCGTGTCTAAATAGTAAATGTGAAACTGGGTGGTCCGCGCTGATTATGATGGGATGTTTCTTTTCAATTGCGAAATCTGAATTTTCAAGTCGACCTCCCACGCGCATAAGGCCGGAGGGGTCGATGAATGGATTTAAGCTGGCGATAGCGCCTTTTAAAACTTGATTTTTATTTTGCAAAATTTTCAACTCTAATGGAAATGACTCCACCTGCACGACCTTGAATAGGTGAACAGTTGCAGCATCCAGTTCTTGTACGGTAAGTGGACCGTTTTTTCTAATGTTTTCTTTTCTAGCGTTATGAATAAACCGCAGGACATAAGCTATTGAACGCTTAAGCCGTTGGAAGTTTGAGAACCGCGAGAACGGGAAGACGTCTGGAGAAGCAAACGAGATCAAACATTGAGTTTGTGGTCTCATTTCAGGTAAGTCTTCGTCGCACTCATCTGCCTGCAACTTGGGCCAAGCCGGTTCTTGGTGAGTGAGAAACTGTGGACCCGACCACCATAATGCTGAACGTTCAACGAGATTGGGACTAACACCACGAGACAGCAGATCTGCAGGATTTTCTGCGGTGGGCACGTGACGCCATGTATGTTTATTGCAGAGTTCCTGAATATCTGCAACACGATTTTTAACGAATGGTTTGAGTTTGCTGGGGTTGGTTTTCAACCAGCCCAAAACTATGGAAGAGTCAGTCCATAGAACGCATCTGTGAATTTTTAGCCGTAGTGAGCCGATAACTTTTGTCGTGAGTCGTGCCCCTACCAACGCACCGCACAGCTCAAGGCGCGGAATTGTTGTTGGTTTTATCGGTGCGACCTTGCTTTTGGAGCACAACAGATGAACTTCGATGTGCTCTGAATTTATTGAACGGACGTACATGCACGCTCCGTATGCGTCCTGAGACGCATCACAAAATGTGTGTATTTCAATGACATTTGGGCCATCGCAAATGACTCGTCTTGGAATCCGTACCAGCTCTAATTGTGGCAGATGTGATACGAATTTTATCCAAGCAGAACGAATCTCTTCTGGGAGAGGGTCGTCCCATGATAGTTTGTGAAGCCAAAGCTTCTGGAGGATGATTTTTGCCTGAATTATGGAAAGACTGAGAAGACCTAAAGGGTCGAAAATGTGCGCAATGGTCGACAATATGCTCCGTTTCGTAAATGTGGGTTGGTCATTCTGAACGTTTATGCTGATGTTCAGTTCGTCCGTTGTGCTCGACCAGCCCAATCCGAGAGTCTTGCATTGATTTTCTGCGCTCAGGTCTAGATTCAGGTTGTCCGTGTTAGGTGCAGACAGTAATCTGCGTTCATTCGAACGCCATTTTCTCAAAGTGAGACAACCTGACTCCAGCACCTGGGCAACTTTGCTGCGAATCAATGCAAGCTGCTCAATTGTGTCGGCTCCGGTGAGCATATCGTCGACATAGAAATCTTTGTGTATGATTTCAGATATGATTCCGTCAGTACACTCTTCGGCTAACTGCTTCAGACATCGCACTGCTAAGAAGGGTGCCGATGCAGTCCCATATGTAACTGTGTTTAGCTTGTAGGTTTTTAATTTATGTGAAGGATCCTCTCTCCAGAAGATTTGCTGTAGTCGTCTTTGGTCTGCATTTACAAGGACCTGTCGATACATCTTCTCAATGTCGGCCGAGATCACGAATTTGTGTTGCCTAAAACGAAGAAGTATCGACAGGAGATCGTCTTGTATTGTCGGCCCCACCATCTGGATGTCATTGAAGGACACTCCAGACGTAGTGGGCGCACTTGCATTGAAAACAGCTCGTAGCTTAGTGGTCGAGCTACCTTCACGCACAACACCATGGTGCGGGAGGTAGTACGACTTGACTGATTTGTTGGTAGAATCACTTTCTGTCATGTGACCCAACATTATGTATTCTTTCATGAAATCAACGTACATGGTTCTAAGTGCGGACTGACGCTGTAACCGTCTCTCTAATGACAAGAAACATTGTTTTGCACGCTCGAAGGAGCTACCGAGATCGTCTTCAGTGCCTTTCAGAGGGACCGTGACTGAGAACCTACCGTTGTCGGCGCGAGCCACGGTTTGAGTGAAGTGATTCTCACACGCTCTCTCCTCCGCTGAATACGCCCGCTTAGTGGCGTCCGACAGCTCCTCGATCTGCCAAAACTTGGCCAGCTGTTCCTGCACATCCATATTAATAGCAAAATTGCAATGAGTGTTATTCTGCCTCAGCCCTGTTCCAATGACACCCGAAATCAACCAACCGAGCTGTGTGTTACGAAGGACCGGTCTGTTTCGTCCCAAATTGATCTGTTCCGAGCCGATGATATCCCAAAATACGTCCGCCCCGATGAGGATTTGGACCTCCGCCGGCAGATGGAACGCGTTGTCGGCCAGCTTCAAATGAGGTGGGATCTTTAAATCGGCTCGGTTCACCGCAGTGCTCGGTATTGATGACGTAATGCTAGGTAGAACGAGACATGAGATGTTACAACTGAATGGACTCTGTAATGAATGTACGTTGAGATTGCATCTGTTTGTAGTGTAAAGTGTGCTGTTATTGATACCCGAAACTGTTCCTGCCACCTTTACAGTAACCAGATCGAGTTCACTGCATAGCTTCGCTGTGATGAAGCATGAACTGCTACCCGAGTCTAACAGAACGCGGGCGACGTGCTCGCCCCCGCGCCTGTCATACACTTTGACAAGTGCTGTAGATAGGAGTACCTGTGAATTTGATTTATGTGTTGATGCGGACAATGCGACAGAATCGACCGGCTTAGACACCGATTCATCCTGATGGAGTAAAGTATTGTGCTTGGCATGGCACTTCTTGCACGAACCTAGTTTGCATAGCTTGGCCATGTGACCAGGTCTGAAACAATTGAGACACAACTTATGCGACCTGACCTTGTCTGCTCTGCTGCTGCATGACAGCTGTAAGAACTGGTCGCATCTGTATATTGCATGCTCACCCTTACACAATGGACACTCGAACTTGGCATTTTCTGTCGTTGTCACTAGACCTTTAATGTTAAAATATGTCTTGCTGCATGAAGGTGAAGATTTGTTCAAATCCATTGTTTCGAGTAGGTCTGCTCGACCCTTAATGAATTTGCGAAATGTATCGAGAGTTACCTTTTCCTCCTTACCTTTCTGCTCCTCCCACTCGCGAGCTGTCCTGGCGTCTAGTTTGGAGGAGAGGATGTAAAGTAGAAGCGTATCCCACGATTTTGTCGGTTCTCCGAGCGTGTCTAGCGCCCTTAAGTTTTTGTTGAATGTGTCTAAGAGCTGCCTTAAATGAGAATGAGACTCCTTTTTAATAGTTTCGATATTGAACAACGATTTAATATGATTTTGGATTAATAGCCTGGGGTTATCGTATCGATCACGCAATAGGTTCCAGGCTATTGTATAATTAGCGCTTGAAAATTCTAATGATCTAATTACCTGAGCGGCGTCCCCCTCCAGAGCGGCCCGCAAGTAGTGAAATTTCTGCACATCATTGATACTGTCATTAAGATGAATAAGAGACAGGAAGGTGTCGTGAAACTCCAACCAGTGTTCGTGCATGCCGGAGAACTTAGGCAACACTATGGTCGGCAGCTTCACGGTATTTTTCCTTTCAGTAGATGCTGAGTCACCACCAACACGATCGCGGCTGGGGCTGGTCGCGCCAGATTCTTGAAGTTGAAGCTGAATACTGACATCATACAAATTTTGCGCTTTTGCCATGCTCGAATAGTAGTGCTTCTCAAATTCTGCACGTTCGGCCAGCTGTGTGGCCTGCACATCTCCCGGAACACTCTCCAGTTCCACTTGTATGTCATCGAATTGATTGTATAATTCTGACATTTTTATCAACCTTAATTTCAACTCAATAACTTGTTGAACAGTTAATGGACTCTGGAGTGTGTTCAAGTAGTTTGCAAATTGAGTTACACGGCCTTTGTAGCCTGCACGCTTCCTCGGCAACTCTTTATCTGCCATTTTACCGTAAATGAGAAGCGGGGATGCGAATTAACCCACCTAGAATGAAATATTTATAAAATTGTAACTCGAAACACCGAAAAATCACTGAAATACGATAAACAGTTTTTTATCTATGAAGTGTCAATCAAATCTTTACAACGTGTCAATCAAATCTATTCATTCGCTTCGAGCGAGCGAGCCTCCGCTGCCTACGGTCATTAGTGCAGGTGCAGCGATGTATCGTAATATCGAGACAGGCCGCGCCCGTGTACAGATTCTGTAGCTTAGAATTGTGACAAATTGATTATTTTAATTCGTGAAACTTTGTGAAGTTATTTTTGTTTTATTTATATACTTGTATTGATATTACGATTTTTAACTTGGGTATGTTTTCATAGTTATAAAGATCTGCTTGAATGAACTGAATGAAAGACTTTAAGTATGTATTATAGTTTGAATGAAATGAGTTAATCTGTAAACTATGAGTGAACGGTATGTATGAACGAATGAACGAATGGACTGTATTGAAATTATATTATTAATGAATGAATGAATTTGTATAAATGGACTGTATGACTGGATTGTATTTTACTTCGATGCAAACAAGACAAATTGAAAAGATAAATATGGATTGAGAAATTGGAAATAAAGACTTGGAAATAGGGGATTGGAACGGACTTACAGTAACTTGCACCTAGTCCTGGTTCCTGACTCGGCGGATGTCGGCGTCGCTCCCGAAGGTGAGTGTCCTGCTGCTCCTAGGCGTCTCCTGCCGCACTCCTGTCGCTGAGGTAGCCTTGCTTGTGAGCTCCTGCGGGCGGATGGTGCGGGAAGCCGGAGGGACGATGCGATGCGCCGATCCTTTGGTGTTTCTTGACTATTGCGGAATGTTGACTACTTTCATCCGACTCGAAGGACAAGATGTTGTGGGTTGGAGTTTCTCATCTTGTGGTTAAAATGAAAGTCGACTTCTTCCCAATATGTGGTGTAATGAAATGACTGATATGTAAATTAATGACATTGATGTAAATATGTAAACAAAAGAGCGTGCGCCCGCACTGGCGGCTGATGGACGGCACACTGGCTGCGCTCGCCTCGCGGCGGCGGCACCGCGCGGTGGCGCGGCGTGAGGTGTGGGGCGGGGGGCAGCCCCTCCCCCGCTGCTGCACTGATGGCTCTAACATGTGGTGTCCAAGCTGCAAAAACTGTTTACTTTGCCTACTTTAATAGTCTCATGTCATATGGATTATTGTTTTGGGGAACTGCAGCTGAAGTAAACAGAGTATTTGTTCTGCAAAAAAGAGCATTGCGTTGTATAATGAATATGAAAACGAGGGACTCTTGTAAAAATGAATTTAGTAAAATAGGAATTATGACACTACCAAGTGCTTATGTGTATCAAAACATCTGCTATGCTAGAAAATACATACAAAATGCTACTCTCCAGTCTGATATACATCACCATGAAACTAGACATAAAAATGATATAACAATTGTAAAACACAGGTCGTCTAAAATGTCCAAGAGTTTTGTTTGTAATAGCATACGATTTTATAATAAAATAACATTAGAATTAAAAAATCTTAATGATGTATGTTTTAAGAAACGCATTAAAGCCATTCTTATAAAGAAAGCTTATTATAATGTAAAAGAAGCTCTAACTGACAAAATATTGTACTCTGAGGCTGACCGTGTATAGCTTAACATAGTGTACTCGGTGCTAGTGCGAGTGGTATAAGTAATAACAGGATAAACAGAAACTGTACATATTATGTGTATACAGGTTTATAGAACTTCATATCTTTTACTACTTTAACATAAACATAAAACTTAAACCTTATTTTTATGTAACTAAAAATAAAACTTTAATCATTAAGAAATAATAATAAAAAATAAGTCCCCCTTTAAAATGTAATTTTATTTAAACTTACATTTTAAAAATATTAATTTTCTTAAAAGTTTAGGGACTTATTTTTTTTCTTTGTAATTTTTTCAACATTTTTCTATATACAATATCAAATCCAATGTCGACAGTTCTCCGGTTACTTTTTTTGCATGCTTTCAATAAAAAGTGCTTTATTGTGGTGTCACACTTTCTAGATTCTGTTTAAATTTTATGTATGAATTCACAAAAACCAGGATTTCTAGTAATGCGTTTGTTAATCCGTTTCGACGCAAAATAGGCTATGATCAATGATTTATTCCGAAAATCAAAGCAGTACCCGTGGGAATTACGTTTTCGAATTTTTTCTGATATCTGGTCATTTGAGAATTCTGAATATTATACGGTCCTTTGCGTATATGGTCGTTTACGAATTGAGAATATGGTCATTTGCGTATCAGGTCATTTGCGAATTCTGAATATTACGGTCCTTTGCGTATATGGTCGTTTACGAATTAAGAGTATGGTCATTTGCGTTCAAATGAGTTTAATGTCTTTGTTTGCGTTACTGGTCAATTGCAAATCTGGTACTTTGCGTCGAAACGT
Organism: Nematopogon swammerdamellus; assembly: GCA_946902875.1. Taxonomy (NCBI): domain Eukaryota; kingdom Metazoa; phylum Arthropoda; class Insecta; order Lepidoptera; family Adelidae; genus Nematopogon; species Nematopogon swammerdamellus. Next base: position 18,236,916 of record OX336348.1, on the reverse strand, counting down.
CGGTACCGGCGTTCAAGTGAGTGTCGACCTACCATAGATAAGACGGCCTAGATTACTTGCGATTACTTATTTATTATTATCTTATGTTATCTAATTATTTATATGTTATCATATTTCTTAATTTTAGTTTAATTTTATTGTATTAGGTTATTTTGATAAATTTATATGTTGCATTTATAATTTATGGAAATTCGTGAACATTTATGCCAAAAAAATTATCAATTACTACCTTTTAACCATTTTTACTGATACACAAATGGGTGCTTAGCATAGACTATGTCGACCTAGACCATGTGCCAGTGCCAGTCAATCAACTGTCATGTTTATTTTAAAAAAAAGAAGAAGAATTTACCAATTTTTCTTCAATAAATATAAATACCGTACTTGAGTGTAACCCAACATGAGCCAAGTGCAGGCACCTCATCCACACTTCGCTCCCGGCCAACTGCGGTGCAAAGAGATATGATGTGATGGCGGAGTTCATGGAACAAAATCCGCAGTTGGCGCGGGGCCGGCTGTCGGGAGAGAATGCGATGCTCGCGCCTCTGGATGGGCCTAACGGAGCGCCTTATGGCACCTTCTCCGGAGATACCAAAAAACCAAGAGCTGTCAGTAGCGACAAGAGTGACGGATAGAAAAATAAAGGCTTGACAATATTTTCATGTTATGTAAATGATTTAATAAAGTTGCTACATTGGTGACCCTCGACTGAACAGCACGTACGGCCGGCTACCATCGCGCCGCGCCGTATCTTTCGCAACCGCAAATAAAAGCGAATACAACCACTAAATCACTTCCGCAATGCCGCTCACCTCGGAGGAGATGGAGGCTCGCCTGGAAACTCTACAAGCGCAAAACTTGGCCCTGCAACAACAGCTGCAGCAGGGGCGTGCGTCCGTGGCAACTACATCAGCACTACCACAAGGCGAGGCCGGTTCAAATGTTTTTAAAGTGGCTATTAAATTACCAACGTTTTGGCAAGACAAACCAGCAATATGGTTTGCACAAGCAGAGGCACAATTTGAAATCGCCGGAATAACGGTCGATACGACAAAGTATAATTACGTAATATCTCAGCTGGATTCTCGACTGGCCGCAGAGGTGGAGGACATCATAACCAATCCTCCGCCTGCCAATCGTTACAGTAAATTAAAAGAAGAACTTATACGCCGCCTCTCAACGTCACAAGAGCAGCGGGTGAGGCAACTGATCAGCGATGAAGAAATAGGTGACCGCAAACCATCTCAATTCCTGCGCCACCTCCGTTCGCTCGCTGGTGCAACACTATCAGATCAGGACATTCTGCGGCAGCTTTGGCTTCGTCGTCTTCCCCAACATGTACAGGCCATCCTAACGACCCAAGCAGAGCTCCCATTGGACAAAACGGCAGAGCTTGCTGATAAAATCATGGAGGTCTCACCAACCCCAGTATCACAGATGGTACATGCCGCAACAGCACCGCAGACTACATCCGACTTGCTGTCTTCCCTAGCTGATCGCGTTAACGAGTTAGCTATGCAAGTGGCTGCCCTGAGCACTGGCGGCTACTCTCCAAGCCGATCAAGATCAAACTCAAGAAGACGAACCCCGCAGCAGAGCAGGTCTAATTCACCCGAAGACGAGATATGCTGGTACCACAAACGATTCCAATCTAAAGCCCGAAAGTGTACCACACCCTGCAATTGGAAGGCTGGTCAGGAAAACAGATTCGACAATTAGCAGCGTCGGCAGCTGATTGTCCCTTGCCAAGCCGCCGACTATTCATAACCGACCAAGCTAGTAAACGCCGTTTCCTCATCGACACCGGTTCTGACCTCTGCTGTTTTCCGAGGCAGTTCCTCCGAGAACGCTACCGATCCACCGATTATGACCTCAGCGCAGCCAACGGCAGTTCAATAAAAACATATGGCGACTTACCGATGAATTTAAATCTTGGGTTGCGGCGAGACTTCCACTGGCGTTTTACCATCGCTGACGTCAGCACAGCCATAATCGGCTCCGATTTTTTGGCATACTATCATCTACTGCCTGACTGCCGAAACAAACGCCTGTTAGATGCCAGCACCGGACTCTCCTCACCCGCTTCTATAGCCACCATAAACCAGACCAGCATTAAAGCAGTCACAGCAACAGATTCTCCATTTAATAAAATACTTTTAGATTTTCCCGACATCACACGGCCGCCTGGTGTCCCAAGACTGGTGAAACACAACACATTGCACTATATCAAAACAACGGACGGACCGCCAGTTGCCTGTCGTCCTCGTCGACTCGGACCACAAAAGCTTCTCGCAGCCCAAAAAGAGTTCGCCGAAATGATGCGTTGTGGCACTGCCAGACCATCGAAGAGCCCGTGGTCATCCCCGTTATATTTAGTACTAAAACGCGACAACAGCTGGCGTCCATGCGGCGACTTTCGCTCCTTGAATGCCAGAACAGTGCCGGACTGCTACCCTGTAAAGCACATCGGTGATTTCTCCCACAACATCGCAGGCTCAACAGTATTCAGCACGATTGACTTGGTTAAAGCTTACCAACAGATTCCAGTGCACGAAGATGACATCTGCAAAACTGCTATCATCACTCCCTTCGGTTTGTTCGAGTTCCCGTTCATGACCTTCGGCCTACGGAATGCTGGGCAGACGTTCCAGCGTTTCATAGATGAAGTGGTACAAGGTTTTGACTTTTGTTTTGCATACGTTGATGACATCCTTGTGTATTCACGCGACGCAACTCAACATGCTGAGCATCTTCGTATTCTCTTCAAACGTCTCAAGGATTACGGAGTTGTGGTCAACCCATCAAAATGCACACTTGGCGTTGATAAGGTCACATTCCTGGGCTACGATATCAGCGCAGAGGGCACGAGACCACCTCCCCAAAGAATCAGCGCGCTACAAGAATACCCTCTTCCCAAGACCGTCCAAGGCCTCAGACGATTCTTAGGTATGATCAATTACTATCGCCGTTTTTTGCCTAACGCAGCGGAGCTGCAAGCGCCCCTAAATGACGCTGTGGCATTGACCAAAGGTAAAGGCGCTAAGCCTGTTAAGTGGACACCGGAACTCGGGCGCTGTTTCGAAGCCTGCAAGAATAGTTTATCCAATGCAACCTCATTAGCGCACCCAGTGTACGATGCTCCTCTGGGCCTTTTCACAGACGCTTCCAGCGCGCAAATTGGTGCTTGTCTCCAACAACGTGAAGTCAACACCTGGAGACCACTCGCATTTTTTAGCAAGAAATTAGGTACTCATCAAGTTCAGTGGCCGGCATACTACCGAGAACTACTCGCGGTGTACGAGGCTGTGCAACATTTTCGGCATATATTAGAAACGCAACACGCCACAATTTTTACAGATCATAAACCATTAATTTATGCATTTGTGCAACGCCGAGAAAAACTGCCACCTGCCCAACTAAATCAATTATCCTTCATATCACAATTTACCACTGATATTGTTCACATCAAGGGCATAGATAACATAGTAGCAGACACCATGTCCCGCATAGAGGCAATTTCGATAGAAGATGACTTCGCCGCCTTAGCCCAGTCCCAGGAAACTGACAATGAACTCCGCAATCTTCACAGTTCTCTTAAACTGGAACGGGTTACAGTTCCTGGCACCAACATAACGGTCACATGCGACACCTCTACCGGAAAACCACGACCCTATCTAACAACTCCTTTCCGACGAACTGCTTTCAACAAATTGCACAATTTAAGCCATCCTGGGGCAAAAGCAACTGCGCGCTTGGTGGCTGATCGTTTCGTGTGGCCATCTATGCAGAAAGATTGTCACTCGTGGGCTCGCACATGTATCCCCTGCCAGCGAAGTAAGGTTACCAGACACATTACCTCACCACTGGGCCATTTCAGTAACCCATCTGCCAGATTCAGACATGTACACATTGATATAATTGGTCCATTGCCAGTATGTAATGAGAAAAAATACTGCCTCACTGCAATAGACCGATATACACGATGGCTCGAAGCATGGCCAATGTCTACAATCACAGCGATTGAAGTCGCTGAAACCTTCACAAACGGCTGGATATCTAGATTTGGAGTTCCCACCATCATTACCACAGACCAGGGCACACAATTTGAATCTGACCTACTCCGCAGACTGTTGACGAGTTTTGCCACTAAGCGCATCAGGACAACCAGCTACCACCCCTGCTCCAACGGAATGGTCGAACGCCCCCATCGCCAACTCAAGGCCGCTCTGATGTGCCATGCTGACACATGGGCCAGGGCGCTACCATTAGTACTGCTTGGAATGCGCACGGCTTTGAAGGAAGACCTTAAGACATCTTCGGCCGAGCTAGTCTACGGAGAGCCTCTCAGATTACCAGGTGAACTGTTGGTTCCTTCCCCATTTCCTGAACGTTTCGACGATGCGACGGATTTTGTCATTCAACTGAGGAAGAAAATGGCGAACTTGAGACCAGTTGCCGCTTCTCGACATGCACAGCCTGGGACGTTTGTTTTTAAGGATTTGGCAGTTGCCACTCACGCTTTTTTACGAGAAGACGCAATACGACGATCCTTACAGCCACCCTATACTGGTCCGCATGAGATAATCAGCAAAACGGACAAGACCGTGACCTTGTCCATCAAGGGTAAGGAAATCACGGTCAGTATAGATCGCATTAAACCAGCGCACGTTGAGGTCGAGAGTGAAACATCCGTTGGATTACAAACAACCGGTCCGATGTCTGTCCCAACAGCTCCGACAATCACGCCAACCTCTCCGGACCCTGTACCAACTGCTCCGGACACGGCACCAACCGCTCCGGACACGGCACCAACCGCTCCGATGAACATTACCACACGTTCGGGCCGTCTAGTTCGGTTTACAAAGCATTATTAGGCTTCCTTTCTCCGTGGGGGGGTGATATGGCACCTTCTCCGGAGATACCAAAAAACCAAGAGCTGTCAGTAGCGACAAGAGTGACGGATAGAAAAATAAAGGCTTGACAATATTTTCATGTTATGTAAATGATTTAATAAAGTTGCTACAGCCTCAAAGCATCGGGGGGCTGCGCCATAACATGGCAACAGTAGCACAAGGTGTGTTATATTTATGTATTCACAAATTCCTTTCAAACATCAAACTTAATAAGTCGTATTACAATGGTCGTACTAATATAATATTTTACAAATATGTTCATCTTTTTTTTCAGTATTGGACGGACAATAGACAGTAGTTCACTTAAAAAACTTGGCCGGTAGAGCCAGGCGGCAGGCCCACGGAACGGGTGTGGGCCGGCGGCACCGGTAGCTCTGCTGGAGCAATAGGACGAGCGGATGCTGGCGGTGTTGGGACAGGGCTTCGAACTCGGGGACTCCGAGGTCATAGTGAACACTCTACCGTTAAGCATATTTTAAATCACATTGGTATTTATTTACTGTAGTGTTGTTTACATACTTTCTCTTCTTCTTTTTTTAAATAGTGGCAACCAAACGAATAGGAAATTCGTTTATTATGTTTACATACTTCATTGTATGTATGAAGCCAACGACTGTTTATGCACTATCTAGACGGTGACATCACGGCAGCAGAGCAGGACAAATGTATGCAATACCGTGACGGTATGCTCGAAACCTGCTGCCGCGTCGCGGTCATGTCACCGCTGCCGCGACGCTATCGTCTAGTATGCAAGCAGCCAATGTGTTTTAGGGAAGAAAACAAGGAAAACATTTCTTTTTAATCAATTTTATTTTCAACAACACTACTCTCTCTTGAATAAAAGTAAAGTAGGTCGTCATTGAACATAGAAGCAAAATTTTTCACAATAAAGTACCGAGCTATAATTGCGACTGGCCGACGCACGTCTATATAATATATGAATATCCTTATAACTCGAGAACCACTTTATTAATTTACATACTGTTTTCACTGTTACAATCTGTCATTTCTTAAGATAGTTTTACGTTAAATCATAAATACAAATCATAAAGATATATCATCTGCCTGATACTTTATCATCCAAAATTATGTCTTAAAGTTAAAAAAAAGATAGATGCCTAATTAAATTATTTTTTTCCATTAAGGTATGCCTGCTGGCCGCCCCCCTCGTGAGCTTCGTGCAAATCAACCCACCTATGCGCGAGGTTATTGAGGAGTACGAGCGGGTACACACTGAAGACAGGCGGCAGGACATGGCCCTCAGAGAGCCTGGTGTCTCAGGAGGAGTTTCGGCGGCAACAGTTGGAGCTTCTGCGGCAGTTTCTGCAGGTAAAAAATTTTTTTTAATGCAATTATTACTATATAATATAGGCTGTTGCAGCAGTCACTACATTAAGTCCGGGAGCAGATTCATGGGATTAACAGAAATAATAAAGGTGTACGATGAATTCAGACTAAATAAAAACATTCAGTAACCATATAAACTAATTCCCATGTACTGTGTGGGGTCAGTACTTAATAAGAATAGTCCCACTGCATCTCTCCCCGTGCATGTCGTAAAAGGCGACTAAGGTATAAGCGGCCTGCAGACACCCCGGTCGACTTGTGGCTTTCATGGAAGACATAGGCTGGCTGGGGTAACTGGAGACTGCGGGGTTTTCCACGAAGATCCCCAACCAAGCGGGATTAGTTTGCAGGCCTAGAGCCAACCCCAAACCAAAACAACAACAACAACTAATTCCCATTTCAATACTAAACAAAAGTTTTTTTGGAGGAAAAAACGGAACCCTTATAGGACATATCACATAAAAAAATTATTTTTATGTATTTTTTCAGTTTTGTAAATAGGCGTTTCTTGATTTTCGAAACCACAATTATTTTGGTAAATATACACGGTGTTAACTTAAATAGGCAACATTCCCGAAAGGGGGTTGTTTTGGGTCACATACTGATGCCGAAAAAGGGGGTAATTTTTTCTTTTAGCTTTGGTTTTAAAATTTTCAATTTCTATATTTGGTATAAAAACATGGTATTTCATAATAGGAATCACACTGCATTACCAAAAAAATCGAAAGCTGAGTAATTTTTCAAATAAATCAAAAAAATCACATTCATATCGACACGATACAACAGCTAGCGCGCGACACATGGTCAGTCAGCTGGGTACGCACGGTTGCAGGCGCGCGACGCGCGGCGGCGCTCGCTACACCATTCCAAAGAGAAATTGTAGCTGAAGTAAAATTTTGAAGAAAATATGCAAATTTGTTTAAACTATTTTAGATTTTATTTTTTAGTACCACAAAATAATCAGTATACGAAATGGTTTAATATTCGGTATTAAAATTTATATGTCGCGAAAAAAGTTAACACCGTGTATAACAAAATATATGTTGTGTGGTAGTACGGAACCCTCAGTTCGCGAGTTAAACTCGCACTTGGCACCTGTTTTTAAATGTCCAAGCAGTGTAATGGTCTAATGTGATCTAAATACATCTAAGTACCTACGCTAATCAAAACAATATAATTTAAAGATATTTTTTGTTTTATCTTGCAGGACAACCGAGGGCGTTTTCAACAAACCCCAGCAGTGGCTCACTTGGGAAAATGAACACCCTCCCTACATAAACGGAGCACATCCTCGGGTTTGGTGCAGCACACTACCATCTGCTGGTTGCAAGCACCAAGTCCTTCCACAACATCAATGCCAGCATGTGCTCAGCGTTTATTATTAAGATGCTCAATTAGTTCTTTAGTTTACCTAATTAGGTTTTTGTGTAAATTGTATGTGTAAATAAAAATATTTTATTCTTATTGTTTTGTTTACTTTTTTTACCAGAGATAAGAATACCTTCATTGTTGAGAGAAGCGTTTGTGGGAAGCGTATATATGACCCTCTGTGCGTTGGTAAGTATCACTTGCATAAAATGGAAGGGCAGTCATTATCTAGCAAATACAATTTAAAATAATGCGCAATGTTCTTTGGTGATAGACTAGACAGTGCGGTTGTAGAGTGTCGTCTCTGTCGCACTAACTCGCAGGTATCTGTATGACCGAGACAATGCTCTACAACCAGAAAGTCATCAAAGCATAATGCGCATTATTTACCGCCGCGTACTGTACACTAGAATTGGTTAATAATAATTAAGAGCAACATTTGATTCAGCATAGAAATTAGAGGTTGATGCAAAGCTATTGTAGTTTTTCAACCTTCTGTCGCACAGATGATAAAAAAGAAGAGATTACAATTTTACAAATTTCAAGTTGATAAGTGACATCTATTACCATAATCGTTCATAGTCAAAGAGATAGTACCTATTTATCATAGGTATGTACTTTATAAGTATTGGTGAGTGCATAGGTAGGTAGGTACTAGAAAGAATTCAGAGATTTGTGTATTAGTATAAACATATGGTACATAAAAAGAAATAGGTAAGTACATACCTTGGAAGTGGGTGATATTGATATAGCGTCGGCTTTCTTTTGTGGGTGTCGGCCGGCGCGTCAGACGGTAGACGTTCGTAAAGTGGCGAAGCGCCGATGTTCTTGCTGTAAGCTCATCGACGCATGTCGGCCGGATTCCAGCAAAAGAGTCCAAGCCAAGACCGCGCCGACCGCCCGCCGCTTACGTAAATGTTTCGTAGAAAGAAAGAAACCACAAAAGAAACATCGCGAAGCGAATGTCGTGTTTGCCACAGATTACCAATGTGTTTGCTTGTTTGTTTACGATACGAACCGCTGTAATTTTTTTTTTAATATTAATTATTGGCTTGGATGCCGGGTCCTTCTGCCATTTCTTTAATTTTATTTCCTATAATTTCTATATTTTCTACAGTATTTATTTTATTATGTATTTGTAAAGACTTTTATAATATTTTTGTTCAGTTAATAAATTTATTTCGATGTTTTCGTCAGTTTTCTCATGAAGTGAAAGCCAAGAAGTTGATCCTTAGCTTGCGAGTTTAGCGGCAAATATCGGGGAGTTTATCTGTCAAAGAAACGTCAAAAACCCCGGTGCCAATTGTTTGATAGATCGACTCCGTGTCGACTCATAGCCTTCTGTATTCCGTCCTTGTCGTCTTGAAAGGACATATAGAGAAGGCTATAATCGACTAGATCGACAGCTCTAGCGAGTAAAATGTGGGAGTGCGAGAATGACGTCACTCGCCTGTTTCTCCGGTGCCAATATAGCGTTCTCCCCATTGATATCTATTTTGTAGATTGGCCCATCCCATACATCACTCCCGAACAAATATGTTCTCGACGAGAACCGCATATAATGCAGATTTCACGGACAGCCGCTTCATACGGCTGCGTGTGCGGTGAGTGTTGAACGCACGCATGTCTGTATCGAGTCGGTGACGCGTGTGTGCAGCATGCCCGGTTGCTGTTATAAAGAGTGACAGTGACAAACGTTATTGTTTGTTCCGCCTGAGCATGTTACGGCGTGTTAAGAAGCCATGCTGTGACGGATAGGATCGTGTGACGGTGCGGTGGTATCGCGTTCTCGTTCTCGCTTGCCTGCTGGTGATGGGAGTGGGCGGAAAGACGGCAAACGCGCCGCATGACGTCTTTCTCGCTCGTTCTTGTCATCTGTGGGCGGGTGGGGGCGAACGCGCGATAGTATCGTCGTAGGGATCGTGTCACGTATCACAATACTGCGTGTGTGTGCACGCACACTTGTACCGACGTTTAGCATAGGTTGCATCGTACGACGTTCGATCTATAAAATAGATGTCGATGGTTCTCCCCACATTTCTCGTACTCACACGGGCGAGTGAGTGAACGCCGGTAGACCTACAGAATAGAACGACAACACGGGCACTTTGTAACAGGGCCACTTACTTATCGGTGGTCGCTTCCCGTACTGAGAGCGTTTTCCGGAGCATTTTAAATTTAGAACATGTACCGGTGGCGCGGGCACTTTGATCAATTCTCCAATATTAATGTTTAGACTCTTGCAAATTATCTCTAATTTTGATCACATAGTGAATGATTTGTATAAAAAATGTGGTAGACCTTTGGAAAGGGCGTAAACTAGCAAACTTTTTAAAAGAAAACGACGCTCTTAATTGCTGTTGTTTTTTTTTTTTAAATGAATTAAGAAATTAAGATTCTGTCATCTTTTTACTCGTTCTCGGGACTTTGGGAGGTCATAAGTCCTTTTCATGGTATTAACTTCATCAAATATTGTTTTTTCTAAAACAAGGATACATCGTAAAATTCAATAAATTTTATTTCGTGCTGATACAAACATGAACAAAAAAGTTACAAGGGTTTAAAGCTGGGATTTTGGTAATTTTCAAAAATAAAGAAAAATATCGTATTTCGTTACCACGTGACACCTGACAAAAGGTATGTTGGGTCAAAACGTTGCAAATTACCCCACTTACCTACAAAGAAAATTTGTCGGTCGATGTGACGAACATCCTGTATAATAAGAACTTTATCACAGCTCTATTATTATAAGAGTGAGAATGGTTGCTAACCAACTTTAAATCGTTATAGATCCTAAATGATCATTCGAAATGAAAAATTATAAAGAGAAACCTAAACCACATTTTCAAATACCTATTCAACGATACCCTACTTAACATAGTTAGTCAACTTTAATTTTTTTCTTTTTCACAATATGGCACCTAGTTGTCGCCATATTGAATTTTGATTACTGTCATGTCTTCAGTGACACTCGCAAGATTAAGACAAATCGATTGACGTAAGAATCATCAAAATCGGTCCACGCGTTTGGTCTCTAGCGTGCCACAAAGTAACAAACATACATACATACATAGGCTGATAAACACATTACCCTCCTTTGCGTCGCGCAGTCGGGTAAAAACAGTAGGCAGACAGACAGATAGATGATAGATAGACAGATGATGATATATGTCATCGATAGAGTCCATATGTATTATCGCGTATTACTATTTTATAGTTTTATGTTTTATTTGTTGTTGTTTACTTTTAATAATATCGATAGTCTCACTATTGGTATAGAACATCAACTTAACTCGGTACTCTACTTACTAAGTGTAAATCGGGCTCAAAGAAATGTCACGACCACAGAGCATCAAATACCTACCGCCCGCGCCCCCGCGCATTTCATGCTCTGTGGTCACGACTATTACCATATTTTGACATAGGCTGACATAGACAATGAATTCGCTCTCTTTTGGCTCGAAATTCAAATATATGCGATTTTATTTTGCTTATTAAACAAAAATTACACAACCAATATAATATTTTCTCAAGTTTTTCACGATTCCCGAGGTCAAGGAATGGAGTTACATACAAATTCCCAAGAAATAGTGCGCCGTTTGGGAGAAACGGTGTTCGAAAGTTTCGTAGAGCGCCATCCCGCTCTCTCTCGTTTTGTTTATCTCGTTCTGGTTTTTCGATTTTATATTATAGATATTAAGATACCAACTATAATTTTACATGGAATGCGAACCATGGAGCAACTCACGTTCAAGAAATTCACTCATCAAACTCGGAAAGAAAAATAAAGTGATGCACGCCAATGGGCACTGAACGCGCGACCTTGCGGTTAATAAGCAAGGCCTTTACCACTTATCCACGAGCTACTCATAATAACATTGTAACCCGAACCACAGTGTGCCCGAACCTCAGTTTAACTTGGGCCCATGCAAAAAATAAAGCCCCGGCTGTGCGTGCGACCCGCTGCATACAGCTCGCACCCCAGGGGATGTCGCGCTCAGTAGTACTGGGGTCCAGTTGACTTGCTTTAAGATTCCGAAGGATAGCCATATTATGGTAAATGAAATAAAATGTCGAATGTTTACTTTTCTTAATGTTTATTTATATTATCGTTATCACATAAATTTTTTTAATTATTTTTATGTTGTTTGCCAAATACGCCATGCCTTTCAGTGCTGTCCGTTTCTCTCTTATTTATTATTCGATTTCTTCCTCGTCCATATTGGTACCTCATGCTGCGCAAGTCATCACGTACGCTGATTCTTTGTTTTTTCTCTTCCTTCTCCATAGTGGTAACTGCATGCTGCGTCAGTCATCGAGTACGCTGACTCGTCTTCTATCTTGTCCATAACAGTACCACATGCTACGCAAGTCATCGCTTACATTGATTCTTTTTCTATAATATCTTCCTTATCCATAGTAGTACCGTAAGCTACGTAAGTCACTGCATACACTGATGTTTTTTCTATATCTTTCTTGTGCATAGTAGTACCGTAAGCTACGTAAGTCACTGCATACACTGATGTTTTTTCTATATCTTTCTTGTGCATAGTAGTACCGCAAGCTGCGTAAGTCACTGCATACACTGATGTTTTTTCTATATCTTTCTTGTGCATAGTAGTACCGTAAGCTACGTAAGTCACTGCATACACTGATGTTTTTTCTATATCTTTCTTGTGCATAGTAGTACCGTAAGCTACGTAAGTCACTGCATACACTGATGTTTTTTCTATATCTTTCTTGTGCATAGTAGTACCGTAAGCTACGTAAGTCACTGCGCACACTGATGTTTTTTCTATATCTTTCTTGTGCATAGTAGTACCGTAAGCTACGTAAGTCACTGCGCACACTGATGTTTTTTCTATATCTTTCTTGTGCATAGTAGTACCGCAAGCTGCGTAAGTCACTGCGCACACTGATGGATTCTTTTTTTTTATCGTACTTGTCCATAGTAGTTCCGCCAGAACTAGTAAGTCTGCGTGTACGTTGTTTGTTGTTCTACGTCGTACATACTACCGTACAGAGATTTATGTTTCTTCTGTAATTTCACACATTGATGTATGAAGCATTTGAGTGCCAATGGAAGAGAGAAACAAGCCAAACCGAAGGCAGTTAATTGGACTACTGAAAAAAAAAGAAACAAAACATTAAAATTACATTAAGTAAAATTTTTCACCCAAAACCAATGACTGACAATCTGAATCTATCGGTGAAACTGAACAATTTCGAACTATGTATAACTTTTTTTTTCAATAGTAGGAAAACTCATTAAAAAAATCGGCTCTGAATGAAAGTGAAAAAAAATATTTAAAAAACACATGGGCCACATGACCTTCAAAGAGCATTGGAAATGATCTTCGGTATTGAAAATAAAAAACGAACATGTATATTTATTTAAATTTAAATGTTGTTAAACATTTATTTTAATTTATTATAGAAAATACAGCTTCTGTAGCCGACTGGGTTGGAATAACACTACTTTATTTTATCCACGTGGATAACTGAACATGAGAAATAATTCTTTCAGAACAACATGAAAATTAATCAGGTGTGATACTAAATTCTAAAAAAAAAAAAAAAACAGATAAACTGATTATGCCAATGATATTATAAGTTAAAAGGAGGTAGATAAGTTATCTGAGCTCCCAAGCGGCACATTAAACACAAGACCACAGTCCTGTCTGAAGTTAGTCGCCCACCAACTACGCACGCGTTCGGACCGCTAACCACGAGCCGGTAACACATCGAAAATGCCGTGGTTGTGTGTAATGAACTAATGAATGACTATGAGATTATGCGGTTCTTCTCACCGGCACAACTATTCCTGTTGTACAAAACACAGATTAGGCCGGTGATGGAGTACTTCAGTCACATCTGGGAGGGTAGTCCCCATTATCTGCTAGCATCCTTGGACTCGATACAGCGCCGAGCCATCCGTCTTGTTGGTGACCCGAAACTTACAGATGGTTTGGAGTCCCTGAGCCACAGACGATTTGTAGGTTCGCTTAGTCTGTTTTACAGATACGGACGCTGCTCTGCGGAACTAGCATCCCTTATTCCCTGCCACCCGTCCTATCTCCGCATGACTCGTCGCAGAGAGACACAGCACCCTTTTGTTGTTGACATTGGGCTTTTAAGAACCCATCGGTTCTCTAAATCGTTTCTTTGTCGCACCGCTAGAGTGTGGAACTGTCTTCCGGCGAGTGTATTTCCTGAATCCTTTAACCTGGGTGTCTTCAAGCGTCGTATTGACGGGCTAAACAGCCTAGCAACAGTCCGCAAATCTGCTGGCATGGCACCTAACTGAGCGTGGTTTCGCGAGCAGAGGTGATTTTGGCTCTGTCGACTGCACCATTGGTCCCTCGGCACAGCCACACATGCTGGTTTACATAAAAAAAATGCACTAATTCTTCGAGAATCGCTACTAAAAGTCAAGGAATCTCATATCATTACTCTTCAAGGACGTGCCGTGTGTGAGCACTGAATGTCATATAGATAACCTATATTTCCTAAAATATCATTGGGTTATGCACTGAAAATGGACATGAACAAATTTAAAAATCGGCCATATAAAAACTTTATAGAATAGAATATTTTTAATTAGAAAAATGCAAATCGAAAATCATTGGAAAAAATATATCCCGACCAGGATTAAATCAATCTGATTTTTCATCTCTGTAGTTTTGCATTGTATTGGAACTTTCCGTTCTCCTTTACCTTTTGCCTCAAACGTTGTTATCGTTTTAGGTAAATGTTTTTCTAGTTCGTTTAGGCATGCCTTTACTTTTCAGTGACAATTGTATGGTTTTCCATATTATTCCATTATAGCGTTCTATTTGTCCATTTCCTCTTGGATTTGCTGCTGTAGTTCGGCTTGTAGCGACTCCTTTAGAATGTAGGTATTGTTTTAGTTCAGCAGACATAAATGAACCACCTCGATCGCTGTGGGTGGATGTATGCGGGCATTCCGAATAGGAAGAACAATTTGTTCAGACATTTGATAACTGTAGCAGTCAAGTCATAGCAGGGAATGGCAAAGGGGAACCTGGAATATTCATCGACGACAGTGAGCATGTATTTGTTTCTTGTATTCGATGGAATAGGGCCTTTGAAACTCAATGCCAACTTCTCAAATGGGGCAGTAGCCTTAATCAATGTTCCTTTACTTTGCAGAAATCATGGCTTAACTTCGGCGCAAATAGTACACTGTGCGGCAGTGAGCGGTCACTTTGGTGGTGGTCATATTCACTTCCACGCATATACATAGCTGGTGAAAAGAAAAGCTGCGGCTAGCACAAAACGCTGAGGCCCTGGGCACAGGCTGTGGTTGGATAGGGTGCGGACCCCAGTGGCAGTGAAGGCTTCACCCCCGGCTCTCGGCTTCGGCCGGGGGTTCCTTCGGGTGGACGGGTGGTGGCTCGGATCGGCTGGAGAAAGGTCACAGTCTGTGTATTTCCCATGGGATTTTTTCAGAAGAACGGTACAGCTATGGGGCCTCGATCTGGCATACATGATCACTGCACTCGCAAGAGTGCAGGTGTAGACGTCTGGATTTTGTAACCGCAAGGTTGGTATCTCTGGACGTCTCTAACAAAACGTAAATCAAATAAAATTATAGTAAAGAAGTGTCAGATATTGTTCTGGAAAAGAAAGCTACAGGTCTGCCGGCTTGGGAAAGGGACGCTCCGAGGGAAATATTCGATAAGTTTTATCTTTGATAGCCCGAGGAAAATTTTTGCTTCATTTATTGTTAAATTGCACTCCTCAATAGTTTGCATGTATTTCCTTAATTTCCGGTCGTGATCAGCTTTATCGCAGCCACACACTCCAATATCGTCAAGATAAAAATACACAGATTGTAATACTTTCTCTCTGATGACATTATCGATTACCCGTCGAAAGGCAGCTACGATATTAGTGACACGGAAAGGGATCCTCTTAAATTTGTATAAATTTCCGGCCGCCTGGAATGCTGTGTAAAGCCTATCTTCTTCGGTGATCGGTATCTGGTGGTACGCGCTGCGTAGGCCGATTATACTGAATACGTGGTGTTGAGCGACTTTGGCAACTAAGTCCTCAATGTTTGGCAGACGATATGCCTCAAGCTGTGTGAATTTATTGATAGTTCTCAAATAGTCAATAACCATTATTTTCTTATGGTTTTGGTTCGTTGTTATCAGAACTTGAGCTCGCCATGGTGAAGAGCTATTCTCAATAATGCCGTCCTCGAGTAACGTTTGTACTTCTCTAGTAATGAAAGCACGCTCAGCTTCAGAATATCGACGGGACTTTGTGGCAATCGGTCGACAATGTGGATCAAAATATTCGAAAAGCTTCACTGGTGGTACTGACGCCACCTTGAGGGAATGGCATGAAATTTTCAACGGTGCCATGGGGCCACCATACACTACTTCGACAGCTTGATTTTCCTTGGATACATCCTTCCGGAGAATCACATCAGCGCAGAGAGCTCTCATTATAAGGGATGGGAAGTTGTCGTGAGTGTGTCCTTGTACAAATAATTTTACGTTGCATAAACCTTCTATTTGGCCTTTTTAGATGCCAACTGTTGTTACTGTCATTGAAATAATTGTCTCCTGCCTGGAGGCCTGCTGGAGCTGCAGCTATCATGGTGTTGCTACTGGATTCTTCCAAACAAGCAGTTTGTTTTCCCGATCGACATACTTTTGCAAAATGTCCTCTTTTAGAACATTTTAGGCAGGTAGTGTTGAATACAGGACACTTTTGGCGTCGATGGCGTTGGTCTTGACCGCAGAAATAGCAGGATTTAGATGTCTTTTTACTGACAGCTGAAGAGGAAGGATCAGCATTTTCACATTCATTTTCATGAACTGCATTCAAATGTCTAGAGGCACTGAATTTTTCAGAGTGAACTTGAGCCAATTCTAGAGACTGAGCTTGTTTGTAGGCCTCGGTGAGATCGAGACCACTGTTTTCGAGAAGCCTTTGCCGAACGTTAGGCGATGATAGTCCACTTATAAAATCATCTCGTATGTAATCGCTTCAATTCTGAGCAGCGCTCACAGCGTGGAAGTTGCATTCTTTAGCTAACAACTCGAGGGCGCGTAAGCACATATCAATTGTCTCGGCAGGTTGTTGTAGTCTGTCCGCTAGTTTGTGTCGGGCATATATTTCGTTACTGGGTTTTACAAAGATCTTGTCCAGTATTTCTATAGCTTCATTGTATGTGCTTGCGTGCGAAATGTGATTAAATATCGACGAAGATTTACCAGGAGGTATATCGATTTAAAAATTTTACAACAACTTTTAAAATCGACAATTAATGACTATAAATATCAAACAACCGTTGGCAAACAAAAAATAGGTACGACGCAACTTTATTTTTCCCTAGATTGTTATGTTATCAGATTAGTAATAATTTCTGTAATACTATCTATACCCACCACGACGGATGAGTCGATAATCCTTGTTAAGGGGGAAATAGGACTCAAACCGTGCTACCCGAGCACTGATGATTGAAACACGACCCGTATGCAGATGTAATAGGTGCGAGATTCGTTCTACTCGTGCGGTGGCTGATACGTCGCGCCGACGAAGAACGTTTGCGCGAAAATCACACTATTTATTAAATTTTACGTGTTGGAAAGATGAAAAACAACATTTTTTTTCGCTACGATTATAGGGAAAAATATTATATACATTTCTATGAGGGTCTTGTATTGAAATAATTGATGTTTCTCAAGATAATTTAACTTGAAAGTACAATTTTCGTACTTTTCGTAATTTTTTGGAGATTTATTTAACACCTTTCCAAAGTAGTAACTTTCCAACTTTCGCTACGTTTGTTAATTAAAGATCAATACATAACATATATTTTTTACAGATTTTTCATCTTTACCAATATCTCAATAATTTCGTTCAAAGTTGTCCTTTTGACCCTTATTCTCGCCTTAATCGATTATAATTTGTTAATTTTTTTTTTTTTTTTTTTTTTATTGTTAGCTCGACATATGGCGCCGAGGCACCCATAAGGTGTCTAACGGCGCCCATGGACATTCGGTCGTATTCGGGGGTTGCGAATGCCATGCCGGCCTGACAGGTGCCCATTCACGCCCCTCTTGAAGGACCCGAGACTGTACTTGGGAGGAAATATATGAGCAGGGAGAGCGTTCCAGAGTTTACCGGTTCTGTACAGGAAAGATCTGCAGAATCGATTGGTACGCATGCGCGGTAAGTCCAGCGTATATGGATGCAATCCCTGCCCAGTGCGCGTGGTGCGGAGGTGGAAAGGGGACGGCGGGATCGCGTTAAACAGCTCCTCCGAGCACTCCCCATGGAATAAGCGATAGAACACACTTAGGGAGCCGACATCCCTACGGTGTTGCAGTGGTTCTAGATCACGGGACACTTCGGGGTCACCCACTAGTCGCACGGCTCGACGCTGGATCGAGTCCAGAGGCGCAAGCTGGTATTTGGCAGAGCCATCCCACAGGTGCGAGCAGTACTCCAAGCAAGACCTGATCTGCGATTTATACAGCAGCAGCTTTTGGTCCGCCGTGAAGTACGGTCGCACCTTATTGAGTACGCCCAGCTTTTTAGAAGCCAGCTTGGCCTTCCCCTCGATGTGGCGACGAAAGTTCAAGTCGTGCGACAGTTCGACTCCGAGGACCCCGAGGTGTTCGCTTAATTTGAGCGACGTGCCTTGGAATGAAGGAGCCGGTGTGAACGCCACTCTCTTCGCACTGAACGCGCAAACTTGTGCAGTTAACATAATTCGTTCACCTAGCAGTTAAAAAATCACTTTTAAAATACTTCCGGCCAGATATGGCTTGACAGACTTATTTATTCTTAAAAACACTATTATTTCAATACTTTTATAATAATTTTCGTCAAGATGTCACATGGCGTAGGAAAATGTATCCAGTGACCATCTTTGGTGCAGTCTTTCAAGTACCTCCGGCCACTTCAGAACAGACAGACTTATGTTTACTCTCTCTACAATTACACGGCTAAATGATGCCACGTGTTTCGTAATGATGTCATATGACGTAAATATAACCTTAAAATTTTGACCGGAAGTGAAGGATTTTCTCAAACTTCCGGCTAATTTTAGGTGCGATAATCTTCTGATTCTCGCTCAGCACAACTTTTCCGACCGTGTGCCATGCATTTTTATCGTGATGTAAATTTGGAGCTGGCTTACGGACTATTACAGGTTATCTATCATCGTCCGATTCATCGTTTATACCTCGAATACACATTTTGCGTGGCTTTCTGGGGTCAATTATTTCTTTTAGCATACATTTGTGATAAAAAAGTTCCAGTTTTGTAATCTCCCAAAATTAAAAGGTATTCGAGTCCTTGTTCTGTCCATACGATAAAGAATGCAAACTTCCTCTCTGTGAAGTGAAGCTGTACCTGATAATAATAATCATACAATATTGCAGAACTTTATCTTTTTTTTGTTCGATGGCCTGTAGTGGGGCTACGTCGGATACATTGTATGGACATTTTACCTCCACAACACTGTCAGTACCTATCAGATGAAGCTTCTTTCCTTTGCGAGGTGTAAAGTTTAGTTCCATGTTGGTGAACCAGTATATTTGGTGGAGTTTCGATTTCGAACGCAACGCACGCAACTGATTTAGCGAACGAAAACTGCACAGGAGTTGCAATTTGCAAAACTTCTCGCTCGACCGGCCCGGCGCACACTGGTCCCAAATTGAAAAAAAGCGGACTTACGAATTTAGTCGGGATTTTCGGGTTTTTTTGTTATTTGTCTGTCATATTATGTTAAAGAGATTCGTATAAAGTACAAATTGACCTAACTGAATAGAATACTTCGAAGAAAAAAAATTTTTTTCTTTTTTTACTATGGAGAAAAACACATTTTCTCTATTTGTCTTCGTGGAACCTAGTGGAACCTCACAGTTCAATATGATAATAATGTACTACCATGAGGTCTTCCAGATGGCTATCAAAGTTGCTGCATCGGCTTGCATCGGAGCGACTTTAACAAACTTTTATGTTTTTGAAAAAAATACATACTATTATTATTGTTGTAGTCGGTGTAGTTTCATATGTATATCAAAAAGTTTCAAGAAGGTACATTTGTTAATTGCACACAAACGTAAATAAAAAAATAAAACAATTTTTTTCTGTCTTTTTCTTTGCGGAACCTAGTGGAACCTCACAGATTGATATGTTAATTATGTACTATAGCATGAGGTCTTCAAGATGGCTACTAAAGTTGTCACAGTAGCTTTCATCCGAGCGTATTTGATAAACTTTCCATTAAAAAAAATCACAATAATGTTATTATTATGCTGATAACTAGTAATAACTGTAAAGACAGTGTCAATTCGTGAAACCCCTTAAAATATTAACACGATAAGTGGACATTTAATAGTTCAATACACTTAAACGCGAATATCTCAAGCGGTTTCACGAGAAACCTTGTCATCCGCACTGCAATTTCCAAACTGAAAAACAAAAATAATGACGATTTAACACTGTTCATGAAAGAAAAATTACATAAAGCAAGAGTATTATTACGAAAACATATTTTTAAGTTGCCTTTATGACTTGAATACATTATGATGACAAAAAGGCCATGGTTCAACCGTCTATGCCGCATAGCTGTCGAGGCCAAGAACCAAGCCTACAGGCGGTGGCTCTCCGCACGTACCGCTGAGGCAAGGCGCGCACTTAACGCCTCTTCCAGGTCTTGCAAGCGAACACTCATCGTGGCCAAGTCCAAGCACGATCATAGAATTGGCGAGAGACTAGTGCGATGCCCGACCGGCAGCCGCGCATTCTGGTCTCTCGCCAACTCTATCGAACGAAACTTCTGTCGCTCTGCTACACCACCCCTGGAACGGTCTGACGGATCACTCGCTATCCTCGCGAAGGAAAAGGTGAACATTTTGCTCGTCTTTTCGTGTCTAACTCAACGTTGGATGACCAGGGTGCAACTCCTCCCTTGATACCACGCTGTGGGATTTCGATGATGGAGCCGAAGATGCACCCTAGACAGGTATTCAAATGTTTGAGAACGTTAGACACTTCGAAGAGTAGTGGTCCTGATGGCATTCCAGCCATAGTGCTCAAGATTTCTGCCCCTGAGTTGACACCAATAATCTCCCGTCTTTTCCGTCTCTCCTTCGCCCGTGGGATTGTACCATCTTGCTGGAAAAGAGCCTCGGTCCAACCGGTTCCAAAGAAGGGAGACTCCGCGAACCCCTTCAACTATCGGCCCATTGCGATAACTTCACTACAAAACACAGATTAGGCCGGTGATGGAGTACTGCAGTCACATCTGGGAGGGTAGTCCGCATTATCTGCTTGCGTCCTTGAACTCGATACAGCGCCGAGCCATCCGTCTTGTTGGTGACCCGAAACTTACAGATGGTCTGGAGTCTCTGAGTCACAGACGATTTGTGGGTTCGCTTAGTCTGTTTTACAGATACTATCACGGACGCTGCTCTGTGGAACTAGCATCCCTTATTCCCTGCCACCCGTCCTATCTCCGCATGACTCGTCGCAGAGAGACTCAGCACCCTTTTGTTGTTGACATTGGGCTTTTGAGAACCAATCGATTCTCTAAATCGTTTCTTTGTCGCACCGCTAGAGTGTGGAACTGTCTTACGGCGAGTGTATTTCCGGAATCCTTTAACCTGGTCGTATTAACGGGCTAGACAGCCTAGCAACAGTCCGCAAATCTGCTGGCATGCCCCTAACTGAGCGTGGTTTCGCGAGGAGAGGTGATTTTGGCTCTGTCGACTGCACCATTGGTCGCTCGGCACAGCCACCCATGCTGGTTTACATAAAACAAAATACTAAGCTGCTATATAATCAAGAAATAATAATAATAACCTATATTTTAAATCTAGATTTGCTTCCAGAAGCAAAAGAGTTGGTAGATATACACGAGTCATATTCATTCCTCGATGATGACGAAGAGGAGACATACGTAGTCACTGAAGTTGAAAAAGAGAACGACCCATTAGACATTTATTTGTCATCATAATGGATTCAAGTTAAAGGCAAGTTAAGGCAAGTTAAAAATATGTTTTCGGAATAGTACTCTTGCTTTATGTAATTTTTCTTTCATGAACAGTGTTAAATCGTCATTATTTTTGTTTTTCAGTTTGGAAATTGCAGTGTGGATGACAAGGTTTCTCGTGAAACCGCTTGAGATATTCGCGTTTAAGTGTATTGAACTATTAAATGTCCACTTATCGTTTTAATATTTTAAGTGGTTTCACGAATTGACAAAGTCTTTACAGTTATTACTAGTTATCAGCATAATAATAACATTATTGTGATTTTTTTTTATGGAAAGTTTATCAAATACGCTCGGATGAAAGCTACTGTGACAACTTTAATAGCCATCTTGAAGACCTCATGCTATAGTACATTATTAACATATCAATCTGTGAGGTTCCACTAGGTTCCGCAAAGAAAAAGACAGAAAAAAATTGTTTTATTTTTTTATTTACGTTTGTGTGCAATTAATAAATGGACGTTCTTGAAACTTTTTGATATACATATGAAACTACACCGATTACAATAATAATAATAGTATGTATTTTTTTCAAAAACATAAAAGTTTGTTAAAGTCGCTCCGATGCAAGCCGATGCAGCAACTTTGATAGCCATCTGGAAGACATCATGGTAGTACATTATTATCATATTGAACTGTGAGGTTCCACTAGGTTCCACGAAGACAAATAGAGAAAATGTGTTTTTCTCCATAGTAAAAAAAGAAAAATATTTTTTTTCTTCGAAGTATTCTATTCAGTTAGGTCAATTTGTACTTTATACGAATCTCTTTAACATAATATGACAGACAGATAACAAGAAAACCCGAAAATCCCGACTAAATTCGTAAGTCCGCTTTTTTTCAATTTGGGACCAGTGTGCGGCGCGGCGGCGGCGCGGAGGTGGCGGCGCGGTGCGGGGCGCGGCACGCGGGCGGCGCGTACGATGGTGTCCCCCGCCCGCTTCCCCAAACCTTCACAAATACTCACAAACACGGCCGTGCGTGGCCGGTGGACGACTGGAGACAGCGATATTTTGTTCAAATACCTAACATGCGATCACGTGACTTACCTCGATCTGCTCTTAACTACTCAGTTATGACTACGTCATGAATTGCTGCATGTCACAAATCAGCACATGCGTGTCTAGGCAGTGGCAAACATTTTTGTATAGACTAAGTGGACATTGAAAAAATGTCTAGTGAAGTTTCTTGTCAGTTCTTCTTCGCTGTGATAATCGAACTGGCGGAATGTTACAATGTAAATATAACAAATCTTAGCGCAGTGTACTGCCAATAGATGCTAAATAAACAATAAACAATAAACTCAGAATCAAATCATGGCATGTGTCGGATGTTTTTTTTTGTAAGCAGGAGGCCAAATGGGACAAGGGCCAAAATGACCCACATAGCAACAACCGCTCTAGAAGCAAATACTACTGACTGAATTAAAATAAAAGGACACTTAAAAATAGTTTATTAAATTTTCTCTTAGATTCAGTGAAAAAGAATCTTACTTCCATACAAAAATATCGAAAACAAATTTAGTGAAATTTACAGAAATAAAAATTAAAAAAAAACCGAAGTTTCTTGCGCAGTAAGGATAACTTAATATGGAGGAGGCTTTCGGGAAATGCTTGCAATTTTTTAGCAAAATATCTCAAGGTATCTAATACCGTATTTTAAATGATTAAAGATAAATTTTACAGAAGGTGGACTTAATCCTGAAATCTTTTTTGAAGTTATACTTCTTTACGGACGTTATTCAAATACCTATGAAATAAATTGAACATAAAAATCCATACACAAAATTATTTGGGACACTCGTCAAACCCAATCAAATGAGTAAAACTCAAGGGGGTTACTAGTAACGGTTGAAGAGTTCCACAGTCCACCTCCTCCCTCCATCATCAGACCCTCGTCACCAAGTGTATTGGTGGAATTATGGAGCAGTCGTCCGAACCAATCAAATGGGCCCAAACTCAAGGGGGTTACTAGTAACGGTTGAAGAGTTCCTCTGTGAGACGATGAGACTTGTGGGAGATAAAATGACGACTCCGAACCTTAATACAGAGCGTTTATTACACTTTAACACAAAATAAATACAATTAAAAAGATATCAGGGTGTGAATTTACTGCACGCTTGTGGAACGGCCACAAGCGTGCTTAGAAAAGAAAGAAATTACTTGAGCAAGGTAGTAGCATCTAGAAAGAGACGAACGAGCAAGGCGTTATTATACAAGACTATGATTCCGCCAAGAACTAAGCTCCGCGACGTGAAGCTCGTTCCCCACCCTCTTCACAGATTCCTGCTTCGGGACAGTGGGACGTGGGGTGAAGTCGGGGATAGCCCATTCCCGGCTATGCCGACGCAGGCGATGCAGAAGTGTCGTTCGTGGAGGAAGAACGTAGAACGTAGACTTGAAAAGTAGATACTGTTACGACCCTTACTTTTGCCTAGTCAGCTGCTCTACCCTATATAAGCAGCCGGCGCATTAGCTCTCTAGTTCAGTCATCAATCGTTCGCTCCCTACGGCGTAGCGCTGCTCGTCCGCGAACCAAACGCCTATTAAGGCGTCTGTTCTATTCTTTTGTCTACTTTCATCTGTGTTCCTGTGTTTAAAAGTGTAATCTTCTATTAATAAAAACTTTACTCCTAGGCAAATAATTTCTTTCTTTTTAAAAAGACTTCTAAAAAGCTTCTTGTCGTTCACTTTTTAAAGAATCGGAAATTCTAACAGTAGTCGCTCAATATATTCTTAGTTGCTTAGTATATATACACAAAAATCAAACTGAATACCCCTGTAACTCAGATATTCATTCGTATCCTACAAGAAACAAAGCAAACTTACAACCCATACACTGTCGTTTGGCACGAAGCAAACGGCATACCGATAGCGAAAAAATAAAATTTTACAACAGTTTGAAATTAGAGACACGCAAACTACCACCTAAATTATTTAAAAATTATATAAAAAAGATATTGATCAAAAACCCACTGTATAATATAAGTGAATTTTATAACATTGGTTCTTAAAACATTTAGCAATTTTGAAATTTTGGACTGTAATATTGTACTGAAAGTGTTTAGCGTGTTGAAATAAATTTAATTGGGAATATGTTTGACATGTGTATATTTTGACTGTACTTTTGTACTAAATCTGATTTTGTTTTTTGACTACTGGGAATTTTAGGCTAGGTTAGGTTAAATTTTATTTGAAAATTTTTTATTATGCTAATTTATTCTGTGT
Source organism: Nematopogon swammerdamellus (assembly GCA_946902875.1). Classification (NCBI taxonomy): domain Eukaryota; kingdom Metazoa; phylum Arthropoda; class Insecta; order Lepidoptera; family Adelidae; genus Nematopogon; species Nematopogon swammerdamellus. Next base: position 18,212,014 of record OX336348.1, on the reverse strand, counting down.
TTTGACATTTTTTTTATATTCAGCGTGTTAAATAAATTTAATTGGGAATATGTTTGACATATGTATATTTTGACTGTACTTTTGTACTAAATCTGATTTTGTTTTTTGACTACTGGGAATTTATAATAGGCTAGGTTAGATTAAATTTTATTTGAAATTTTTTTAATATGATAATTTATTCTGTGTTTTGACGTTTTTGTTAATTTATAGTTATATTATTTGTTAGTTATATTAATTTTATTTGTATTATTAATAATTTTATTATTTTTGACTTTTCCTATAGTAGAATAATTTTATAAGAAATTGTAAAATTGTACGAAACTACTCCATTGAAAATAAATGATTTGACTTTGACTTTGACTTTGACAAATACCGTCCTAACAAAGTGGTGTTAGAAGTGTGGGATTTTCGAGTCAATAAGTGCTTCTAAGTGCAAATCCTCGTCCACCTGGTCATCCTGCCCCGTGGAAAGTGCGTCGGTACCAGTGCTACATTGCCGCGCTATGCGCCGCAGCGAGCACCACCAGCTGAGCCAAGTCCGGTGGTTTCCGCTCGACCATCAGGACCTACAGTGCCAGTGACCACTTCAGCCTGAGAGACTCTTCGAGCCGATCTACGGTGGGCCCTCGCAACCACCGCTGACCGCCCCAGTGCGTCACCAGCTCCAGTCTCCAACCCGCAAGATCTTCTTCACCGCTACAACTTCTTCTACGCCGCTACAACTTCTTCATCCGCAGTCTTCGGCCGGTCAACCTCCGACGAGCAATACAAATGCTCCCTTCGCTACTCATCGTCATCTCACTGTAAGTCGACTCCGCATAATAAGTGTACAGTGAAATCATTATTGAACATTAAGTAACTTCAGTGTTTATATAACAATTTTATTATTTTATGTGTTTTATGTAAATGTCTCTCGTTCGAACGAGATCTGAAACGAAAATGTCGTTTGAAAATGAAGTACCCCTCTCGGTGCTCATTCCGTTTATTAAACCATATGATGGCGATCGGCAGGGCCTAGTAGCTTTCCTCACTAATTGGGACAACTCACTAGCTCTAGGAACCCCAGCTCAAGGAAAAATATTATTCAAATTCATCCTTGCCCAACTAGAAGGGAAGGCCCAGGTCGCAGCCTCTCTGCGCGTCTTTTGGACCTGGGAGGAACTAAAAGCCTTTCTGTGGTCAACCTTTGGCGAGAATAAGCATCACTCCCATCTGCTGGCAGACCTCCAAGCCTGCCGCCAGTTCGCCTCTGAATCGGTGACACAGTTCTCACTCAGAGTCGAAGGTTGCTTAACTCGGCTTCAATCAGACCTTCATCACAACGTAGATAAAAAGGCTGAACTGCCAGGTCGCATCGCTGAAATAGAAGATCTGGCCTTAAGCACCTTCATCATGGGTCTTAAACCCGAGACATCCTTAGTCATTCGTTGTAGGGACCCTAAAACCCTTTCGCAAGCAATCAGCTTAGCATCCCAAGAGGAGAGATTGTCGCGCAACTTCCGTCAATCAACACGTCGTTCAGACGAACATCCGACCACCCACCGCGATAAACTGCCCAGTATTAATAATACAAATCAGACTTCGCCCGCCACCGCGCAAACTGATAACGAGGGCTCACGTTACAATCGGCCAGACGGGCAGACGCTCGCTACGCACGCTCCGTCTGGCTGGGCCCAGCAGTAATTCTAAACTGTTTTGTCGCTATTGTAAAAAGGTCGGACACGTGATTGATAATGATAACTGTTTCAAACGAAAAAATAATCTTGCACACACATCAATCAATAATGTTGAAACCGAACTGGAGGACAACTCTTTTTTAGAATAAAGGACCTCCCGGACAACCAACTTCTCACGGGACCTAAAATAAAAACAAAACAAATCAATTACGGTAACCCTGTCCAGCGCAGTTATCCCGCTCCCTTAAAAATAAATTCCGGTAATTCCGATCTGTTATCGTCTATAAACTACGGTAAGCACGAAACTTCAGCGATAAACTCCGGTAATCCCGATACAAAGAAAAAATCTAAAAATCACAGTACATCCGGCCTACTTTCAACATTTTACGGTAACTCTGCCCAGAGCAGTACTCCCGCTTCTCTAACGACATATTCCGGTAAACCCACCCCGAGTGGTGATCCCGATCAATTATCGTCCATAAACTCCGGTAAGCCCACTTCGTGTGGTAAGCCCGCAACTTCGGCGATAAACTCCAGTAATTCTGTTCAGCGCAGTAATCCCGACTCGTTAGATAAGACACACGGTAACCCTGCTTTAAACAGTAATCCCGTCTCGTTGGTAGAAGCCCCTATTTGTAATAAAGAGATATATGAAATCTCACCTTTCAACATTATATATTTACCCTACATAGTCGTACCTACTACAACCTCTTCAAAACCCTGTTTCTAGTAGATTCAGGTGCCTTCCTCTGTCTCATTCAGAGCTCAGCAATCGAGACAATGCCCCAACTCGGCGAGCACAGGCTCAGAATAAAAGGCATTGAAAACTCAAATAAACGCTGCGAAATGTCCTAACTTCCACTTCGGCCATACGTCACGACATCAAAATTTCTTCCAACCAGCCTATCAATGTGAAGACGTACCGTTACCCCGAAGTCCACAAAGAGGAATTTAATAAACAAATAGATAAAATGCTGAATCAAGGCATCATTAAACATTCTAAGTCACCCTACTCTTCACCCATCTGGGTCGTGCCCAAAAAGCTAGACAATTCGGGACAGCGCAAATGGCGCATCGTAATTGATTACAGGAAACTGAATGATATTACCGTAGGTGACACTTACCCAATTCCAAACATAGTAGAGATCCTCGTTGCTCGTCGGATGCCATGTCAGTGAATGCCGGCGTACCGCAGGGATCTGTGCTGTCACCCACACTGTTTCTTCTGCATATCAATGACATGCTGCCACTCGGCAACATACATTGTTATGCGGATGACAGTACAGCACATGGATCCTATACCAGTCACCCTTCAGCCAGACGAGAGGTTGTGGATGAAAAGAGGCGAAGACTTGTGTCTGAACTCGAACAAACGCTTCGGTCTATCTCCGAATGGGGCCGAAATAATTTGGTCGAGTTCAACGCTTCAAAAACACAAGCTTGCGCGTTCAGTGCGAAGAGAGCGGCGTTCTCACCAGCTCCTTGCTTCCAAGACACGTCGCTTAAATTAAGCGACCACCTCGGGGTCCTCGGAGTCGAACTGTCGCACGACCTAAGCTACCGGCGCCATATCGAGGGCAAGGCCAAGCTGGCCTCAAAAAAGCTAGGCATACTCAATAAGGTTCGACGGTACTTCACGCCGGACCAAAGGCTGCTTTTGTATAAATCGCAGATAAGGTCCTGCCTGGAGTACTGCTCGCACCACGAAAAATAAGGAACTAAAATTAAAACTTGGCCTGCTCAACGCTAGGTCTCTAAATACTGGCCGCGAAGAGCTAGCCGTCTCAATTGAAAGACTAGCACCGGATATTCTCGCTCTGAACGAAACATGGATACGTACCGGGCAGGAGGGCAGCGCGCCGGTCGTGCCCGGCTACAGCCTGCGGCACGTAGCGCGCGCCTCCGCCGCCGCGGGGGGCGGTGTCGGCTTCTATGTGCGGCGCGGTCTGCGCGTGCGCACGCTGCAGCACGCGCACTCCTCACTCGAACAGATGTGGCTAGAATTAAAGCTGGACGGAGTACGGCTAGCTATAGGTACCGCGTACCGGCCTAACACCATCTCGGTCGGTACGACTATCGAGGCTCTAAGTCAGTCGGTGGCTCAATTCTCCTATTGTAATTTCATTTGTCTGCTCGGAGATTTAAACATTAATATGCTGCGGCCTAACGAGGCTGCTACATTAGATTTCCAGACTTTTCTAGGGCACCACAATCTAGATCAGATGGTGAAAGAACCGACCAGAATTACGGACACCTCGGCAACACTGATTGACCTAGTATGTACAGACGCCGCCCGACGTGTTACTAATGTCAATGTTTTCCACAACCCCATTCTCAGCGACCATGCTCTCATTACTATTGATTTTGATGTGTGTAAACCAAAAGTTGAACCAAAATGGATCACATATAGACCTCTCAAAGACATAGACGAGAAAACCTTCTCTGATGACCTGAATTCTATCCACTGGGAGCAAGTCCTAAGCGAGAAGGATGTGGACAGTATGGTTAACACTTTCAATACATTATTAATATCACTTTTTGACCTCCATGCACCTGTTCATCACCGACTCGTAAAGGATCGACTGCAACCGTGGATAACCCATACAGTGAAACAAATGATGCATCTACGAGATCGTGCCTTGGACAGAGCCCTTAAAACTAAGAATGAATCGCATAAGGCCTATTATAAATGTCTAAAGAATACAACCAATGAAGCCCTAAAAAATGAAAGGACCGCTTACTTTACCCATTATGTGAATAATAACGTAGGCAATACTAAAGAAATGTGGAATCATCTCAAGAAAACGTCAGTACTAGATAATCCTATTAAAAAGAACATTCCACATTGTCTAAATGATCCGGATAAAATAAATAATCACTTCCTTAACGTTCCTGGGCGTGGTACTGCGGATCCCCAAACACTAGAATACTTTAGTACAAACAAAATGTCACAAGCCAAATTCGAGCTCAAAACAGTTAGTGAAACGGAAATTTTTAAATATATACAAGGCATATCCACGCGTGCAGTGGGATGCGACCAGGTAAGCATAGACATGATAAAATTCACACTACCGAGGACACTTAGAGTTATTACATGTATCATAAACAAATCAATAAAAGAGCAGACCTTTCCAGAATCTTGGAAAATGGCTATAGTGAAACCCATACCAAAGAAAAATTGTATCTCAGAATTGAAGGATCTCCGACCCATAAGTATTTTGCCTGTGATGTCAAAACTATTAGAGAGAGCCGTCTACAAACAGCTTGAAAAATATGTATGTGAAGCTAAAGCAGTACCTGAGGTACAGTCAGGCTTTCGGGGAAATCACAGTACCAGCACTACACTAACTGATATTGTAGACGATGTAATTTCCGCGTCGGATAAGAAAATGGGAACAATGCTGGTGCTGTTGGACTTCTCGAGAGCGTTTGATTGCCTAAATATTCCACTACTTCTAGATAAATTGTCCTTCTATGGGGTGACGGACTCCACATGCAGGTGGTTCAAGTCGTTCCTTGGAAATAGAAAGCAGGTAGTTGGCTGCTCAGAAGAAAACGGCAATATCAAGTACTCCCGCCCGCAGACTCTCACTAGAGGCGTTCCACAAGGTTCTATATTAAGCCCACTTCTGTTCACAATTTTTACAGCTGACTTATGTAAGGTTGTTGATCACTGCAATATACATCTGTATGCAGATGATACACAGGTTTACATTTCATTCGAACCCGCGAATACAAATGAATCTATTGACAGGCTTAACTCGGATTTATATAGAATACACGATTGGGCCGACAAAAATACACTGGTGCTTAACCCGACAAAATCCAATGCGCTGCTACTCGGAACCAAAGCTCAGCGGGCTGCAGTAAAGGAACATCAACCGATTGTCAGAATCAATGGTCTGCCCGTTGAAAACGTCACAAGTGCACGTAACCTTGGCTTGGTCATGGATGAAGACCTGCGTTTCCACGAGCATATAAACTCTAAAATCAGAACTGCCTTCTACAAACTAAAAATTTTGTACGGCATTAGAAACCACCTAACAGAAAAGGTGAGAATCATGCTCGTGGACTCGCTGGACTATCCCTCTTCAACTACTGTGACGTGGTGTACGGGCCAAGACTGTACGCCAAATCCTCTCAGGCTATCCAGAGAGTGCAAAACGCGTGCGCCCGCTTCTGCTTCAAAATTCCTAAAAGGGAACATGTTACGCCCTTCTTAAATAACAATAATATTTTAAAAATGGAGAATAGACGTTACATACATAATGCGTGCATGTTATTTAAAATTATAAAAACCAAAGAGCCAAAATACCTTTATAGAAAATTAGCGTGGTCTCGAGAGAAGCACAACTTCAGAACGCGGGCCAGCAACTACTTGCTCGTGGTGCCCAGACATTCTTCGACAAGGTTCAGGGGATGTTTCAAATACAACTCCACCAAATGTTGGAACAATCTGCCTCCACCCACCCGAGGAATGTCTGGAATTGGCGCATTTAAAATATCCTGCAAGAAGTGGTTGCTGGATAAACAAAAAACCTTAGCAAATAATAAATAAATAATACTAACACCACTTTCTTCTAATTTTTTTTTAATTTTTTTATTAGTTTAGTCCTATTAATTAATAATTCCCATTAGTTAGTCCTATTTGTGTGTATATACATATATATATATATATTTATTTATCAATATAAATTTATGATGACTGTTTCAGATTGCGTTATTCTATGTAAACTGTTTTTATATGTATGTGAGTATATTGTACTGTATTTATTTGTATCCCTATCGCAATTGTGTCTGTTATGTTCTTTTTAATAATATAAAAGAGGGGTCTGTCTGAAAATCAGTGCTGCGGCAGAAGGCTCGCCCGCTGTCGCAGCAATAAGCTGAGACAGACACCCATTTATCTTATTGTTTTTTTTTAAGCGAGTTAAGTTATTCTTTCAATTGTATAATCGTGTAAATAAGATAAATAAACATATTTCATTTCATTTCATTTCATTTCATTTCATTTCATTTCACCTGTGGGATGGCTCAGCCAAATACCAGCTTGCGCCTTTGGACTCGATCCAGCGTCGAGCCGTGCGACTAGTGGATGACCCCGACGTGTCCCGCGATCTAGAACCGCTGCAACTTCGTAGGGATGTCGGCGCCCTAAGCGTGTTCTATCGCTTATTCCACGGGGAGTGCTCGGAGGAGCTGTTTAACGCGATTCCGCCGTCCCCTTTCCACCTCCGTACAACGCGCACTGGGCAGGGATTGCATCCCTATACGCTGGACTTACCGCGGATGCGTACAAATCGGTTCTGCAGATCCTTCCTCCACAGAACCAATAAACTCTGGAACGCTCTACCTGCCCACATATTTCCCCCCAAGTATAGTCTCGGGTCCTTCAAGAGAGGCGTGAATGGGCACCTGTCAGGCCGGCATGGCATTCGCAACCCCCGCATACGTCCGAATGTCCATGGGCGTCGCTAGACACCTTATGGGTGACTCGGCGCCACATGTCGCGCTTAGTATAAAAAAAAAAAAAAAAAAAAAGATCCTCGATCAATTGGGAAGTTCTAAATATTTTACAACCCTCGACCTAGCGTCAGGCTTCCATCAGGTCGAAATGGCACCCAAAGATGCACCTAAGACCGCCTTTACTCTGGTCACTATGAGTTTAACAGAATGCCCTTTGGCCTAAAGAATAGCCCAATAACGTTCTCCCGGCTCATGGGAACAGTCCTATCAGGTCTCCAAGGCATCCACTGCTTCGTCTACCTAGACGATATAGTGATCTATTCACACGACCTTCAATCTCATCTCATGAAGCTCATGCTAGTCTTCCAAAAACTCAGAGAATATAATCTCAAACTCCAGCCAGATAAATGCTAATTCCTACGCAAAGAAGTTGCTTATCTCGGTCATATAATCTCCGATAAAGGAGTCACCCCTAATCCAGATAAAGTCCAATGCGTGACCGATTTTCCGCTTCCGCGCAACTTCAAGGAAATTAAATCTTTCCTAGGTCTAATCGGCTACTACCGCCGCTTCATAAACGAATTTTCAAAAATAACTAAACCTCCTACTTCTCTCCTCAGAAAGGATAACCCTTTCGAATGGACCCAATCACAACAAATCGCATTCGAGAACCTTAAAAGTCTCCTCACAAATGCACCTATTCTTCAATATTCTGACTTCACTAAGCCCTTTGTCCTTACTACTGACGCTTCGGCCCACTCCTGCGCTGCTATTCTTTCACAAGGCGAGATCGGCAAGGACCTCCTATCGCTCACGCATCGCGCAACTTTAACAAAGGCGAAGGAAATTATTCAGTGACAGAAAAGGAGCTAGTAGCAGTCCTATTCGGCGTCAAAACCTACCGCCCCTACCACTATGGTAGAGAATTCTTAATAGTGACTGATCACAAGCCTCTCAAATGGCTTTTTAATTGTAAAGACCCCGAAAGTAAGCTCGTCCGGTGGCGTTTGAAACTCTAAGAGTACGACTACAAAGCCGTCTATAAACCCGGCAAAATCAATTCTAACGCCGACAGTCTGTCGAGAATCCCAATTCTTCCACTTACAGAAACAGAAACGTTCGACGACGTTCTTTCAAAAATAGGTAATCTCCCTTTCAATTTTGAAGATGAGACATCTAACGATCCAACCTATGATGAATTCCTGCGAACCATGCGTTCCCCTGACATCGAAATAAACACCGACGTAGTAGAACATAACGAAAGTTTATTAAAAAATCACTGCACAGAAATAGTGTATTCTACTGCCCTGGATCTCGATGACGCAATCCCTTTCTGTAAGGAAATAGTCGAATACTCGACCAACCACCCAGAATTCCGCGAAGAAGAACGCGAGCTACATGATTTCCGTATCACCGCAAACGGTAGACAGAATTTCTATCACCTATTCTTAAGAGTTCATCACTATGAAGAAATGAACTACAAAGATATATTTTACCTATTAGTTAAATTCAAATTCTACTTCCTTCTCGTCAACTTTGACATAAAAGAATTTGCCATATCGGACTTCAAGGACCCTTTCAGTCGTCTAATTTATACTAGAATCTATAATATGATAAGGTTCCTTTTCAACAACAGTGGTATCAAAGTCCACATTTATAAAAACAATATTATATATCCGACTCCAACAGAAATCGAGAAAATATTGCGTGAAAATCACGACTCGCCTATCGCCGGACATCCCGGTATCACTCGCACTTACGCGAGAATAAAACAAGCGTATTGGAAAAACATTAAACGCGACATCACTGAATATGTAAAAAATTGTAAATTGTGTCAAGCCAATAAACCTGCTCGCGGAACGAACCGTTCTCCTATGAAGATCACGTCTACTTCTACTCAACCCTTCGAGAGAATCGCAATAGACATCGTCTCCTCGAATCAGGTGAACACAAATTTAAATACATCATGACCTTGCAAGATGACCTAACAAAATATTCCACAGCTTTCCCTCTCGTAGCTTTATCAGCTGATCACATCTCAGTACAACTGATCAACTTCATAGCTCATTTCGGCATTCCTAAATATGTTCTAAGTGATCAAGGTTCTTACTTCACTGCTGAAGTATTTAAAAATGTCAGCAGCTTCTTCAAAATAAAAAACCTTTTCACCACACCCTATAGACCTCAGAGCAACGGAGCTTTGGAACGGTCACATTCAACCTTAAAAGAATATTTGAGGTCATTCGTAAACGAAGATAAAAACAACTGGCAAAGATTCATCCATACAGCCATACTGGCCTACAATACCAATGTTCATTCCACTACGGGATACCCCCCTTATGAACTAGTATTCGGCACTAAGCCACGCATTCCTAATTCTATCTATGACGACAGTCCAAATTTAACTTACCCAGAATATATAAAAACTCTCAAATACCGTATGAAAATATCAAAAGAAAAAGCCCTTGAACACATCGGTATCAGCAAACAAACTTCAAAAAATTATTATGACCAGCACTCCAAAATTACAAAATACAAATCAGGAGACATGGTCTACATAAAAAATCACCCTTACAAGTGCAAAGCCCTCGCCCCTCTATGGCAAGGACCCTTCAAAATTATTAAATTATGTGGTAGGAATACCGCCCACATTCAACTTCAAAGGAAGCAAGTTAAATATCACTTCGACCAGTTAAAACCTGCTCCCAAATAGTTATAAGGTATCTCACTTAGTTATAAATTTATAAAGAACACTCTAACGTCGGAACTGGATCTTTAAAATTCATAACGCTAACCTCTCTAACTCTATACTTCTTCGTGATCCAAGTCCTATTAAATGTTACGCCATTCCCACTCGTAACGCCATTCCAGCTGTTGCCGACAAGTCAACACTGACCTATATTCTTATCTACCTTGCAGGGCAGACGCCATAACAACCGAGAACAATGCACCTATGTCACGAAACTGTAAACAAACCGATAATACAGAGTACCTGTGTCCTTTAGAAAATCAGCACTCAAGCATTGCAAACCCTTCTTGTGAAATTAATTTAATAACCGAAATAAATGTGAAACTACCCCTAGAGTGTAAGTCAGAAAACCTGTACGCCGACATAGAAATATGGCAACCCTTACGTAATAATAAGTGGATTTATGTAATATCAAAACCAAATAAAATTAATGTGAAGTGCGACGACAAGAAAGTGAACAATGTGTACGAACTCGGAGGAGCCGGTGTATTAACTCTTAAACCTAAATGTATTGCGTATTATAAAACGTTAGTGTTTAAGTCATATAAAAATGTGTTTAATTTAAGTATAGAAAACTTAAGTTCTGATTTTATTATTGTTCTTGATGAATGTTGTAAAGTAAATAACTCTGCAATGTTCGAAATGCCTCCTGTAAAATTGAAACCTATCAATCTAGAATATCTTAAAGATTATCCAAGTAAATTAGATCACCTAACTTCAGAATTGAATAAAATTGAAAACAAACCCCATTTTGCGACATATGGTCATTACTATTTCTCTTTTACCTGTTTACCTGCCTCATAGTTCTATTAATGTCAGCCTATATATCCTATTCATGTTATAATAGTAAAATATGTATTCTGAAAACTGTTAGCAATAAGTGAGAAGATAAAACTAACGATGTCGAGCTCTGCTCTATTTCACAAATTGTGGAAGCTAATTGTAATCCTATTGTTAACCTTAATAACTAAATGTGTAATCCTTTATGTAATCTTTTGCTCTATTAGTCTATAAAAGACATTAACTTTGAATTGTATAGCTTTAACTTCAAAATAGTAAATTCTGCATAAAAATTTTAATTCTAGGATTTTCCTTAACATCCCTTAGACTGTGATGTTCAGTCTTCACGTGGGGGTTGTTACTTTTGCCTAGTCAGCTGCACTACCCTATATAAGCAGCCGGCGCATTCGCTCTCTAGTTCAGTCATCAATCGTTCGCTCCCTACGGCGTAGCGCTGCTCGTCCGCGAACCAAACGCCTATTAAGGCGTCTATTCTATTCTATTTGACTACTTTCATCTGTGTTCCTGTGTTTAAAAGTGTTTATTGTTTATTGTTTATTGTATAATTTCATCCATATGTAGGTAACCTACGCTTGGACATGTCGAAAATTCCGCCAGTTCTAAATTCAATGCGAAGAAGAACTGACAAACAAACTTCGCAAGTCACAATGTTTTGTTAGTACCTTATAAGTATTATATTATAGTAACTTACAAATAATTAACCCATACCACAGAATAGAAAAGAGTACTCCGTACAGAAGCTGCTCTGTACAAACACTCACAAAGAAATAGCTACTCTGCGACGACGCGATAAAGTACAAATTGACTCGCCCAGAGCTGCATGCCTAACCACGATAATTGCCTACATTTCGCTTCTCTTTCTGTCGTGTAACTCTATCTCGAAAGCGCGCCGTTCAGCGCGTTAAGGGCTGTGTCTTTGTGCTGTCTTATTGTGAGGAATAAAATGAAGATGATACCTACCAACTTTTATCGTTCTAGCTACCAACGATATGATATTTAGCTACGGCAAATTCATGCGAACAAATTCATGCATGCGTTAGCGTCACAATTAGTTTCTCACATCGAAGCGTGCATTGCGTGCAACCTTCCAGTGATAGTTTTGTTTGATCAATAAATTTAATGATCAATGATCATCTACAATGTACCTATTATCCTTATACGAATTAGGCCATACACACCACGCTGTTCGGCGTACTAATGTTATTGGCAATATAATAATATCATTTTAAATCAATGACCTCCTACTATATGAATAAATAAATTACTAGAAATAAATCAAAATGCTACTAAACAACACTTACCTTTCTTCTTCTCTCGGCAATGAAAAAAAAGACAAGTTTTTATTTGTCTGTTGACTTTTGCACCCGTCCACTGCACAATAATGACGTGATTTCGACATTCCTAATGATTTCGTGATTTCGAAACGAAACGTAGTAGATGCGCGCACCGCACGCTCGCTCTGGCTGGATAGCGACAGCCCACTGTTACTTGTGCATTAACCGACACGCCAAGCGGTAGGCATTTAACTCGCGACCTTGAGCGAGTGACGAAGGCCTGCCCATACTACCGCTCACAAGAGCATTAATATTTACAGCATAAACATGAATACTGAAGAATTTGACCACACTGCCTATTTAAATTACCTATATCTGGTGTATAGTGCCATCGTCAATTTTGATACTTCATATTATATCAAGTCAAAAAATAAATAAAAATTAGTTTACATTTATTACAAAGATATGTAATAAGTCATATAAAAAAATGTAATGATACAAAGTGTATCCAATTGTCAAATTGTCAAAGTTTGTTAGTGGAAAAAACAGTAGTCAAACTCTTAGATAAAATTACGGTCAGTTAATGCATCCTTAATAGTGTAATAACTCTTTTCAATTAACATTAATTTAATCCGTTGTTTGAAATTATTATCATCTAATTGTTTTATGTTAGAAGACAGTTTATTATAAAATCTAACACTATTACAAATAAAGCTTTTTGAGGTTTTAGCTAATCTATGTCTTATTAGTTGTACATTATTCTTACACCGCGTATCATAGTTATGATTGTCGGAATTAAGAGAGGAATCATTAATGTATTTTCTGGCATAGCATATGTTCTGGTAAACATATGCACTTGGTAAAGTCATGATTCCTATCTCCCCGAACGCTGTCCTACAAGTATCTCTAGTTTTCATATTTAGGATGTACCGCAAGGCCCTCTTCTGTAATAAAAATATTCTATTTGAGTCTGCTGCATTTCCCCAAAACATAAGGCCATATGACATGATGCTCTCAAAATAGGCATGATAAACCGTCTTTGCAGCATGAGTTCCGCATAGCTCTTTAATTTTTTTTATAGCATAACAAGCGGAACTCAACTTACCAGCTAAAGAGTTTATGTGGGCTTTCCAAGTAAAACTTTTATCAAATATTACCCCAAGAAAAGTTAGTTCATTAGCAAGGTTTAATGACAAGTTTTCTGCAGTTTTTAATATGGCATCAGTGTTATTACGTCTATGAGTACCTAGAGCAAAGTGCATAATGTTAGTTTTGTTAACATTTAGTAATAGATTGTTGCATTCGAACCATGATTTTAGAGATTTTAGTACATTTAAAAAGGATTCTCTTAGTTTACTTATATCATTGTTTTTCAGTACAACTGAAATATCGTCTGCAAACATTACCATCTCTATATCGTCTGTTATACAGCTCGAGATGTCGTTAACATATGTTAGAAACAATAATGGTCCCAGGATAGAACCCTGCGGCACACCCATTGTAATTGATTCTACATTAGATTTTAAGCCATTGACGTCACATATTTGAGCTCTATTTTCTAAATATGATTGGAATATACGCAATTCCTTGTCTCTTATACCATAATGTTCTAGTTTCATTAGTAATATTTCATGATTTACACAGTCAAAGGCTTTGGACAGATCACAAAAGATGCCATAAGTATGCTGAGAGTCGTCTAGGGAAGTTAATATTGATTTTACCATAGAAGCTATAGCATCACCCGTTGACAGTCCTTTCCGAAATCCAAATTGTTTACAATTTAAAAGTTCATTATCAATAAAGAATTTAATTAACCGTTTTTCCAAAATTTTTTCAAAGACCTTACTGAAAACCGGCAATATAGAGACGGGACGATAGTTCTCAACATTGTTATGACATCCCTTTTTATACAAGGGTATAACTTTGGCTACTTTTAATGAATCTGGGAATATGCCATTTTTTAGAGAGTCATTTATAATATCTGTTAGCGGGCCGATGACACTTGTTATAGATTTCAATAATACAGGTGAGATACTCCAAAGATCTTGGGAATGTTTACATTTAAGGTCCCTAATTACTCTCTAAGTCTCTAGGTATGTGACAGGTGCAAATATGGCTGATTCAGAATTCCGAGGGATAAACGCTTTGAGGTAGTTTAATGATACTTCTTTACTAGACATTAGACTTTGAGTAGTACTATGGGCTATTGTGGAAAAGAATTTATTCACATGATTGGCAATCGTTGTGTTATCCGAAATAATTTCTGATCCAATTTTTAACTCTAGCTTGGTGTTACAGTCGTTAGATTTGCCAGTTTCTTCTTTAATTATGTTCCAGGCCATTTTTATTTTATTATTTGAATTCATAATTTTGTTTTTAAGGAACAGTTGCTTGGCTGTAATGGTAACTTGTTTAAAGATTTTGCTGTAACGTGTAACATAGGATCTAAGATCTGGATTATTGTTAACTTTAAGGAGATCATATAAATAAAATAATTTGTCTTTAGAAATAATAATAGCTGGAGTAGCCCAGTCGGCAAATGTTTTTTTATTAGTTACACACATATGTTTTAGTGGCATATGCTTTTCTAGATATCTCATAAATATATTGAAAAATTCTTTAAAGCTATAAATATTATTACCACAGAATTCAGATTGTAAATCTAAGTTTAACGAATTTATCAGAACCTTGTTTGATATTCGTTTCATCTTGCCCGAAGTAGTATTCTTACTTGTCGAGTAATTTATAGAAATTAATTGCGCGTAATGATCTGATGATATTCCAGGAAATACTTTTGACTCTAGTACTTTACAATCAGTAAAAATATTATCAATGCACGATGAACACGAATCTGTCACTCTAGTATATTGGAAGATTGTTTGTCTAAGCAAAAAACTATCCATCAAATCAGATAGCTCATGTTGCCCTCCTTCTTCTAAGGGGTAATCTTCTATTAATAAAAACTTTACTCCTAGCCAAATAATTTCTTTCTTATATGGGTTTTTAAATTACCGTGGTTGTTAGACATTATTTTAAATCAATCAGCTTTACTCACGGTTTCACTCCGAGCTATGTGGCTCGACGTTTCGGGCCAAGCGTATGGCCCATCTTCATGGAGCGCTCTGCCTTGTGCGACGGGTGGCAGAGAACTGTCACATCTTCGTCCGTCGTTGACGAAGATTGTAGCCGTGGCCAGTGCGGGTAGTTTCCGTAGACGAGGGTTCAGGTGCGTTCCGGATCTCGGCGGAGAGACAGAAGGCGCTGACGGTGTCCACTTCCGGCTGGTCGTGTCCGTCGTGTCTTCTTCTCTTGAGCGGCGCTATGACTGGGTTCCACATCGGCGACAACTTGAAGGCGTTCTCCCGGTTGAAGTTGTCGTGCTTCTTGATTTCGATGGACTCTCCGACGAGACGTGGGACGTGTCGTGTTTCGGTCGCAAGAATTTTGACCTGATCGAACCTAATCCAGTGGTTCGTTCCGGAGTCCATGTGATCGCACACTGCCGATTTGTTGGAGTCCAGTTGTCTCGCCGCTCGTATGTGCTCCGAGACCCGCGTCGCTATGCTCCTCTTCGTCTGCCCGATGTATGACTTTCCACAGCTACATGGGATTTGGTACACGCCGGCAGACTGGAGAGGCAACTTATCCTTTACCGAACGTAGCATCTGGGATACTTTTTTGTAGGGAGTAAACACAGTGCCAATGCTGAGTTTCTTCAGTCTTCTCCCTATTTTATCCGTCAGTCCACGGACGTACGGTAAAAATGCTCTCTGTCTGTCGGCGCGTTGCACGGGTTGATATGTCTTTTCGTGAGGCATCAGTGCTTTTCTGCTGTAACCGTTTTGCTTTAGTGCGCTCGTGATCGTCTTTCTTTCGCTGTCGATGCTGTTATCATCACAGATGCGTTCTGCTCTCTGTACCAGGGCCCTCGCCACCGAATGTATCTGCGCGGGAGCGTGGTGTGAGGTGGCATGGAGGTACCTATTCGTGTGGGTGGACTTCAGATACACTGTGTGACCCAGCGATCCATCCGGCCGACGAGTCACAAACACATCCAAGAATGCTAGACCTTTGTCACTTTTGAGCTCCATGGTGTAGCTTATACTTGTGTGAGCAGCGTTTATGTGGTCTAGAAATTCCTGTAGGGCCCGTCGTCCATGTGTCCATATCGCAAAAATGTCATCTACGTACCTCAACCATACCGCGGGGGTGACTGTGGCCGTTGCTAAGGTGCGCTCTTCCAGATTTTTCATGAATAGGTTGCAACGACCGGAGCTACTGGGGAGCCCATGGCCACCCCATCGGTTTGTACGTAGTAGTCGCCGTCCCACAGGAAGTAGTTCAACGTCAAGCAGTGCTGTAACATATTCACATACTCTATACTTATGTCATTTTCTTGCAGTTTGTTCTTGATGACATCAACTGAGTCGCGTATAGGTACGTTCGTTTAGAGCGATTCCACGTCGAAACTGACCAGAATATCCGTCGGCGATACTTTCATGTTGGACAGCATTTCTACGAAATGGTAAGAGTCTTTCACAAAAGACGACGTCTTGCCCACTAACGGTTATAGCACTGATGTCACATGTTTTGCTAGGTAGTACGTGGGGGAGTTTATTTGGCTCACTATTGGCCGTAGCGGCGTGCCCGTCTTGTGTATTTTTGGGAGGCCATAAAAACGTGGAGGCTGTGGATTGACCTCCCGCAATCTTTTCCGGACTTCGGCAGGTATGGGTGAGTCTGCACTGTGGATTAGTTTGGCGGTTTCTCTGACCACTTTTGGGGTAAGTGAGTGTGCGATTTTTCGGTAGCTGTCTGTCTCCAACATGCTCCTCACCTTATCCTTGTAGTCGTCAGTGCCCATCACTACTGTAGCATTCCCTTTGTCGGCGTGCAGAACCACCATACTGTCGTCCTCTCGGAGCTCACGAAGGGCAAGACGCTCTTGCTGCGTTATGTTAGGCAGCGGGATTTTCGCACGTCGCAGCATCACCGCTACGTCCTGGCGCAGTTTGTCGGCTTCCTCCTGAGGCACCTTGTTGGCTATAATACTATTTTCCACCGCACAAATGATATTTTCACTCGGAATAACACTCGGCGACGGAGCGTCATTTAGGCCTTTCTCGAGGACTGACGTTTGCGCAGGTGACAGCTCGCGAGCTGTCAAGTTGATTACCGCATTACGGCATGCCGTATTTGTCGCGACAGCAGCGCGTTGCGGTGTTAGAGCGGACGTAAATCGCGCGAACTTCACATTGTGTCGTCTCTCGATCAATCGTGCGTGTGCCTCAGACATTGCGTGCGAGATGTTGTCAATCTTCTCCCACATATCCTTTCCTGGGGAAGAAGAAGGAGAACGTAGAAGCCGTAACCCAGGCCGGGGACTCCAATCTACTCGCTGTAGGCGGACGGCAGCTGGCGTCCGTGAGGGCTCCGCGACGCGTAGCCGACGGCGTTGGTGGTGAGATGTGGCTCGTAGGCGATACCGCAGTCGCGAGTAAGAGAATAGCTCACGGAGACTGACCGAACGCGTTTTAGCGGAGATTTTGTACAGAAGTGATGTCCGCCGCTTGGAGACGCTGTTTTTATACGTTGATAGCTCGCTTTGTGTGTGCTCGCGCTAAGGGAAGTCGGCTAGCACGCGCTGCCGCACATTATGTGTTAATCGGTGAATCTATACGACTGAAGGCCTGCACCTAACTTTAATGTGATTAATGGACCACTGACAGGAGTCATCAGAAGATGCCTGACTCGATAAAATAAATAAAAACAAATGAGACGAACGTGAATTCCCGTATTATCCAGCATTTATATTTAACCGGCTGGTATCACCATGTTCTCTCCCGCTAACCGGGGTCGCCCAATTAGGTTAACGATTACCATGATGACGCTCGCAAAACTTTTTCATTCGTCAGTTGAGTTATAATAATTGTATGGACTGACAGCGGGAAGAGATCGTAGAAATTCACGCTCGGTAAATGATTGAATAATATGTACTTGGTTATGTAGTGAGAATGTAGTACACTTAGATATATGTGTTTGAAATTTAAGAATTGTAGGTGGGTTGCATTGCAATATTGTTCAAAATAACGGACGTCTCACGTGTATACTAGCCCTAGTACGGAGCAATTTCCTATGTACTGGCAATGTGTCTCTGACACTTTCGGTAAGCGTATTTGGACAGTCCGTTATTTAAAAACCACAACGTGACAACTGTCCTCCTCCTGACTCCATCATCAGACCCTCGTCACCAAGTGTTTTGGTGGAAGTATGGAGAACTCGTCCAATCCAACCAAACGAGTCCAAACTCAAGGGGTTACTAGTAACGGTTGAAGAGTACCACTGCCCATCTCCTGACTCCATGATCAGACCGTCGTCACCAAGTGTATTAGTAGAAGTATGGGACACTCGTCCAAACCAACTAAATGAGCCCAAACTCGAGAGGGTTACTAGTAACGGTTGAAGAGTTCCACTGCCCACCACCTGACTCCATCATGAGACCCTCATCACCAAGTGTATTAGTAGAAGTATGGGACACTCGTCCAAACCAACCAAATGAGCCCAAACTCGAGGGGGTTACTAGTAACGGTTGAAGAGTTCCACTGTCCAACTCCTGACTCCATCATCAGACTCTCGTCACCAAGTGTATTCGTGGAAGTATGGAGCACTCGCCCGAACCAACCAAATGAGCCTAAACTTGAGGCGGTTACTAGTAACGGTTGAAGAGTTCCACTGTCCACCTCCTGTCTCCATCATCAGACCCTCGTTATCAAGTTGAAATTATCATAATATTGTATTGTCACGGGAACTCAATGTGTGTAGTGTATTGTATTCATATTATGAAACTTTGCATACCGATTCTTATTAAGAATCGGTTCAGTAAAAGTAGTTGAAAAAGTTGTCGCATGATTTGAAACAAGCAAATATACGGAGTCAAGCTAAATAAAACTAGGGAATAGGGCTGGAGATTCAAAGGGGCAACGCGGCTAGTGTTTTGGGCACGGTGGGGGAGTAGGCGGTGATGGATGAAATTTTTTTTATTTAATAGGTGTTAATTTTAGTTTTAGGTTTTTTTTTCATTGTTATTTTGTGATTTTCTAATAAGTTGACGTTTGAAATAAATAATAAATTTACCAAAAAAAAAAAAAAAAAAATAAAACCGTTTAAAAGTTTTGGACATTTTTATCGAGAGAATTTTCGAAAAATTTATTTTTATCATTCTCGCTCGGAACGCTTGCAGTGGATGTTGGAGGCATGTGCGGCAAGTGTTTGCTCTATTTTTACCCAACTACGGCGAATCCAAAAAAGGTAGGTTTATGAGTTTGGCGTTTATGTAAAACTAGTTTTCCAATATAAGTATGTTGAGTGGGGTGTCAAATTAAAGGTAATGAAATTACAATTCCGAAAATATATATTACAAGCTGTGCCCGCTGTGCAAGCTGAAAATCGGTTCAGTGGTTCTCGAGTTATAAGCGGACAGACAGACAGACATACATACATACAGACAGAAAGCAGACGTTGGATTTTATTAAAGGTAAAGGATATAGTTTGCTACCTATTAAACTTATGTGTGCAGAGTATTAGAGCTAAATGTGTAGCGCTAGCGCATACATGCATTTCGCGATGACGCGACCGCGCCGCGCCGTCCGTTTCTCTCTTTGGACTGGACTGGACAGATATTACAAAACAAAACAATGACGACGACGACGACGGCAATAATGTACCAAAATACCTACTTGACTAAGTTTATGTTTTTTTATTACGTACAGAAGATACTATATTTAAAAAAAAAGGTAATTGGAATGTATAATTTAGGCCCTATTAAGTATTCCGTGGTTTAGGCTAGGTGTAGGTAGTGTATCTACCTACTTACCTACCTAGTATAATATTTTCGTCTTTTCGGACTACACAGTATGCAAATACCTACGTATTAATTAAACGTTGTTTCAAAGCTCAATAGAATGGATGGCGACGTTGAACTACCTACATATATACGTATACGTATTTATTATTGTTACAAGCTCATTTCTTGAGTACACTTCCAATGCCCTCTGGTTGTCGCGATTCTTAGAGAGGCCTGTGGATTTTTGTGCTTAAAAATTTTATTATTTAAATTAAAAATTAATGTAAAATTCAAAACAATTGCTTTCTTACCATTCAACTTATAAATTCCGGGCTCTTCCGGAGATTCTCGATCCCAGAGTGTATGAAAAAATTGGCGAATAAGAGGTCCAAAATCTGAAAAATATATTTTTACATTAAACTAAAAAAAAATTATTCTCTAGGCAGATCGCTTTTTGTGGACATAAGTGTAGGAAAGGAGGCAGTGGACCCCACATAAATTCCTCAGATTTGACTTTAAATTACGAAAAAGTATCATGCATGATTCATGAATCTCATCTCACTTCTCACTAATATCATAAATGTGAAAGTATGTTTGTTTGTTTGTTCCTCTTTCACGCCTGAACAGCTGGACGGATTTGTTGTTGTTGATTCCTACATTAATATAATGGTTATTTAGTATATTCGCGACTTCCTTACTATCCATTATGTCAATTCCATCTCTTGTAAGTGTGATATTTTCTCTTTGAATGCATAAGTTTTGGTTTTATGATGTTCCATGCGGTTTTCACCTTGTTCTATGATTCCTTTATTTACCTGTTGTTGGATATTTCTTTAGCTTGCTTAATACCTATTTTGAATATATTGCTATAGTTTTTGTATTTTTTTTCCACTAAAGGACTTTTATTTTGTTTAAAATTCGTGTACATATTTCTTTTTATTCTACTAGATATTATTGTCCCTTTAGTTCTCCACTTTTTAATCTTATTTTTTATTATGAATGTTTTAAACGGAAAGCAATACGCTATAATGTCAATTATAATTTGACTTAATAGGTTGTATTATTGTTTGGACAATTTTCTTGGTATATTTCTAACCAATCTTGTTTTAATACAAGGTTTAAAAAAAATTCCTTATTTTTCATTTTATAATCTCTGCGTTTTATTTTATAAATATTTTCTTTAATCTTGCTATTTTCTAAAGATACTATGATGGAATCATGGTCTGATATATCACACGGAAACACATGTGCTTTTAAGTTGTTTAATTCAAGAGATGTCAATGCATTATCTATTATTGTACTTGTTGTTTTCGTGATTCTTGTTGGCTCTTTTATCAGAATTTTTATATTGTAACTTATAAATATTTTTTTCATTCTTTTACAATATATATTATTTCTTTCAAGCAAATTTATATTAAAATCACCTACTAATATTATATTTTTAACATTAAAATACTCCAGTGCTTGGTCTAATTTGTCTATAAATGTATTTATGTTTGAGTTTGGACTTCTATATACTAGTATTAAATGTATTACTTTTATCTTTCCAGTAATATTAATTTTCACAAAACACAATTCTATGGTTTTTTCCTCAACAAACTGTGTCAAACTTATCTCTTCTACTTTTGATAGCATGGTTTTTTTACAGTAAATAATTGTTCCTCCTCTTTTATATAAAACTCGACTTTGTTGTGCTACAGGTTTAGAATTATTAATACTTATTGAGTTGTGTTCCCTGGGCTCTAACCACGATTCGGAGAAGCATAAAAACGAGGGGTCAATTTGTTTTTCATTCTGTAGGTATTCAACATAATCCTCTATTTGTAAAATTTTATTTCGAAGACTTCTTACATTTAAATACATTACGGTTAATTTGTTTCCTACACCGGGTGACTTGACATTTCGCATATATGAAAATTTGATTGTGAGTGTTTCATGTTCAAGTTATTGTAGAATAATTCATTTATTCTTTTTAAAATGCTATTTAACTTTAACACTATTTTTTGTTTTCCATAGAACGATAGTTTTATACAATCAGCTTTATAGTCGCTACAAGACAACTTTTCATTACTATCTAAATTTACATAGTTGAATTGATTACATGACTTTATTAGTTCTAGGTTTTATATTGAAAATCGTTTTCATTCATGCTATAGGGTATCGTGCAGACAATGACATGAGTGTTCGACAATTTTTTCACTGCTGTTTCTATGCACTTCGACACTTCTTGTACTGAGTTCCGAGAATAATCACTTGCACCTGTCATAATTATAACACAGTCTTTGTCAGTGTACTCACTAGTTTTGCGGTTAACCTCTTGCAGAACACGAGGGGTGTCGCCGCAGTAAACAATGTCCGCCATCACATCATAATCATGTCTTCTATGCTTTGAGAGCATGTATGGTATATCGGTTGCGTGAAAATCTGATAATATTAGTATTCTAGGTTTTTTGAGTTTAATTTTTTCGTTCGTTTCACATATTTGGGGTGTTGGATGTTGTGGACTTATGGCATGCAGAGATGTATGTTGAATCTCGTTCCGGGGTGTGTCTGCTGCTACAACGGGGCAGGGGTGAGTTTCAAGAGTAGGTCTGGGGATCGTGCCTGGGGCGGTGGTCGTGTACATTGTAGAGGGATGTGGAGCGGTCGGCCTCTTCAAGTTTTTATATACTTCATTTAAATTATCTCTCGACTCGATCGACTCTTCGTTCAAATCTACACGTTCAGGTGCTGTTGGTACCGGTGTGGATAGTTTTTGAATATTATCACCAAGTCTCTCAAGTTTTTCATGGCAACTCTTCATGTTTCCCATCAATTCATTACCTAATTTAGAAATAGTTCGCTCCAATAGTTTTAGTTCCTCTTGAGTTTTTCGTGCTTGAGCATAGGGCTGTGAAGTTGGATACGAGGGCTGTGATAATAACTTAGGGGCCTGAGATGTTGTCTGTTGGGGCTGTGGCGATGAATTATGAGGTTGGAGGGAGTTGCGTTGATGTCTGTATAATCGTGGTATTTACTTTGTAAGTGCAAATGTTCCTTTTCTAAATTGAGCAATTTTAATTTTAGGGGAGTAATTATTTGAATGTTGGTATTCTCCAACTCTTCTTGTTCCAATTTGAAGATCTCTAATTTATTAAGGGCAGTATTCAGTTGGTCGTCCAAATCGGCATTTTCAATTTGTTGTTCGGCTAGTTGATTTTTGAGGTGGTCATTGGTTTTACACATTTTTTTCAAAATCCCAACTATTCTGCTCTTATTCAGCTAACAGCATTGTATTGTTTTCATTCACACATTCAAAATTCTTTTTGAAGAAGCACTTTTTGTCAACTTAATTTTTCTGATCCAAAATTATGTCTCATGTTCAGAGTTAGTAAATATATATGATATGTAAAAACTAAGTATATTTAGTCTATCTTATGTATATATCTGGTATATAGGTATAGTATTTAATTATTCATATTTAAGTTTATCTATCTTTTGTATTCCCGTACATCTGTCATACCATAATATTTAAATTTCTCTTTCCGCCACTCACCTAGCAGTTATCATACCCCAAAGGTACCCTGTTAGAAAATGCCTAGAGGCATTAAGTGTTACCTTTTGCCCATATTCTATTTGAGTGCAATAAATATATACAATACAATACAATACAAGTATGTCGACAATTGTGAAAAAAAAATAAAAGATGACCCAACACAATTTATTGTGGGCATACTCTAAAAGCCTGCGCGGGGCAACAGAGTGCCGAAGCAGACTAGCTACGGCGCGGCGGCGATGTGGCGGAGGACGGCCCGGCCATTTGTAAGCAGTTCTCTCAATAATTTCAAAGGTAATATTCAATGGCCGCACCCCCTCCGCCGCACCGGAACAATGGACAAAAGGATCCAGGTAGACGCCGTGTACACCGATTACGATAAATGTTTCGACCGGATCAATCATGATGTGCTGATAAGGAAACTGGGCGAGATCGGTATACACGGCGACTTGCTGAGGTGGTTTGCCTCATATATCAAAAACCGCTCGCAGGCAGTGCGTATTGGATCTCAAATATCACATTTTGATATAATTACCTCCGGGGTACCTCAGGGATCCCACCTGGAACCCCTGATTTTTAATGCATACATATACGACACCTCTAAGTGTTTCCGTTTTAAAAAATTTATGTTATATGCAGACGATAAGAAAATATATTTGCCCGTAAAAGATGATTCCGATTTTATCAAACTGCAGAACGATTTAGGTATGGTCAGTGAATATTGCAACGCGAATATTTTCGACCTAAATGTAGGTAAATGCCAAATCATATCGTTTACTCGTAATAAAAATGTGATACATTATTATTACAGCATCAAGTGCTCTAGTGTGCCGCGGACGAGCGTCGTGCGGGACCTGGGTGTTCTGCTGGAGTCCAAATTACTTTACGAAGTAATTTGGACTCGCGAAGTCTTACAGGACCCTAGGTTTCGTTCGACGCATATTTTTTTTCCCATTCTTCTCAGCCTTTCTAAGCCTTTATCAGGTTTGATGTTATTGTTTAAGTGACGCGGGGAAGCTGCCATCCAATGACAACAGCCTCCATGTTCCTTTCATCTTCCTATTTAAACAGGAGTAGGTTGTTTTTTTTTTTATCGATAGCGCGACATGTGGCATCGTTACACCTACAAGTAGGTGTCTAACGATGCCCATGGACATTCTGTGATGCACGGGGATTGCGAATGTCATGCCGGCCTGACAGGAGCCTTTTCACGCCCCTTTTGAAAAACCCCAGGCTGTACTTGGGAGGAAATAGATGGGCAGGGAGTGCGTTCCACATTTTCCCGGTTCTGTGAATAAAAAACCTACAGAACCTACAGAATGCGTGGTAGGTCGATTGAATAGGGGTGCATCCCCTGCCCAGTACGCGGAGGTGGAATGGAGACGACGGAATCGCGTTAAACAGCTCCTCCGAACACTCCCCATGAAATAAACGATAGAACACACTCAGGGAGCCGACGTTCCTACGGAGTTGCAGTGGTTCTAAGTCGCGGGACACCAGGGGGTCACCCACCAGTCGCACGGCACGACGCTGGATTGACTCTAGCGGCGCAAGCTGGTATTTAGCTGAGCCATCCCACAAGTGCGAGCAGTACTCCAAGCAGGACCTAACCTGTGTTTTGTACAACGTCAGTTTTTGGCCCGGCGTGAAGTACCGTCGCACCTTGTTCAGTACGCCCAGCTTTTTTGAGGCCAGCTTGGCTTTGCCCTCAATATGGCGCCGGAAGTTCAAGTCGTGCGACAGTTCGACACCGAGGACCCCGAGGTGGTCGCTTAATTTCAGCGACGTGTTTTGGAAGGAAGGAGCTGGCGTGAACGCCGTTCTCTTCGCACTGAACGCACACACTTGTGTCTTCGATGCGTTAAACACGACCAAGTTGCTCCGGCCCCATTCGGCAATATACCGGAGGGTTTGCTCGAGTTCAGACACAAGTGCTAGCCTCTTCTCGTCCACAACGTTCCGTCCGGCTGAAGGGTGACTGGTGTAGGATCCGTGTGCCGTACTGTCGTCTGCATAACAATGTATGTTGCCAAGTGACAGCATATCATTGATATGCAGAAGAAACAGCGTGGGAGACAACACAGAACCCTGCGGTACACCGGCATTCACTGACATGGCTTCCGACGAGCAGCCGTCCACGAGGACCTGAATGCTACGCCCATGGAAGGAATTCGGTGACCCAGTCACAAAGGCCAGAGGGGATTCCGTACGCCGGCAGCTTGCCCAGAAGCGCTTTATGCCAGACCCGGTCAAATGCCTTGGCAATATCGAGTCCAATTGCCAAGGATTCACCGTACCCTTCAAGCGCTTTCTCCCAAAGTTGAGTGACGTACGCTAGGAGATCACCAGCTGATCGGTTTGGCCGGAAGCCGTATTGCCGATCGCTGATGAGATTATTTGTCTCTAGGTACGTCATGAGCTGCGTATTGATAACGCGCTCCATCACCTTGCAGAGGAGGGAGGTGATTGCTATATGTCGGTAGTTAGACGGGTCAGAGCGATCGCCCTTTTTAGGGACAGGCTGAACGAAAGCTGATTTCCAAGCAGCCGGCACGCGGCCAGTAGAGTACGAGAGGCGAAAGAGGCGCGTCAGTACTGGAACCAGCTCGGGAGCACACCTCTTCAACACCAATGCAGGCACTCTGTCCGGCCCACTCGCTTTCCTGGGGTCTAGGGCAAGAAGCTCCTTCCGCACAGTTCTCTGTCGGAACTGTACTTCTGGCATGGAGTTCTCACACCTAGGTATGGATGGAGGAGAAGCTCCCCCATCATCCAGGTGGGAATTCCCCGCAAAAAGAGATACCAGAAGGTCGGCTTTATCTTTTGCGGAGTGAGCGAGTGATCCTCCAGTGCGCTGCAGAGGTGGAAGTGAGGAGCGGCAGAGATTCGACTCGACAGATTTGGCGAGAGACCAGAACTCAAGGCTCCCAGTTGGGTGCCGGTTCAGCCTATCGCCAATTCTGCCGATATGCTCGAATTTAGCCCTGGCGATAGCCCTCTTGCAGGATCTGGAGAGGCGGTTGTAGTTCTTCTTCAATTCGGAGATATTTGGATCTCGTCTGGTACGAGCACGTGACCATGCTCGATATGCCGCAGCTTTAGCCGCGGCAGCATCGGCACACGCCCGGCAGTACCAAGGTTGGCTCTTACCTCCGAGGCGTAGGGTGGCATTGGGAATAAACATTTCCATTCCACCCAAAATCACCTCGGCTACGGTATTGGCGCATTCCGACGGATCGTCCGAATTGAAGCATAGCTCTCTCCAAGAGAAGGATGCAAAATGCTCTCGCACTCCATCCCAATCTGCCCGACGCGTAGTGCCAAATTCGACGTGCTCCCTCAGTACGTGTCTGAGGGGGCGACGAAGGCACTGTAGATCCCACTAGGCAATGGTCGGAGGAGCCAAAAGGAGCGCTCACTGTTACCTTATACCCAGCAGGATTAGACGTCAGCAGAAGATCCAGCAAAGAGGGTGTATGACCGTCTATATCTGGTATTCTGGTAGGTTGATCTACCAGTTGAGACAGATCATACGTCAGGGCGAAGTCGTAAGCGGCTCTCCCCGCGAAATCGGTTCTGTTGGAGCCTAGCCACACCTCGTGGTGGGCATTAAAGTCTCCAACGAGTACCATGTCCGCTGTAGGGAACCGCTCTTGGACTTCGTCTGCCGCTCTACTCAGGTACTCAAATAGGCGAGCTGTCTCCGTATCACCTGAGTGCGACCTGTAGATGCAGGCGTACACGCGCGATTCCGACCCCAGATCCACGTGGACCCAGAGTACTGAAAACGCGAGGTCTTCGCCTTGTTTCTTTTAAGTCGGGCGATGTCGTCCCTTGTATTTAGGAGCTGTAGTGCCAGTGGGTTCACATGGTGCTGTAGACGCAATTTGTAACTTTCCAGACGATTTTTCATTTCCTCCTTCACTGTTACCATTTCCATGTACTCATGGACTTCACTATTTTTGGTGAACCATGTGGCACTTCAGATTCCGCGTAAAACCTTGTTCTGGAATCGCTGGAGAATTTCCACGTTTGATGTGCTGGCAGATCCCCATAGTTCAATGCCATACGTCCACACCGGCTTGAGGATTGTTTTGTACACAAGGAGTTTATTAGTGAGTGAAAGTTCGGACTGTCTATCCAGGAGCCAGTAGAGATTTCTATACTTGTGGTTTAGTTCCTCTTTCTTCGCTGTGATGTGGTTCTTCCAAGTAAGTCGTCGGTCCAAGTGACATCCGAGTTACTTTACACTAGTGTTATGCGGCAGTATATTACCTTTGAGCCTGATCGGTGGACAGTCGCCTTGTCTTAACGTGAATGTAATATGCTCACGCGACCACTAGTCTCCGCACCGACGACCACTAGGCAAGGGTACCGTCGCAGCCTATCTACATTCTGCCAAGCACCGCGACGGCGAGCGCACGCACCGCGCTCTTACATATTAGTCATGTCATTAATTTACATCATTCGTTTCATTAAACCTAAAGTAATACAGTCCACCGCATTTTGCTGAAGAGCTCCCCTAACTGCCTTCGGCGAATCATCAATGAAGAGTTAGGCGCCATCATATGGTCCATTCGAACCGAAGAGACAAATGAGCACGCGGCGCGGAGTAGCCAGCTACTATCGGCCGCGCGCGCGACCTACCGAGATCGGCGGCGGCGGCGCGGCGTGCACGTGAGGCGAAACACCACCACGCCACAAAACCACGGCAGAATTACCAGCAAGCAGAACATCAATCTGCAACGCGGAACGAAGCATAAACTGTTGGCTCGTAGTGTCGTCGTTCGCGTTGGTGATCCATTGGCGTACAAAACAGTCAAGTCTCGATCGCCGTCGAATCATGGGGAGCGAGTCGGAGTTACTGTGCTACTTAGGCATACTGTTGTATCAAGTACAACACTTGTCTCATGTCAATTTGTTGGAAGAGCTCATTGCTGAACCAAGTTATTATAGAAAGTTATTTGAGGACATCAGAGGAAGTGTTTTTAGAGCTGCTGGGTTTGGTGTCCCTATTGATCAAAAAACAAGAAACGGATTTTCCGTGTACCGATTTCACCCTATGAACGATTATGTGCAACTCTCCGGTTTTTGGCAGCTGGTGGAACACAAACTGGCCTACAATACACTACAATAATTTTCAGGCAGACTTTGGGACTGAGTGGGGAGCGTCGCGGATGTGCGCGGGGCGTGCGGGGCTAGATGCGAGACTCTCTGGATGCTCGCGCGCGGCTAAGGTTCGCTCGACTATGTGTGAGTGAGTGGGGAGCGTCGCGGGTGTGCGCGGGGCGTGCGGGGCTAGATGCGAGACTCTCTGGATGCTCGCGGCTAAGGTTCGCTCGGCTATGTGTGAGTGAGAAGGGAGCGTCGCGGGTGTTCGCGGGGCGTGCGGGGCTAGACCCGAGACTCTCTGGATGCTCGCAGCTAAGGTTCGCTCGGCTATGTGTGAGTGAGAAGGGAGCGTCGCGGGTGTTCGCGGGGCGTGCGGGGCTAGACGCGAGACTCTCTGGACGCTCGCGGCTATAGTTCGCTCGGCTATATGTCAGTGAGTGTGAGCGTCACGGGTGTGCGCGGGGCGTGCGGGGCTAGATGCGAGACTCTCTGGATGCTCGCGGCTAAGGTTGGCTCGACTATGTGTGAGTGAGAAGGGAGCGTCGCGGGTGTTCGCGGGGCGTGCGGGGCTAGACGCGACACTCTCTGGATGCTCGCGGCTATGATTCGCTCGGCTATATGTCAGTGAGTATGAGCGTCGCGGGTGTGCGCGGGGCGTGCGGGGATAGACGCAGGACTCTCGGGATGCTCGCGGCTAAGGTTCGCTCGGCTATGTGTGAGTGAGTGGGGAGCGTCGCGGGTGTGCGCGGGGCGTGCGGGGCTAGACGCGGGACTCTCGGGATGCTCGCGGCTAAGGTTCGCTCGGCTATGTGTGAGTGAGTGGGGTGCGTCGCGGGTGTGCGCGGGGCATGCAGGGCTAGACTCGAGACTCTCTGGATACTCGCGGCTAAGGTTCGCTCAGCTATGTGTGAGTGAGTGGGGAGCGTCGGGGGTGTGCGCGGGGCGTGCGGGCTAGACGCGAGCACGAGCCGGCGACGCTCCGCCACAGAATAGAAAAGAGTACTGGCTCCGCACTCACTCACACATAGCCGGCGCGGTCGCGCAGCTCGAGGTTGCACTCGCTAACTTCCGTGCTTGGCAATATTGGATGTTTTTTTCTCTCTCAGTGTTACCAGCTATTAATTTACTTTGCAAAACCACGAGAAAATCTCTATCTAAAGAGTAAAAACACGAAGTATATACATAGCCGTTTCAACCGACCTTTCATTCAGTGCGGTGCAATTTTTTACAAGGGACTTAAATAAGCACCTTTCTATCTAGCTAGACTGGCTTGAAATTTTGTGGCGTTTCTCCATCAATGGATGTCCATGGGTACCGTTAGACACTAACTGCTGTAATGGTATAAAATGAAAGAGATATACTGCCATTATTACGGAGTGCCATGGCCCCATAACAATTCATTTAACATGCAAAATCATGCAACTCAAATCAACCTGAATGGTTAAATGTAGTAAAACGTTTTGTGTGTCAGTCGGTCAAGTATCGTACGTGAGCTCTTCGAGAAAAAATTATTAACATCCAACTCACTATTCGGATCCTCGATCTTAATGAATTCATCGGTCTGCAGCGGTTCCGAGTCTCCCTCTTTATTGACGGCCGTCACCCTGAACTCATAATATTCTCCCTCTTCGAGTCCAAGGACGTCCATCTTCGTGTTGGTGGTGTTGCCGACTGGTTCCCAGAGACCAATGGCCTTATTCAGCTTTTCTACTACGTAGGACACTGGCTGGCCTGTGGACATATGCGTTAAAGAATCAGTATTGTCAAGTGGTAGTGGTCGGAAACCACCTTCGCAGCTAATATTTCTTTAAGATATTTCGATGATAGACAGTAAATGGATGTGCACACTTGCAAAGAAAGGAATCTATGGGTCCTTTGGAACGCTAAGATTTTTCGTAATGCTTCAAAGTCCTCATATTAACATTAGATGTCACCTCCATCATCCTCAGGTTTCGTCCAGCTCAGCGTGCAGTCACTATCAGTGACATCAGCCACGTTGAGACGACCACCAGGTTTGCCAGGAGCAGAGAGGACAGTGATCTCGACTTCAGCCTCATCGGTGCCAAATGTATTGTTTGCCAGGATGCGATAAGTGCCGGTGTTGTTGCGAACAGACTTTTTGATGTCCAGCTTGGTGTTATAGTCCCCGTTGATAACGCCGTTGATCACCTGGTGAGTTTAGCAATAACGATTTGAACAAAAATGTGATTTCAGCAGGGCCTAAGGTTGGAATATAGGCTCTTCGTAGTTCTAGAAGGATATTTTACATAACATATTTCTATAGAACCTGACCCATTTCTCCTGACATCACTTGCTGCATTCATGATCAGAGCCTATAATATTTCCGAACCCCTACGTTTTGGAAATGGAACGAACCTTTGTCACTTCCTTCTTCCATTTCTGGAACCACTGCACCGTGGGCGCTGGGTCTCCCGTCACATTCACGTCGAAGAAGATAGGCTCGTGCTGGTGCACCTCGAGCGGCTTGAGGTTCGTGCGGTCGATGAGAGGTTTCACTGGAATTTACATCGTCATCATAGTAGTTAGCAACGTCATCATTAACACCATCATCACGATCACAATAATGATAACATCTTTATTATTGTTTTCAACACTATTAAGGCAATCATCATTGTCAACATCAGAAACATCCTCGTTAAGTTCAACACCGTCAAGATTAGCACCTTCTAGAATCTAGAGCATCAATATGTCAGCCTCCAACGGTCAAGCGGTCACCCATCCAAGCACTGACCGCACCCAGGTGTGCTTATGATTACTACCGACAGTCGATCGATCGCACCACTGAGCTACCGAGGTTGACAAAAAGAGTCTTGGCGCATCATCACTTTGACGCTTAGACCAATTTGTGTGTTTAAGAGTTTTAAGAGTTTTCATAAATTTTTAAGGTTCCGTACCTCAAAGGAGGAAAACCCTAGGATCACTTTGTTATCCGTCCGTCTGTCTGTCTGTCTGTCTGTCTGGCTGGCTGGCTGGCCGGCTGTCTGTCGGTCTGTCAGACCTTTTTTCTCAGGAACGGGTAGAGGTATGAAGTTGAAATTATTATAAAATACTAAGGTCTACGTTTCCTCGGAGGTGTAAAATTAAGCTTCTAAGTTGACGCAATCACTAGATACGGCCATTTAAGTCCCATATTTGCTATAGGCAAATCAAATCAAAACATATAGAGTACTTCCTGTTAACCTAAAATAATGAAATTTCGTAAGAAGCAAGGTCTCACAAGTCACAGCACAAGTAAAGGAAAAAATCCGAAAATTGTAAATTTTTAGTTATGTGACATTACAAAAATTTTTTGTTTTGTATGTCAAGGTCTATTGAAGACTGCTCTCAGCAAAACATGTGGAAATTTTTGCGCACATAAGGGGTTGGTAAGACAGTGTCTCAGATTAACCAATCGGTTGATCTAGATGGTTTAAATCATCACTTCTCTTCTTCTCCAATAACTATGGATTCTACTGTCAAAGCCAACACACTTCAAATCTTGAACTCTTCTTCATCTCTTAACATTGATGAACTTATCTTCACCCGAGTCACAGACTGTGAGGTAAAAAAGATTTTATTGTCAATAAAGAGCAAGGCTGTAGGCCCTGACGGAATGAGTAGGGAACTATTTATCCCGATAATAGATAATATTATCCACATAGTTTCCCATATCATCAATTATTCTCTATTATCGGGATCGTTTCCTAACTCGTGGAAAAAGGCCTACATGATACCTTTGCCAAAGACCACTTCTCCTATCCAGTACAAAGACTATCGTCCAATCTCTATACTGCCTTTCCTTCCTATAAGCACGCCGGCGGGTGCAGGTCGTGGCTACGGAGCTCTCCGGGACGACGCGAGGCAAGCTACGAGCGATAGGTGGTGGTACTAGACACGTAGGCCACCACCACCCCCATCTCGGAGAGCTCCGTATCCGTCGGACTGCGGGGCGACGTCACGCAGCTCTTCTATTCTTGTCAGGCCTCTCGTGTGCGTCGCTGTGGGTGGCGCACGGCGCTCACCGGTAGCGGAGGCTGCAAGCAGGACACAGGGCCGCGATAGCATCAAGCTAACCGGTGGCGGCGGACTTCGTCCCGTCGTAGCTGGTGTGGCGGGGCGCGTCCCTGGTTCGCCATCCTCACCGGCAGATGCGGGCGATGGAGTAGCAAACCATGCGCTGCTGTTGTTGAAAGAAGCGGCAGGTCTTGTCACTGGATCCTCCGGCCACACCGCGAGGAGGGCGAGGCCTCGGGCGAGGCGCTGACTTGGACGCGTTGCATCACTTGTCCCTCCTCTGACACAGCGGGGTGGTTAGGCGCTGAGGCGGTGTCGCCAATAGTCCACTGCCGAGGCTGTCGGCGACTGGTTTTTATAAAATTTTCATTTTTACAGAGAATTTTTTTATATTAGTATTATTAGTATGTTATCCATTTATTTACACATTTCTTTTTATATTAATTTTACATAATATTTACAAACTTATTATTAGTATTATTTATTCGTTTATTTACACATTTTTTTTTATATTAATTTTACAGATAAAACCTAAATCTAAAATTAATACAAAATAACAAAATGGAATTTCCACCACCGGCGGCGGGGCGAACCCAGGCTACCGATGGTCGGACCCGAGAGAGAGAAACCTCCGGACAATTCGAGCGGTGTCGAGCAAGACCGCCTTCTGCATCTGACCCTTGATCCAAGCAAGTGGCTCTAGCGAGAGCCTCTTGAGATGATGGTCGAGGCTCTTCGCTATCAGCCCATGCGCAGACACGACTATGGGCACAACGATCATCGAGTCCACGGGCCACATGTCGGTAACCTCATGAGACAGATCGATGTATTTTAACATCTTGTCTTGTTCTGCCTTCACAAGGTTCTCGTCATGCGGCACCGTGATGTCGACGAGCGCTGCGCGCCGCGCCTCCCGGTCGATTATCACTATGTCAGGTCTATTAGCCATAATAGTCCTATCAGTGATAATCGACCGGTCCCAGTAGATCGTGATGTGAGCATTTTCGAGAACTGGTTGTGGATTATACTTGTAGTAAGGCACCTCCGAGCCGACAAGGTTGAACTTCAAAGCAAGTTGCTGATGGATGATCCTGGCTACTAGGTTGTGCCTGTGCAGATACTCGGAGTTGGCAAGTTGCGAACAACCGGAGATTACATGTCTGAGGGATTCGCCAGGTTTGTGGCAGGCGCGGCAGATGTCAATGGTGCCATCCTTATTAGTATTATTATTAGTAGTATTATTAGTATTATTAGTATTCCATCCATTTATTTACACATTTTTTTTTATATTAATTTTACATAATATTTACAAACTTAAAATCTAAAATTAATACAAAAACAAATGGAGTTTCCACCACCGGCGGCGGGGCGAGCCCAAGCTACCGATGATCGGGTCACAAAGAGAGGAACCTCCGGACGATGCGTGCAGTGTCGAGCAGGGCTGCCTTCTGGATCTGGCCCTTGACCCAACCACTCAGCGAGAGCCTCTCAAGGTGGTCGTCGAGGCTCTTCGCTATCAGCCCATGCGCCGAAACGACTATGGGCACAACGATCGTCGAGTCGACGGGCCACATTTTGGTAACCTCGTGCTGCAGATCTAGATACTTCAGCATCTTCTCTGCTTCCTTACTGACGAGGTTACCATCGTGCGGCACGGCGATATCGACGAGCGTTGCGCGCCTCGCCTCCCGGTCCACTATCACAATATCAGGTCTATTCGCGAGAATAGTCCTATCTGTAATAATAATGGACCGGTCCCAGTAGAGTGTGACATGACCGTTCTCGAGAACTGGCGGCGGATTGTACTTATAGTAAGGCACTTCGGTACCTACAAGGTTGAACTTTAAGGCAAGTTGCTGGTGGATAATCCTGGCTACTAGGTTGTGTCTATGCAAATACTCGGTGTTGGCAAGCTGCGAACAACCGGAAATCACATTTTTATTAGTATTATTATTAGTATTATTATGCTGAAGTATCTAGATCTGCAGCACGAGGTTACCAAAATGTGGCCCGTCGACTCGACTATCGTTGTGCCCATAGTCGTTTCGGCGCATGGGCTGATAGCGAAGAGCCTCGACGACCACCTTGAGAGGCTCTCGCTGAGTGGTTGGGTCAAGGGCCAGATCCAGAAGGCAGCCCTGCTCGACACTGCACGCATCGTCCGGAGGTTCCTCTCTTTGGGACCCGATCATCGGTAGCTTGGGCTCGCCCCGCCGCCGGTGGTGGAAATCCATTTTTTTAAGGTTAATTTTGTATATGTTTTTTATGTTAGGTTTTGAATATGTACAAAATTAGTTTTAAGAATATGTGTTAATAAAGGAATTAAATAATAAGTAAAATAATAATATATAATATATATAATATAGTTATAATATATAATATTGATGATGATTGATTTCAAATTTCTTTCCAGTATCTCAAATTTGCCTATCATGTGTACGCGCCCGGTATGGCGCGCAGTCGTGCTCCTAACTCGCGGAATTTTTGTATTTTACACGCTTTGAGCATTGTATTTTTATTAAAATGACCTAATTATGAAAGGTTACGCCATCTTTTGTCATTACTGATGATCTTGAGCTCTTTCGACACGTACGAACCGCACAAATCGCCATTTTGCGTAGTGCACATATACGTGTTCTTCGTTCCCAAGTCGCGAGCGCACTGACGGTCGATCCCGCCGCAGCGCTATATGTTAGTGCAAATGCTCTAACACGCGGCTAATTTTCCTATATAATAGCGCTCGACGGTTGCCACTCCCGTAGGTATGCTCGGTGTTTCCGACCGTGTGCCATGCATTTTTATCGTGATGTAAATTTGGAGCGGGCTTACGGACTATTACAGGTTATCTATCATCGTCCGATTCATCGTTTTTACCTCGAATACACATTTTGCGTGGCTTTCTGGGGTCAATTATTTCTTTTAACATACATTTGTGATAAAAAAGTTCCAGTTTTGTAATCATACTCATCTCCCAAAATTAAAAGGTAATCGAGTCCTTGTTCTGTCCATACGATAAAGAATGCAAACTTCCTCTCTGTGATGTGAAGCTGTAACTGATAATAATAATCATACAATATTGCAGAACTTTATCTTTTTTTGTTCGACTGTAGTGGGGCTACGTCGGATACATTGTATGGACATTTTTTTTACCTCCACAACACTGTCGGTACCTATCAGATGAAGCTTCTTTCCTTTGCGAGGTGTAAAGTTTAGTTCCATGTTAGTGAACCAGTATATTTGGTGGAGTTTCGATTTCGAACGCAACGCACGCAACTGATTTAGCGAACGAAAACTGCACAGGAGTTGCAATTTGCAAAACTTCTCGCTCGACCGGCCCGGCGCGGCGGCGGCGCGGTGCGGAGGCGCGGGACGCGGGCGGGGCGTACGGTGGTGTCCCCCGCCCGCTCCCCCAAACCTTCACAAATACACACAAACACGGCCGTGCGTGGCCGGTGGACGACTGGAGACAGCGATATATATTTTGTTCAAATACCTAACATGCGGTCACGTGACTTACCTCGATCTGCTCTTAAGGTCACCGTTTTTTTATAAAGTCTTTAGACAGCTGAGTTTGTTGCAAACTTTGTCAGTATGCTCCCAGCGTAAATTTGAGTCTAGAGTGAAGCCCAAAAATACTGTGGATGATGCAAATTTTATGACTTCGTCGTTATCTCTTCTTCTTCTCTATTCTCTTCTCTTCTTCTATTCTATATCTCTATCTCTTCTTCTTCTCTTCTCTTCTTCTCTTCTTCTTCTCTATCTCTAACTTGTCTTCTTCTCTATCTCTATCTTCTTTCTTTCTTCTTCTTCTTCTTTCTTTTTTCTTTCTTCTTATAAAAGGGAACGTCTGTCTGTGTGTATGTTCGGGGTAAACTCCGGAACCACTGAACAGTTTTTGATGCGGTTTGCACCAATGTAAGGATTAGTTCTTGAGGCTCACTATAGGCTATATACCATCACACTAAATGGCCTTAGGGTTGAGCAGTATCAAATGAAGTATAGTATGAACGGAATTTAGTGTTGTCGTAATAGATGGCGTGAGCAGTCTGTTGCCTTGCGTTGGTGGAGGTACAAGAGAACTGACTATCACCATATTATTGGAAATCGTGCCTCGATGTTTAGTACCGCTGTTACAACTAGATGTCGACAGTAGTATCAATTCAATAACTATGTGAAATTTTTGTCGGTGTTTGTTAACTAGGCTACCTCAAACATAAGTAATGCAGGAAAAAAAATCGATAGATGGCGTTAAGTACTAACAAAACATTGTGACTTGGGAAGATTGTTTGTCAGATCTTCGCATTGAATTTAGAACTGGCGGAATTTTCGACATGTCCAAGCTTAACCTACGCTTACCTATCTATGGTTGAAATATCTATCACTATCTGTACTTCTATATCTCTACTTCTTATGAAAGGGAACGTCTGTCTGTATGTACGATATATGTATGTAACTATGTATGTTTGGGGTAAACTCCAGGACCACTGAACAGTTTTTGATGCGGTTTGCACCGATGTAAAGAGTAGATCTTGAGGCTCACTATAAGCTATATACCATCATACTAAATAGCCTTAGGGTTGAGCAGTATCAAATAAAGTATAGTATTAACGGAATTTAGTGTCCAATGGTCTGTTGCCCAAGTAACATTTCACACAGATTTTAAGGAAAAGGATTCCTCAGGTTATCTTTAAGATTTCTCATGCGGCTCTCCGAAAAATCAATTATCCTAGAATTTACTTCGGAAAGAAAAACATTTCTTAATGCAACATGTTCTTAAGTAAGTTGTATTCGAGAATACTCAAGATACTGGGATTCGCATCATCTTGAAGTTGTCTTAACAATCTTTCCTCAGGATATCTTGAAGTTATATCACAAAAGTCTCAGAAAAACCAGTTGGCCTAGAATTCGCTTCAGAAAGAAAAACCTATCTTAATATAAAATAGTCTCAAATGAGTTATCTTAGGGAAGTCTCAGGATATTATAATTCAAATTATCTTGAAGTGGTCTTAACCGTCCTTCCTCAGAAAATCTTGAAGAAATCTTATACACCTCTCTAACGACCAGTGGTTCTATTATTGTTCTAGACAAAATTGGGTCAAATAAGTCATCTTAGAGAGTTCTCAGTATATTGTGATGCTTGTCTTAAAGTTGTCTTAAACGACATTTCTCAGGATACCTTTAAGTTATCTTACACAGATCTCAGCAAACCGGTTTTACTTTATTGAAGAAAAACATGTTTCAAATAAGTTATCTTAACGAACTCTCAGTATATAGTGATTCAGATTATCTTAAAGTTGTCTTGAACATCGAAGGTCAAGAAGAACATGTATTGAAGTTATCTTTAAATTACCTTGACGTGTCTCCAAGAATTCTTTCTCCAAGAATTTTTTTTTTTTGTGTTTAACGTTACTCAGTAAATAGCCAAGAGTTAAATTGAATTTCATTCTGTTGGTCGTGCGCTGCGCTGCTGCTGGGGTGGTTGCTGTACTCAGCGATCTGCGTGTGAGAGTCACTGCAAAGGTGCACAACGCGATGACGACGCAGGCCAACTAGTTGGCTTGAAGTTCACGAGAAAACTGGTATTGAACACTGGAGTTTGCGAACTAAAAGTTCCGAGAAGTAATTTGTTTTATGGTTCAAATCCCGATCCCCCCC
Source organism: Nematopogon swammerdamellus (assembly GCA_946902875.1). Classification (NCBI taxonomy): domain Eukaryota; kingdom Metazoa; phylum Arthropoda; class Insecta; order Lepidoptera; family Adelidae; genus Nematopogon; species Nematopogon swammerdamellus. Next base: position 18,173,889 of record OX336348.1, on the reverse strand, counting down.
AACCATATGTTCTTTGTTTAGGTAGACAGACATTGCTGTAGACCATGCAGTACGCCCCGCAGCAGGTCAGTCAGATTTAGACAAGTCACTTAGGGTATAGTCATGGGTAATAAAACCAATGGGTATCGTGGATATTCTTTTAAAAACTTCTTCCAAGGAGTCCCCAACAAATGGCCGGTTTTAGACAGAAGAGTAATATAAAATCATATTTGCAAATATTGTTCTTCCCTCGCCCTTCACAAAAGGCAGATGTCCTGTGGGATGATTACCGAATGTTTTATTTTTTACTTAATCTGTAGTTACAAAGTAATTGCCGCCTACGTTCAATACGGATTCGCTCTTTCTGATGCTTTGTCGAAATGAGACAATGGTTTCAAAAGAAAGTTTATCTTCCCACGGGAATTTTAACCTTTACAGGCACCTTCAATAACATAATATAATGTGGGGTCGGAAGTGAAAGCAGTCGGAGAAATTGTAAAATATTATTATAATGTGTAACGTACATACCTATTGATTTAATTTAATTTACAATTAATTGTCTTTATCATATTAAATTAACTGTTTTTTTTTCAAATCTAAGTATGTTTTTACTGGTTCTTTCTTGTTTAACCATAACTTAACGTAGTTTTAAATGTCATGCGTGATGCTAGAAAAGAGAAGTGGCGTATTGTAATCGAAGTAATCATACTATGATAAATACAGACACGCACTAGAAATGGTTCAGAGAAAATTTCTGTATATAACGCATAGGCGTTTCCATAGGGCTCACGCGTCTTATGAAAACTTGCTCAATATTTATTCACTACCTAGCCTCGACAACCGCAGAAAATTACTGGAAACTATGACACTTCATAAAGTATGCAATAATGGCATCGACTGTCCCGACCTACTTTCAAGGATACAATAATCCATACCACAAAAATCTAGTCGATGTCATGCTACTTTTCAACTTGGTCGCTGTCGAACCAATGCAGGTAAACGCGTACCCCTGCGAAGAGTATGCGAAAACTACAACAGATACTTCTCTCATATAGATATTCATTTTTCTAAACTGCTCACCTTCAAAAGAGCAGTGTTAAATAATTTAAATTCTTAAAATCATCTACCTCGCATGAGTCGCATGCGAGATAGATGAGCCTAAGGTTATGCTCGTTCAGTCAGACCACGCCATGATCAGGGAGTCGCGGTCGGCGAGGGTCGGGCGCGGCGGCCGGGGGTGCCGTTGATCCATCCCTATGCGGTGAAGTTGGACAAGACTGATATTTTATTTTATTTTTTTTATTTTTTTTACGGTCTGTCCTAATTCTGTTTGGTTTGGGTTCCGCCTCGATAGGCTGCTTCATGGTCATAATAGTTCTATGTAAGAGATGATAACTATAATGTTTTCCGTGCTTGGTGTGGCACAGTATGCATAAGGTGAGGTGTCTGCTTTCGTGGTGCTGATATATTTTTTTATATTATGTATTCATTCATAAGCGCTATGTGAATTACATATATTGTGTGTACGCTTTAAATTAATTATTTAATTAGTAAGCGAAGCATTTGTGAAAAACGTCGCTGGTTACATACCTAATTGTTTATTGTTTCTACTGTCTCCATAACCTACATATGTATGTAATTGTTTGTTTTTCCTAAATAAATAAATAAATAAAAAAGTAAAACTTTACTTGAATAATTAAAGTCCAAGATAATTGTTTCTCAGACACAGGAGACATCCAAGATATCTATAAGAAAATGATTTCTCAGGAAACTCCTGGAGTGTGTGAGTTTTTTCTTCGGTATTGTCTTAGAATTGATTCAGTCAAGACAAACATTACTTAGAACAAAAATCGCCATATTGTATTTATCTCTACGCCACCATATTGTAATGCCTATACTTATGCCTTTTTCATACAAAACACACATTGGACAGATAAATATTTTTATATTGAGAGACTACCTGACGGAATCTATAGAAAAAACGAATATTTATAATTTTATATATATTTTTTTCATACTATGTATTTTTGGAATATTATGTTAAGAAATGACAAATCTTAGGTATTTTTGAAGGGCGTTGTTATTTTCAGATCTAACTGTATAAACATGTACGGTAAAATTTAATTCGAATGACTTTTTATACCGCTAGGATGTAGGACGAGTGAGCGGCAGGCAGCCATAACATTGATACGACACAACATCTCATTCATTAATTCATTATATCCATGTTGCACTCGCTTTGCACCCGCGTCAGCCGTCACCATCTGTTCCTATTGTATATTTTATATCTCTTTCGCTTTATCATTGCTGTCCTGCTCGTGTGATAAACGGGAGACAAATTTGGATTGAACTTATCTTAGAGATTATTTGAAATTGTCGTAGAAGAAAAGATTAAGAGATCTTTGAGATGTCTTGGAACAACTCTCAGAAGTTGGGCCCTTTTTACCTAACTTTTACTTCAGGATGGTTTGAGGAGGTCTAGAAGTTGTCTTTTTCTTGAAGAATGTCCTTAGCGTTATCTCTTCAAGTTTTCTTAAAGATAATGTTAAGATAATAAATGTTACTTGGGTGCCTTGCGTTGGTGGAGATACAAGAGGACTGAATCGCCATATTTGCCTAGATGTGAAGGCGGTTGTTATCATTATTGGCGGGCCGATAACAACGGCTTTTTTCGCGAATTATCGTTATCAACCAAAAACGACGGCTGGCTACGGATAAAAACGTGAAATTATGTTTTATTGAACCCGTTTTATGCCCTATGCGATTACTTTTATTTATATACGTACTACATATGTACCTACCTACTCGAGCGCACGACACTAACAACACGAATCATGAAACTAGGGTTTTAAGTAGTTTTACCACGATGGAAGGGAGAATGTATAAGGGTTGGGGTTCTGTGTTTATGCATTTTGTATTTGTATGTCTGTTACCATTTTTCTCAAGAACCACTGAACTAACTCTGGAGTGGATTTTTACATTAGATAGGCGAAAAGGGTGGGTGGGGTGCGGGCGGTGCAGCCATGAAAGTCATCGAGATGTTCAAGAAGAGGAACCATAACAAGAAATGAAAACAAATAAATTCAATTTAAGATTTATAATAGTCCGAATTGTACACTTTTTTCACTTCGCGGGGACAATTTTTACATTTACTTAAATGTTCTTTGAGTCTATTTGACTGGGCGTATCTGTATTCAGCATTGCAATAATTACACGTAACATGTTTCTTCCGATCACTTTCAGAAACTACTAAGAAATGTTCCCAAACACTATCAAAAGATCGCGGCATATTGCTTTGCAATTTTACGATTTGCACCGTACATCGTATGTAACGCCTATCACAAGAAAACACCACTTTCTACGATGGTGGAAACGCTACGCTACTACCTACTGAACTCACTGAGGCGACGTCCTACGTTAGCACTCAACGCGAACGCGGCGCGGCGAAGAAATTTCTAACAGTCGCACGCAACACAACCGCTCGAAGTAGCCTACGTGACCAAACAAACGCACGCCAGCGCGGTGCGGGGTGCGGCGCGGTGCGAGGTGGCGCGGTGCGAGGCGGAGCGAACGTGGTCATTGCGAACGCGAAAGCAATCAAACGGTGTTTGTGCGAACGAGACGGCAACAACGCCGCTAGATAGTCGGCGCGGGCGCGTGCGTCAATCGTCAAGGTCGGCTGTTGTTATCGGATAACTATCCAAAATAGCCGCCAAAAACGTTTATTATGCACATATTGGTTGTGCCAACGATTATACGACCTTTTGTCATTAAGTCTGATAAACGACCGGTTGTCAACCGCTGCCTAAACGTTTTTAGCGGCCACTTTGGATAATTATCCGATAACAACCGCTGTTTTACAACTGTTCGTGCCTCGATGTTTAGTACCCGCTGTTACAACTAGATGTCGACAGTAGTATCAATTCAATACCTATGTGAAATTTTGGTCCTTCGATCCCTATTTCCTGTAAAATTAAGTCCTGTTGTGCTGCTGTTTGAATTTTCGCGTAATTTTAAAGTGAAAAACTGTAGGTAGGTAGTTCCGAAAAATGTGTTCTGAAGTAAAAAAAATTCTCGTAAATCACTTTACTTGTGAATAAATACAGTAAATCGGTTGTACCCAGTCGTTTTTAGTGTTTCAGTTTCATAATTAGTGGTTTAGTTTGGTACTTGTGTGAAATAAATAGAAAAATTTCGTTTTTTCATACAAATTTCGGTGGTCGTTAACCTGCCGAAATAATTTCGTACAAACAACTGTGCATGCTTTCAAAGCTGAAAACAAAGCTATTGTGCTTAGGCTATTGCATAACAAGACGCAGTGAAAAACTAAGATATATTTCGTAAAATTTCGTTCCATTTAATGTGTTTGTGTCGCGAATAACCTATGTCAATTGGTAAGTGCATTCTCACATAAATATTCGAGTTAAATTTAAATTGTTTAGTAGGCATAACATAGTGCATTTTATGATAATTTTTCTAAATTTTTTTTTGTAAATTGGATATGGAAGAACAGAGAGCCCCTGCTGTCCATAGAATGGCCCAGAATAGGCTTAAATCGGCCAACGAGTCTGCTGTCAAATTGGACTCTGATGTTACATACGGATCTCTGTTCCGAGTAAAATATAAGGATGTAAAACAGCTGTTGGAAGACTTCACTGAATCTCACATTATTCTCGAGATCAAAGGAATGTCAGATAAAGTGTTCAACTCGGATCAACATGATGAAATCGAAACAAAGTTCATGGATATGTGCTATTCTATCCATGAAATCCACGACTCTTTCCGGGTGAGAGAAATAAGCCACATGTTTCTGATTCTTCCGAGCAGAATACCAGCGAGACCAGTCATTCTAAATTCAGTTTACCTAAAATTCAGATAAATAGATTCAGTGGGGACGTCAGACAGTGGATGAACTTTATAGCAATATTTAGAAGTTTAGTTCACGAAAACAAAAGTTTATCCGATATTCATAAAATCAAAGATTTAAATAGTTAGATACAGCTTCGCCATACCCGGCGCGCTATCAAACACGTTAGCATTAAATGTATCGCATGCAACTCATTAATATTAGACAGTAACATACACAATTCATTAGTGCGACAGAGATAGTTATTCGTTCGAGCGCTTTTATTGTTCGCATTTTTGGTGGCGAGTGCTAGCGTCCTATTAGGAATCTAAACTATTTAAATCTTTGCATAAAATGCATTACCTACTCTCGTGTGTGGAAGGAGAACCGAAAAGCCTGGTCGGTCACTTGAGTTTAACCGACGGAAATTATAAGGTGGCGTACGATACGCTCTGCAAGCGGTATGAAAATATTCGACTAATAGCCGACACGCATTTAGAATCACTCATTTCACTACCTCAAATCACTTCAAAAAATCTAAGAGAGGTAACGGACCGCATTCAGGTCAATGTAGCAGCGCTGACGGCACTAGAGTTTCCGGTAAAATCATGGTCGTTCCTACTTCTTCACATTATCACTCATAAACTGAACGGTGAGCTAAGAAATCGGTTTGAGTTGGAATATAAAGCCGTAGACATACCATCGTTCGACAACGTGGTCGAATGCATGGAACTTCAGTGTAAAGCACTAGAAGCGACCAAGCCGATTCCTCCGTTCACCGACAAGTCAACATCGAACAACTCGCATGTTCGAAAACCACAACTTAAGCACCACGACTTTGTATCTACCAGTGAAAAAGAATACAAAATAAGCTGTGCTCTGTGTAAACAAGCACACTGGGTAAATATATGTCCGATGTTCGTAGAAATGGAAAATCAACAACGCAGAGATAAAGTCAAGGAACTTGGGTTATGTTTCAATTGCCTGCGCCAACATAAGGTCAGTAATTGCAAATGAAGGTTTAATTGCAAGGAATGCAATGGTCGTCACCATTCATCACTTCATATCACGGGACCGGTCCAGCCCCCGGCGGCTGGCGGTCGGTACTCAGCGCAAGTGCACATATCACAAGGTACGGGGAGTGACGCGCTCGCAGCGCACTCCAACTCTGGGGATCAGTTGTCAGTATTCAACTCAACTGTCATTCTTGAAGTTACCCAGGCTCACACGGGGCATAACATGGCTACGGCTCTGTTAGGTACGCTGGTCGTTCACGTTCAGGATTCTCAAGGGAAACTACAACCTGTCCGAGCATTATTTGATACTGCGGCGGACAGTAATTTCATGACTGAAGCGTGTTCACAACGACTAGGACTACACAGACACTATGGTTCTATTCCCGTCTCGGATTTCGGCGATAACCAATCGGAACGCTCGGACGGAATAGTTGATTTTAACGTTCAATCACACTTCTCACCTCATCCGGTGCATCATACTGCTGCTCATGTGGTTAAGTGCGTATCTAGAAATTATCCATCTGGTCAAATCAGTGATGAGGTTTTCGCGATATTACCAAAAAATATTACATTAGCCGATCCCGAATTTCACATCTCACGACCAATCGATTTCCTCATTGGTTCAGATCTTGCCATGGAAATACTTCAAGGTGATAAGATAAGGTTAGGTAGAGGTCTGCCATCTGCTTTAAATACAGAATTTGGTTGGGTTCTAATTGGAGGTTTATCTCCTGTTTTCAAACTAAATTCCCTACATGTCGCTACAGCCCTCAAGTGTAGCCTTACATTAGATGACACTCTGAAAAGATTCTGGGAAGTAGAAGAACCTGCAACTAAGATTCTTGTAGAGGATCCTGAAAATGTAAAATGTGAACAATTATTTCAAAATACACATACTCGAGAAAAGGATGGAAGGTTTTGCGTCAGGCTTCCGTTCAAGTCAGATTTTTTTTTTTTTCAGATCCTGAAAAAATGTTAGGCTATTCGTATGCTCAAACTTTCAAAAGGCTTCTCATGATTGAGAGACGATTAAACAAGAAGCCTGTTCTAGAAATGGAATACAATAAAATCATGACGGACTATCGGGAACTAGGACACATGCAGCGATATGATGTACAGTGTGATGACGGGAGAGTAAAATATTTTATTCCCCATCACGGAGTAGTACGCGAGTTGAGCAGTACTACTAAACTTCGCGCGGTGTTTGACGCGTCAATGCTATTCTTTCGGTGTTTGACGCGTCAATGCTATTCGTCTACTTCAGGCTATTCTTTAAACGATACGATGCTATCTGGAGCCAAATTACAACAAAACATAGTAGATGTTATTTTGAGATTTAGGTTGCACGCAGTGGTGTTCACAAGTGACATAAAACAAATGTATAGGCAAGTGGTAGTCCACCCAGATGATCAACGGTACCAGCTTATACTGTGGAGGGACTCACCCGATCAACCCGTTCAGCACTATATGTTAAAGACGGTCACGTACGGTACGACATCTGCACCTTTCTTAGCGATGCGGTGCCTTCATCAACTCGCTGATGAAGGCAAGGACACTCATCCTAACGCAAGTAGAGTCCTACGGCAAGACATCTTTGTAGATGACGTTGTGTCTGGTGCGTCTACTCTTATGGAAGCAGTAGCGCTGCGAGATGAGCTAATATCATTGCTAAAACTAGGATGTTTCGAAATTACGAAAATGGTCGAGCAATAATTCAGACTTACTCTATAAGCTTCCTGAAGACTTCAGAGAAACACCATTAACATTTGATCAAAATGACGATTCCGTTTTCAAAATTTTAGGTATTCGGTGGTCATCAAATTTTGATAGTTTTTTGTATCATGTGAACTTGTGTAACAAAACGGTAGATTCTCTCAAACATTGCTCGAATATTCGATCCATGCGGCTGGTTAACTCCAGTTATCTTTACGGCTAAGGCTCTCATGCAAGAATTATGGCTTCTCTCCCTCTCATGGGATCAAGAAGTTCCACCTGCAATCTGTGACAAATGGAACAGAATTGATGCAGAGTTCTCTGACTTGGGTAACGTTCGGTTAAAACGTTATATTCTATCTGAAGGTGTACAATCTGTACAATTACATGGGTTCGGAGATGCATCCGAACGCGGATACGGCTCTGTTATCTACTTACGAGCAGTAGACAAAACGGGATATGTGTCGGTGTACATGTTAATTGCAAAATCGAAAGTTGCTCCTATACGTCAACGACTCACGATTCCTCGGCTCGAGTTGTGTGCGGCAGTGCTCACCGCTCGGCTCCTCGCTCACGTAGTTAGCGTGTAAAAAGAATTTATCAATATTGAAAGCATCTTAGCGTGGTCAGATTCCACCATAGTTCTATCTTGGATAAAAACACCTCCCCATCAATTAAAAATTTATGAAGCAAACCGAGTTTGTCATGGCCTCGTCAATCCTAATCAGTGTAGACACGTACCATCCGAGATGAATCCGGCAGTCTGTGCGTCTCGTGGTTTGTTTTCGAGCGAACTGGTCAACCATCCATTGTGGTTTCAACCAAATTGGCTCACCGGGGGTCCGGAAACTTGGCCGAAAACAGTTTTGGTTCCAAGTGAAGGACCAGTTGAAACAGATCAAGAAGAAGCTGCAATCAGCTGTACAGTTTCAGCAGTCGAGGATGCGCTTTTCTCTCGGTTCAGCTCATAGTCCAAGTTAGTCCGGGTCTCAGCTTGGTGTCTGAGATTCCTAGATAATTGTCGGTCCAAAGCGAAAGTCATTCAGCCACTCTCAATCAAGGAATTAGGTAGAGCTCTTCAGGCGCTGGTGAAGGTAGTGCAACAATCAGCATTTAGTTTAGAACTGGATCGACTTGCAAAGGGCAAGGATTGTCATAGAAGCTTCAAAGGGCTCCACCCGTTTCTCGATTCCGCGGGAATCATCAGGGTGGGCGGTCGATTGAGACATTCGAAACTCACATACTCTGCCAAATATCCCATGTTGTTGCCAAAATCTCATCATTTTACACAGTTACTGATAGATTATCATCACATAGCACATTTACACGTGGGTTCATCAACATTAATGAACATCATTCGGCAGAGGTTCTGGATTCTCTCTGGTCGATCTGCAATTCGCACCAGAGTCCATAACTGTGTCAAGTGCTTTAGATTATCGCCACGAAACAGGGAGCCGTTTATGGGAGATCTGCCTCCTTATCGCTGTGCAGTTGCGCGACCATTCCTAAAGGTCGGTGCTGATTTTGGGGGACCGTTTATCACAAAATCTAGTTTGTTACGGGGAGCAGACTCAAAAATCATATCTTTGTGTCTTTGTTCGTTTTGTGACAAAAGCTGTGCACCTCGAAGCGGTATCATGTCTCTCAACAGAAGCATTCTTGGCCGCGTTCACAAGATTCACGTCACGCAGAGGTCTCTCCACTGATCTTTATACTGATCATGGTAGGAATTTCGTTGGCACTGCTAGACATATTAAAGAGGTAGAGCAGTTTCTTCTAACCACACGCGACGAAATAGGTAAAGCATTATCGGATAGGCACATATCATTTCATAGAAGCCCACCGACAGGCAGTTACTTTGTCGGTTTGTGGGAAGCGGCTATAAAGGGTTCAAAATTTCACATAAAACGAGTTATAGGGGAACAAATTCTCACATTTGAAGAGCTCACTACGGTATTCACAAGGGTTGAGGCGGTTCTCAACTCGAGACCCCTCTGTGCACTATCTACAGATCCATCGGAGTTGGATGTCTTGATTCCAGGACATTTTCTTTTCGGGGAACAGCTCACAGCTGTTCCTGAATATAATTATGAAGAGTCCTCCCCTCACAGAGTCACGCGTTGGCAGCTGACTCAGTGTCTTAGTCAGCATTTCTGGAGGCGATGGCAATCTGAGTACCTGCACAATCTCCAACAGAGGGGTAAATGGACATGTTCAGGGGAAAATCTTAAGGTGGACGATCTAGTCATTCTGAAGGACGAAGATCTTCCGCCACTACGTTGGAGATTGGGTAGAATAATAGAACTACATCCTGGTCCAGACGGAGTTGTTCGCGTTGTTACGGTCAAGACCGCTCAAACAACCCTCCGTCGGCCAGTGGTAAAGGTTTGCCAATGGCTTAAGTTCATCTTTAGTTATAGTGATAATTAAAGCTCTTAATTTTTATTTGGTGTTGGTTTGTTTTAACTTGTTTTCATTTGATGGCATGTATCGTTGTCGACATGATAGGTTAACCTAATGGAATTTCTGCATTCATTTCAATTTATGGATTGTTTTCTAATATCTATAGGATTTTATTTAAAAGAGTCTAACGCCTCTTTGGTGGGCGGTTATGTTGAATACTTATGTACATTATGGGACATCAAACTACGAAAACAAAATAAGGTGATGTCAAAATATAGGTTAAAATTTATATCATCAAAAACTGCAACTCATCGACACAGCACAGTGGTGTCCCTTTCTAACTGATCCGTTTCCTAGTTTCCTTCTCTCTTACTCGCGATGCACTCAAGAAACGAACCAGCCTTGGACACTGACACATTCGACCGTTATTCTAATTGGAAAATGACACTCTGCGATTTTTCATCGAGCTGCCTATTTCAAGAATAAAATTCATCGAAATTCAACGTTTTTCACGCCTATTTTCGCCACGGTGCGCCTCGACGGAGGGCATAATCAGGGACGTCCCTAAGAAGAAAAGCGCGGTAATTTGGCTACGCACCAACAGCACAGGACCACCAGCAATGCAATCACGGAATTCAAGGTTGGAGAGGCTCCGTCTGCGATCGTGAGTACGCAAAACTCCCATCATATTCCACATTTTGAAATTGGATTTGTAATTGGATGTGGATTTGACCAAAATGTGGAACTCCAACCTTGAATTCCGTGATTGCATTGCTGGTGGTCCTGTGCTGTTGGTGCGTAGCCAAATTACCGCGCTTTTCTTCTTAGGGACGTCCCTGATTATGCCCTCCGTCGAGGCGCACCGTGGCGAAAATTGGCGTGAAAAACGTTGAATTTCGATGAATTTTATTCTTGAAATAGGCAGCTCAATTTTATTCTTGAAATAGGCAGAGAGTCATTTTCCAATTGTGGACAATGGTGTCAACTCAGGGGCACAAATCTTGAGCACTATGGCTGGAATGCCATCAGGACCACTACTCTTCGAAGTGTCCAACGTCTTCAAGCACTTGTAGACTTGCCTTGGCTCCGTCATCGAAATCCCACAGTATGGTATCGAGGGAGGGGTTGCACCCTGGTCAACATCAACTCAAACATAAGTAATACAGGAAAAAAATCGATAGATGGCGTTAAGTACTAAGAAAGCATTGTGACTTCGGAAGATTGTTTGTTGATCTTCGCATTGAATTTAGAACTGGCGGAATTTTCGACAAGTTCTTGGGGCTCACTATAGGCTATATACCATCACACTAAATAGCCTTAGGGTTGAGCAGTATCAAATAAAGTATAGTATGAACGGAATTTTGTGTTGAATTGTCGTAATAGATGGCGTGAGCAGTCTGTTGCCTTGCGTTGGTGGAGGTACACAAGGACTGACAATCACCATATTACTAGAAATCGTGCCTCGATGTTTAGTACCGCTGTTACAACTAGATGTCGACAGTAGTATCAATTCAATAACTATGTGAAATTTTTGTCGGTGTTTGTTAACTAGGCTAACTCAAACATAAGTAATACAGGAAAACATTGATAGATGGCGTTGAGTACTAACAAAACATTGTGACTGGGGAAGATTGCTTGTCAGATCTTCACTTAGAATTTAGAACTGGCGGGATTTTCGACATGTCCAAGTCCAAGCGTGGGTTACCTACCTATGGATGAAATCTCTATCTCTATCTCTATCTCTATCTCTACTTCTCTACTTCTTCTAAAAGGGAACGTCTGCCTGTATGTACGATATATGTATTTATGTATGTTTGGGGTAAACTCCGGAAACACTGAACAGTTTTTGATGCGGTTTGCACCAATGTAAAGAGTAGATCTTGAGGCTCACTATAGGCTATATACCATCACACTAAATAACCTTAGGGTTGAGCAGTATCAAATAAAGTATAGTATTAACGGAATTTAGTGTCCAATGGTCTGTTGCCTTGCGTTGGTGGAGATACAAGAGGACTGAATCGCCATATTAGAAATCGTGCCTCCATGTTTAGTACCCGCTGATACAACTAGATGTCGACAGTAGTATCAATTCAATACCTATGTGAAATTTTTGTCGGTGTTTGTTAACTAGGCTAACTCAAACATAAGTAATACAGGAAAAAAATCGATCGGCCTTAAGTACTAACAAAACATTGTGACTTGGGAAGGTTGTTTGTCAGTTCTTCGCATTGAATTTAGAACTGGCGGAATTTTGGACACGTCCAAGCGTAGGTTACCTACCTACCTGTGGACGAAATTATACAATAAACAAAAGTCAAGCGGAAAAAATTTTATATAGCCTATTATCGGCTTCAACAACTATCTTTACATTGGTGCAAACCAGATAAAAATCGTTCAGTGGTTCCGGATAGAGTTGGGAAATACTGACCATTCCGCACTGATCAGTATCAGTGCACGAAAATACTAATAACAAATATCTGTTACAAAGTACTGAATCAGTGAGCCTCTAAGAGTGAAGACATAATACGTCATACACACTGACAAAGGTCTGCAATAACCAGTCCAGTGGGTATCAGTGCGAATATTGAAGAGAAAATCCTGAGTTTTATAGTTAACAGTAATTTGCAACTTGCAACAACAAAAGAGAAAGATAAGCTGTTAAATAACAATGACTATTCTGAGCTGACCACCCTGTACGTTGTTGCTTTTACTGCATTCTTCAAACCAAAGAATAAAATTTCATTCTGTTTTTCCAATGAATCATAAAAATGGGCAGTAAGTAATTTGTTTTATGGCAGTCAGGTGTGCACTGTGCAGTGAACAGAATGAGATAAGATATTTTGGAAATGTTATTCAACCAACAGATTCTTGGAAGAATAAAATGTTAGCCTCGGTAGCTCAGTGGCGCGATCGGTCGCCCGTCGGTCGTGATCATAAGCACACCTGGGTGCGGTCAGTACTTGGACGAGTGACCGTTCGACCGTTGGAGGCGGACTGTGGTTCGCATTCCACGTTAAACTGTAGCTCCCTTCCCTTCTTAACTCCCGCTCGGTTGATGCCACCACACTGAATGAAAGGTCGGTCTTGTGGGAACCGCTAAAACCACTAGAGTGTTATCGCATAGTGTCGTCGTAAATTTGCTTAAAATATAGTTTGAATATTTTTGTAATCACCAAGAAATCTCAATTCGCTCTGACATTTAGAGTAGAAATGGGTGAGAAACGGTTTTTTTGTGCGGCTAACGGACAAAAAAAGGTTGAGCTGTGAAAGGAAAAGATGCAAGTGTTTGGCAGAATGACACACTAGAAAACTCATAAATAAACCTATGTGGCGCGTCATAATAGCTTTCAGCTGTCGCTCCTCGAGTACCGTGAGACGAAATCGGGCGCGATGCGTGGTAGATAAAGCAAACCGTTCTGAGAAATCGAAAAAAAAATGTCCTTACGCGAAATTGGAAAAGAATGCAAGTACTGTGCACGTATATGAAATTGATTACAGAGGCATGGGTCATCTCACGCTTCCCTCGTCAGCACGGATCGCCGTGGTGCGACATTCATGTGGGCGTCGTTAGAAGCCTGGCGACCCGACGCATCGGACATCGCACGCTTCCCTCGTCAGCCCGGATCGCGGTGGTCGGCCGTACCACACGCGAACGTCGAGAGAAGCCTGGAGACCAAAGGCGTGGGACACCGCCGTGGTCGCGCAGTACCGCGCACGTTAGCGTCGTTAGAAGCCTGGCGACCAGACACGTGGGACGAGGAACGGGTGCAATGCGCAGGGCGTAGCAAACGGCCCGCGCAACGCGAACGTCGTGACAATGGCAGATCAGAACTGCAGTTGAATTTCAAAAAAGTGCGGAGTGTTGCGAATTATCAGTGAATTGAGGCCTTATCGCAAAGGCAGTGTAAAATTACGAACACAAGCGAAATTATGCGTTAAATGGACCTCGATCAAGACGAACTTATGTATGGAATAGTAGATTAAGTTATCATGTAATTCTGTCATGTAAAAATTGTAATTAAAATTAGAATATTTGCATAGGAAAGTTCTCGTGTCGATCAGTCGGATCGATACATACAGCGCCGCCTTTCTTCACAGAACGGAAATATTATTGCTAAAACTGTTCTAATTTTGGTGTCGCCATCTGACGGGTGGGGATGGAATTTGATAAAATTATAGCGGACTGGTGCGCTAAGCACGATTGTATGCGATATTTCGCGAAGTTCATAGTTTTGATGTCAGAGGTCGCCTGGGTGTAGATGGCAGGAAAATGGAGAGGGAAAGGCTGTAACAAAACAAGTCGCAAGGGGTTGTGCGTGGCTTATTTTGTTGGAGTCTTCTCAGAGAGCGAATGTTTCCTTGGTTGCGTTTAAGGACCAATTTTGGATATTTAAAGTCAAATTGTCTAAGTATTTTGTCACCTTCGAACTCTGTGTAGCAAATCGTACTTATTGTAATTAACGTCAGTGTGTGACGTCGGAGGCAGGGACGGGAGACGCGGGAGGCGTTTGAACAGCTGAGTACATTTTTTATTGTGTTGAAAGTCGAATTTTATTAGTCCGAATTATTTTGGGTTATGTTTCCATTGAGTCAGTTATAATTAATTAAGACTAACAGCAGGATATAGCTGAGAGTTAGAGCTTTCGGACAAATAAGAGTTGAGCACTATTTACTAAAACTGTGTATATTGTTCCCATATTAATTTTCAACTCCTTGTATTAAATTTTGGAGATACAGGGCGACCCACCTAGCTTGCATAAGAATATATCAGATTTCGTTACGGTTAGGCGGAAGTTAGTGAATAAAGTCACATAGAACTGTAATTAAGAATTCATGGTTGTAATACATTTAAGTGTTTTTTGAAAAGAAGCCGAGCGAGTTTTTTCCAGTTCGCTCTTTTTCTCGCAAATAAATATAATTACGGCCTAAGAGCGAACGTTACAGAATTTATTAAGAAATATATGAACTAATCGAATTGAAGTTAATAAAATAAATAAACGCTATTGGTTCATACTTACCATGTTTAATTTAATCTTTCCCTACCTATTTGAAACCTTATCAGTAGAAGATTAAAAGTAAAAACCATAATTTTCAATTAATGGTTCATGAAGTAATTAACTCACTGTAGTAATTTAGAGTTTGAACTGATCATATTGCGTAATATTTTGGATTAAATTCTAGTTTCATTTCTCGAGTTCTCATGACAAGCAAATATAATTGTTGGATTAGTTTGGCAATTAATCTACTTTCACTAATATAGGATTGCAATCATTTCTGAGACACCTATCAATATTACACTGGGGTTCCTTAACAAAGAGAAGCATTACTGGATAATTTCTGAACTTCATGAATTTCTGTATTTGCCGACAAGAGTCGGGAGATTTTTCACTCCATGAAAGCAAACCATAAAAGGAGAGAAATATAGTGAATACCTATTGAATGGAGGCTGACAAGCTTCGGATGTAATTGGCTAATTAATTACACCAATATATGACTATCTGAACCCGCCATATATCACTAGAGTTTTATGGTTTGGCTGTAACTGCCGGTCGGTAGGGATGTGAACTCAAATAAAGGAAATAAATGCGCATTGGATTTATCTGCCTGGCAGGTAAAACCATTATAATTATAATCTCACGAGGAAGTGGGCCCACTTCGCTCATTATTCTAGATCTCATTTAACAGCCTGGCACCGAGGTGGGTTATCTGAGATAGTTAGAATACATCTACTGAAATTTATTAAATTCGTCTGAAATTCAGTTTTGTATAGGTCACACAAGCCAGTTAGGTCCACACATAACATTAGTACACGACTTGGCCGGTCTACAGTTAATTTCCTTGGCCACACATCACACGTAGTAAGGAAATAATTGCAATACATTTATTAGTGAAGTCATAACAATAAAGCCTATCTGACTAGAGGCTCGATTAAACTGTTGAAATAACTGGTATGTACTGAGTATCAGTTATATACTTATATTAATTTAAGACGATACCCCTAGCTTCGGAAAATTCAAAATTTGCAGGGGCGAGCGTTCCCTGTATACGTATAACTAGTTTAACTCTCCCGGAGCGATGCCAGTCGCGATTCACTCGGGCTCAGTCTTCGCATAACCAAGGGCGCGGGATTCCTACCATAGCATGCCGAAACAACTATCGAACTTTACGAAAATCACTTAGGTACCTATGCGTATTGAGTTCAAAGTAAGTTTTTAGGGTTCCGTATCCGTACGGGACCCAAAAAGCCTACGCCGTCAGTCTGTCTGCCCGTCTGTCCGTCCGAGGCCTGTATCTATTAAACCGTAACAGGTAAGTAGGTATATGTTATTGTATAGGATTTTATTGTCTAGGTATATTATAGTTGAAGTTTTCACAGAATTATGTTATTACGAGCTTTTGCCCGCGGCTTCGCTCGCGTGAAATTCGTATTTCAAAGGAAGAAAGTAGTAACTCAGGGCGAGCTGGGTTCAGGTAAACGATAAATCAAAGGTCCGAGGTTCGAATCCAGGCGGCGCGGCGGCGTGAACCAATGAGTTTTTTCTAGCCGAAAATATTTACGTGCATACATACACCTGCTGCTTCACCGTTCGAAATCGTTGTAAAACTGTAGGTCCCTTCCCTTACCCCTTACTAGGTGGTAGGATCAAATTGTAGCCGACTGGGTTGATACCACCGTACTAGATGTAAGATGGCCGCATAGCAGCCTCGGTTGTGTTCTCCTCTAGTCCAGTATAGCCTGCAATCCAGGGAAGTCTCCGGTATGGCACCTATCTTCACGGAAGTGATATTGGCTGGTCGGAGCATGCGCTTCGGCCCCTCCAACTCAGTCACCCATAATGGATTACATAAAAAAAATAAAAAATACCGTCTCGAAGAAAATGAGTAACTAAAGGCGAGGCCGAAGGCGGAGTTGCGTTCAGGAAGAGTAACAGGTGGCGAGGCCGAAGGCCGAGCTGCGTTCAGGAAGACGATAAACCTTTTCGAAGACAGTAAGTAACTATGGGCGAGGCCGAAGGCCGAGCTGCATTCAGGAAGAGGATAACCTATTCGAAGAAAGTAAGTAACAGAGGGCGAGTCCGAAGGCCGATCTGCGTTCAGGAAGACCATAAATCTTCTCGAAGAAAGTAACTTATTTGTTACTTTCTTTCTTCGAAAAGGTTTGTCCTCTTCCTGAACGCATCTCGGCCTTCGGCCTCGCCCATAGTTACTTACTGTCTTCGAGAAGGTTTATCGTCTTCTTGAACGCAGCTCGGCCTTCGGCCTCGCCCTTTGTTACTTGCTTTCTTCGAGATGGTTTATGGTCTTCCTGAATGCAGCTCGGCCTTCGGCCTCGCCCTTTGTTATTTACATTCTTCGAGAAGGTTTATAGTCTTCCCGAACGCAGCTCGTCCTTCGGCCTCGCCCTCAGTTACTTACTTTCTTTGAGTAGGTTTATCGTCTTCCTGAACGCAACTCATTCACAAACTTTCGTGTTTATAATATTAGTAGGACGTATTTTGGGTAGGTTTGGAGTGAGGCCTGATTTTAGAAATTATAATTATCGGATGCATGCAAGCAAATCCGAGAGCAACAGCTAACAATATATAATTTTTTGTAATGTGCTAATTAAGCCCTTTCATTTGAAACCCAACACGGCATCATTAAAAAAAATTGTTTTTAGGGCATATCATCACTTTATGTCCTCTAGAGGGCGCCATATACAATTTTATGGGACGCCACATAGCCTATAATCAGCGGACGGTCAAGACGCATCCAACGATACTATTCGATATATATTCGATTTGTCAAATTATGATAAGTAGTTTCGAAGTTATGAGGGAACAGATGAACATACATACATATATACATACAATACGCACATACCGGTCAAACACAAGACCTTCCTTTTCGCTTCGCCGTAGTCGGAAAAAACTAAGAGTCTGTGAACTAATATTGCGCGCATACTACACTACGTATAATAGTAAACATACGATCAATTAACTTAAATCAAATTGGAACTTCACTTAAGTAAATATCCGCTAACATCGACTCGCAACAACCTTTCACATAGGTTTGCATCTAAAATTAATCAAATAGATACCTACCTAACGAAGTAAACCTACATAATATTATAAAATCGAATTAAATAAGAAACTCTCCTCGAGACAATGCATGCACACACCGCGCTCCGCAGACCGCACGCAAACACTGCCGTACAGGTCGATTTTTGATTTATATAGTGCGTGCGAGCGCGATCACGGCGCGGCAGCCTGGTGCGCTATTTATAGAACCACTCGTCCTCCCGCAGCGCCACCGCCGCCTCCGCCAGCCGCCCGCCGCCCGCCGCCGCCTACCATACCTTTATTTTGTGCGCGGAACAATTCGGAAGAAAGTAAGTAAGCCCCCTACCGTACCTTTATTTCGGCGCACGGACCAATTCGGCTTGTATGAGAGCCACATTTTAGCGTAACCGGATCTGAATTATATGTAGCCTATCCTCTGTCCCGTATAGTTAAATGTGCTTGTACAAAGTTTCATCGAATTCGGATGATCGGTTTAAGAGTTATGGCGGAACATACATACATACATACTGTCGCAACTTCGAATAAGATAATATGTTGACGCTTATGCTGGGTGAGGGAAACAATGAAGGAACAAACTCACGGTAACTGCTCTCTCGGATACTCCAGGGGGCCCCCTTGCTGGTTGGCGCACTTCCGGGAATGTTTTCCGTTTAACGAGAGGTCAACTTTCGTCTGCGGCGACGACACGCGGCGACGACGTTTCATGAATTATTCTGTGATATGCGGCGACGGCGTATGACGCGCCTGCGGCCACTGTATCTTGGCGACTGACTACAGATCGACTCGCGCGCAATCACGGTGTCAATGCAGGAGAGGAATAGGTACAAAGGAGGAAGCGCCAACACATACAGAAAAGATTTCGATAAATCGTCAATTTAGCTTTAGTATCATACATAGAGGCTACAAACTCAATATTTCCTAAAACAAAGTAACTTACTCCATGACCATCCCTTAGAGATTTATTATTAGTATTGATGATTGATGATATTGATGATGATTGATGATGATTGATGGCGGATGTAAAACACCGGTCATGTGCCAGTGAACCTCGCGTAGAGAGGATTGTAACAACGGTTGACATACATACAAACATACAAACACCGGATTGTTTAAGTAGACTCGGAGAACTTCGCTTCGCTTGTTCAATTTGTTTTTATGGAAACTGACACGGTTGGCTACAACATCACCTAAAACATGACAGCCCATAACACCGGGTGAACTTGGTGCCATGTCAGTGCTTCCTTTCGGTCGTGCCGGCTACACTGAACTCGTCGGAAAACACGAACTATTTACATAGTCGTTCCGACCGACGTTTTATTCAGTGCGGTGGTACCGACCCGGGCGGGATAAACCCTACTACCTAGTAAGGTAAAAAGGGAAGGGACCTACAGTTTTACGTGCATTATACCTAATACTTATTCTTTAAAATGCACATTTCTATACGAATAGTTGAGTTTTACAATTTCGACATATACACGGACGCGGGCACACGGAGGTACAGAATTCAATTCCTCAGTCACCGATTCACCAAATATGACGTTACGCGGGTCAAGTGTCGCCGGTACGGTTTTCATGTTATCGCAACCACATGCTGTGACATTTGGCGGCGATGAACGCGGCAACGGCGGCGGTACGTCCGAGGGTGGCGGCGATGGCGACGAACGCGAAGACGGCGGCGGTTCCTCCGAGGACGGCGGCGATGGCGACGAACGCGGCGACGGCGGTGGTTCCTCCGAGGGCGGCGGCGATGGCAAGGAACGCGGCGACGGCGGTGGTTCCTCCGAGGGCGGCGGCGATGGCGACGAACGCGAAGACGGCGGCGGTTCCTCCGAGGGCGGCGGCGATGGCGACGAACGCGGCGACGGCGGTGGTTCCTCCGTGGGCGGCGGCGATGGCGACGAACGCGAAGATGGCGGCGGTTCCTCCGAGGACGGCGGTGATGGTGACAAACGCGGCGACGGCGGTGGTTCCTCCGAGGGCGGCGGCGATGACGTATAAGTCAGTGAAGGCGCTGGCGATGCCTTGGGTGTGGCCAATGCGGATGACGGCGTTGTCAACGATGTGGATGCCTGCGTTACGGCAGGTGTTTTCACAGATGATGATGTGGGGGCCGCCTCCATTGCCTTCGATGACGGTGACGAGCTTCGCTTCCTCTTCAAATATCGGGATCTATATATATTTATAATTTATGGTGACGTTGGAGGACTCGGACTCGCACTCCGACGTTTATTTGTTTTTCTTCACTAGCTAATGGTTCTCACGAAGAGTAAAAAGGTATGCAAGAGAAAGAAACGAAATTGACATACTTACATGAGAAGATTAATAATCAGCTCATAGAAAAAGTCGTTTTTATTTTAGGCGGCCAGTCTTGTCGCCACAGATTTTATACTGGTTTTATACCGAATTATTGGTATTATTCAGTCGGCAACTTATTGTATTTAAACCGATTTACATCTCTGTTGTAAAGAATAATACACCAGTATTAGGCTATATTCGGCTTAAATAATGGCATTGACATTTCATGTTATTTTCTATGAATTATGGTTATCACATTCTCCCTGAGTGGAGAAGCAAACGTAGTCGTCGAGAAACTTGGGGGCTTTAGTTAGTCTCTCGGATCGTCGTGGTGCATCAGAAGAGGGGCTTGTCTGAGGTGGTTGTGTTAACGACTCTTGTGGTTCCACTATAGATTCTTCAGGCTGTTCCTCCGTCAGATCTCGTTGTTCGTTACGTTGATTGTTGTCAGGCGTTCGTGTTGTCGTTATAATATCTTCACCACACCATCCCTGTATCCCTGGTCTCTCGGAGCCAACTGTCTATTAGACACGGTCGTTTCTTTACCATTTGTTAAGCGAACAAAGGAATGGTCAGGGTTAGATTCTAGATGTTCTACTTCTTCTACCAGTGGTTGATATTTGCTTGTACGATCGTTTCACTTCATGAAAACCGTTCCAGGAGATAAAAGCCAAGTTTGAACTGATTGTCCGTTAGGTGACCGGCTAGTGTCATGAAAATTCTTTCGTATGGGGTCGCATTAGTGGCCGTGCAGAGTAGAGACCGAATTGAATGTAAGGCTGCAGGTAGGACATCTTTCCATTTAGTAACTTCAATACCTTTTGTTTTAACAGCTAATTGTATGGTCCCCACACTGTTCCATTGAGCCTCTCGACCTGTCCATTCCCTGGCGGATTGTACGGGGTTGTCCTACTCGTGGCTACATTTCTTATGTGAAGAAAAGTCTTGCTTGAGTTCAGATGACATGAAGTTACTTCCCCGATCAGAATGGGTGAATGCAGGCAGTCCAAACATATAAAAGAGACTATTCAGGCATTTTATGATAGTTTGAGTAGTGAGGTCTGGACACGGGAAGGCGAAAGGGAAGCGCGAATATTCGTCGATGACAGTCAAGAGGTACCGATTTTTAGTTGACGGTAATGGACCCTTGAAATCGAGACTGAGCCTCTCGAAAGGACTCGTGGCTTTGATCAATGTGCTTCCATACTTGTAAAATCTTGGCTTTATTTCAGCACATATTTGGCAAGACATTGTCATTTTTCTTATTTCGTCGACAGAGTACGGCAAGTTTTACCCGCGTATCCAATGCGTCATGCGAGGGATTCTGGGGTGACAGAGGTTTTGGTGTAATTGGAATAATTTATTAGTATTATTGATATTAGCACAGACTCGTGATAACTTGATAAGGCATCGGCTACAATATTTTCCTTGCCCGGTCTGTACACTAACTATGTCGTATTTAGAACACGAGAGCTACGGGCACCGCGGTTGAACGGCTCGTCTATTACCAGATTTTCTTCTTGACTTTGACTTTTATTTTCAGCATGCCTGAAGTCGAAGAATAAAATTAAAAAAGTCTTCTCAAATGCAAGATTAATAAAATGAAGATAAAGTAACTCAAATATTTGATTTTTTTTTTACCAATTCACATATCATTTCATAGGAAAAGTTGTTCTATTTCAGATATAGAAACTACCATTTGAGGGCTAACAGTAAAAAAACTTGTATAATTTTTTTATAAAACATTTTTTTTGTTGACAAATAATATTTATTCTCGACATTGAATCACCACTTATAATTAAAAAAAATACTTCTTTAAACTATACTCAATGTTCTCAAATCGATCATATCCTTTTCTTGCCATATCATGTGAATCCCGTCATCGAACTTTATGAATTCAAAAATTATTTCTTATCGGCTTCTTTTCACAATATTCATATGGTTAGCGCGCTGTTTCAATTGGTTATTCCTTTTGCTGGAGCTGTAATTGATTACTTTTCCTTTATTTCCCATTTTCATGTACGTCAAACAACCAAAGACAACGTCAAACAGAGCGACGCGGACACACTCCGTACGGCGCGACTGTCCGCGCTACACTGGCTGGCCGCGCGTACAACCATCTATTTTATACAATTATTTCAATGTATAGTTCAAGCAAAATTTAAAATTCGAAATTTTACAACAATAGCGACATGCTAAATAATGTAACGAATATTTTGGTTATTTTCCTAAATCAAAATAATGCTTGTGTAAGTAGTAAAGCGAAAAAAACGTCAAAATTAGGTGTTACTTTACGAATTTTTTTCGGATACTTATTCACACTAATTCGAAAAATTAAAACAATGAAGTCCAAGATTTAGTTCTCAATTTAATGCTATTATTTTTTAAAGTTATTATGAAATTTTTATAACAAAACTTGAAAACGAAATTTTGAACGAAAGCATAGATATATGTACAGATTTACACTACGTATCTATAGCAACTAAGGGTATTGCCTTAAAGAAAAAATTTCTAGACGATCGAGGTCCTTCACAGTCTGAAACGGCTCTGTAAATTGTATTGTATCGTTTATTGATCATTCATATGGCATACCGCATAGACTGCACTCGAACTTGACACAATTTGTTCTATCCGGTTCGATTACACCCATGAAGAAGAATCGAAAAGAAACTTCGCGGTAGTTCAGTATAGCCGGCACGACCGAAGGGAAGCACTGACGTATCACCTAGTTCACCTAGGTGCCTATTTACATGTAAAATTAAAGGTGAAGTGTCTATTTTCACGTAACTTTAAAAACATTTATAATATCAGAATACTTAGGTAGACACTAAAAACACTAAATCTAAATCTGTGCCCTCTGCCAATCAATATTGACTTATTGTGTATCAGCCTGGGGAGGCGCCGCTAAGACGTACCTCATAGAATTGGAGAGAGCACAGCGTGCGGTTCTAAAGGTAATTTTTAGGAAACCATTCCGATTTAATACTTTTGAGCTATACAGAAGTTCTGAAATACTCTCAGTGCGCAAACTTCATATTCTGAGACTTGTTTGTTCATTTGATTTGTCTTATGAACGGCCAGTTTCAAATGAAAATAAACGCGCTAGTAGGTACAGAAACAACGCGAAGGTTCCTAAAACGAAAACAAAATTTGCACAACGCTTTCAATACTTCTTGGCACCATTTTTATATAACAAAATAATAAAAGTTAAATGCGAAATAGTTAATTTAAAAGTACCAGCACTAAAAAGAGTATTGTAAAAATGGTTAACGACGTTAGACTACGACCAAACAGAGGATCTCCTAGAAATAATGAAGTGAAAAACGGACACTTCTTTAAACTAATAAATAGCTCTGTCCGCGTATCCGCTTACTGCAAACATAGGTACATAAACACGCACAATATACAAACACACATACAAATATGTATACCTACTTCATACACACACACATAACCATGCTTAAATACATAATTTAACTACATAAATTGCATAATGTGTAGATATATAAATTTAACATTTTTTTTTTTTTATCAAAACCTAAAATTAATATAAAGATAAACGGAGTTTCCACCACCGGCGGCGGGGAAAATACTAAATTATTTATTATTATATTATCATTTATTTATTAAAACATGCACAAATGGTAGTCTCAATTGACTTCTCTAAACATTCATGCTTCTATGAAATTCACACACACATTGACACTTCTAGTCTCAGCGAAAACTGTAGTAGAAGTTGAAACAAACTGACTGACTCACTGAATCGTTTTATTTATTCACTCGTACTAATTCTATCACTAATAATCAGTAATTCACACTACCCACATATCATCAGACGTTTCTTTACAAATGATTACAATCAATTATGTAATCTTAGCTACTTAGCGTAAGTGAAATATAATATACATATATTAATTGATTAGAATGTTTGTAAAGTTGTCACACTGTTATTAATGTTTAGGTTGGCTCTTACAGGACAAACCCAGTTTAGTGTAGGAGCTAACATATATGTACAAAAACTGTAATTCTTTCATATAAATAAATAAATAAATAAAAAAGAAATAAATACATATGTAGTTATTCCACAAAAAACGTACGAATAAATGACTCGCACGCTTGCACACAGGCACGCGCCCACGAAACTTGAAGTTCGCAGTACATCATGTAAGTCAGTTCATTGCACTGCCTACTGAATGCATGCGCTGCAATGATTGTAAGACTGACTGATTCGTCGCACTGGAATGACTGCAGACAAACCAGTATCGGAAACATGCAATAATTCGGTACATTCAGTCAGTACTAACCCGCGCCTACAAAAATCAACCCAGCTGCCCATACGTAGAGCTCGTTTTTGCATGTCAATATCTAGCAGCAGTCAGTACGGTAACAGGGTTTTCATTCAGTGCGCATATCGCACCGTGCAAAATTAAACCCAGTGACGAAGTAGTAAAGCTCATTTTTGAATGACAAAATTGACTACGGGCAGAGCAGGGCTAGTATGGTTGCGTCAGTAAATGCAAAAACCAACCTTGTACGAAAGACATAGAGCTCATTGTTGCATATCTATATCAACTACCAACTGAGTACTGACTGTAACAGCTACTTCATTGAAGCTGTACGCATTCCGCGCACTGACACAGCCGCACTGATGCGATTTATCTGTTCCAGTGCATATTTGCCAAGTCTAGTTCCGGATTTACCTCAAACAACATATGGACAGACGTTCCCTTTTATAGAAGTAGAGAGAGAAGAAGACGAAGATCTCGAAGATTCTATATTGTATCCATGGACGAAAGTATGCAAGAGGACTGACAACCCCATACTAAAAAAACGTTACTCGGAAAAAGCTCAAAATCCTGTCTTAAATGTAGATGGCGCCGCTGACACATAGCCTGGACGTTGAATTGCCATGTATTTAGGCAATAAATTTAAATTACCATCTCATTACTATGAACCAAAAGATGCCTGAATGTTTTTAAATTTTAAATATTGTTCGGATATTCTACTTGCGATTTTTTCTTTTCACATGTAAAATTAAATATGCGTATCCGTTGTGTATCGATAGATTGCGAATGAGCAATATGAATGGTGAAGTGACTTATCGTCGTTGCGGATATCGATCAATTCAATACTTGCTCAAAAAATAATTTAAAACTAAATTATGAAAGAAATAAATAAAATATGATGAACTTACGTCTGATATATCATACTTAACATCAAAGAGTTTGTATTACGTCGCTGCGCTCCTATATAGATAGAAGGTGAGCGTTGGTGAGGTGAATCTTCGTTGGTGAGCGCCAAGAACCGCGTTCGGCTCCGATCGGCAGTGATCGGCCGTGCTTCGTCGCGCGATGCAGAGGGATCAATTTATTTGTTTTATTCCTAAAATGCAGCCAAAATAGTCAAGTGTTGCGTTTTAATTTGCAAATCTCACTCAAATAACGAGACAAAAATCGTGAACGGTCTAGGATTCCACAGATAATTGGCATTTTTGCAATATTTTAACCGGGAGCGCCGGTGGTGGCAGATTTCAGAACGTGCTAAGTCATATTTTCATATGTTTTTCCGAATATTTATATAATAATCCATGTGATTACGTATTTAATTTAATTAGTATAAAGTTCCAAAATAGAAGGCAGATATGTTCTTTCGTGTGTTTTTTTTTCAAAGCCAAGTAAAAGTCAATAATCTATGGAAGGATGGAGGAGCTCGGTTACTTTATTCAACGACGCGGTTCACGTAGGTATCTCATGAAGCTTTTTTTTTCAAATTTAAACGGCCGCCATTTTGAAACGAATGGGACGAGCTTAACATAAATCACGCATATAAATAAATAAATAACCGTTTATTGGATGAAATCATTATGCAGTGTTGGTACATTTTTTTAATAAATTAATTTACATATTAAATTTAATTTCATCCAATAGGAGGGTATTTTACCTTAAGTTAATCTCCTCTCCCCCTATTGGTGTTACAGCAAAAGAATACAAATTTACAGTATGGTAGCTAGCACATAGGAAAAATAAAAGATACAGAACAACCAACATGTGATGAATTACAAATATGTATATATATTGACGAATAACTATGAATGAATGACAGATGACAAAAACAAAATGGTATAAAACCAAAACATTACCAGATAATATTAACAATTAGAAAACAAAAATTATTATAATAATAAATAAGTAATAATTACATTTTTACATATGTTTAAGTAGGTAACATTCTTTCAGCTGCTTTTTGAAGATTTCCAGACTAGGAAGTTAAGCTTAACTTAAGTTATAAAAGTTAACCTCTCAGGTAAGGCGTTCCACAAACGCGCTGCTTGCACAGTGAAGGAGCGAGACATATACTCTGTGTTATGCTTTGGTATTAACAGTAGACGGGAGCTGGTTGATCTGAGACATACGCCGTAACTTCAGAGAGGTTCGAACATTTCACGCAAGTATAAGGGTATATTTGGATTATGCAGCGATTTGTACAGTAGATGTAAGACGTGTGCATTACGTCTTTCTCTAATCTTTAACCACCCCAGTTCCCTGCGATAATGAGACACATGATCGTATTTCCTCAGGTTGTAGATGTAGCGTATACATGCATTTTGCATGCGTTCAAGTTTATCTACAAATTCACTTTTTAGGTCTAAATAGCAAGTGTCCGCATAGTCTAACAGGGGCAGAATATATGCCTGCGCCATTTGTTTTTGAACTCCCGATGGCAGCAGATATTCATTTTGCGAAGAGAGAGTAAGCTGCTGTATACTTTCTTACTGACCTGACCGACATGTTGTTGCCACGAGAGATTCTCATCTACATGGAGCCCAAGATTCTTCACACTCTTGCATATGGTATGACTGTCGAGTCCACAGCCAAGAACGTTTGGTTTGGACTAGAGACTCTTCCCTAGCGCCGCGTGCCGAACGTTTGCATAAACATTCAAACCATGATCGTCAGTCGCGCACCGACCGCTCAGTCTTGCGTTAGCCGTGGTCGAAATAACAATGCCGGCTTGTGCTGTATTCTCGTGCAAAAACATCAGCAGTGTGACAAATGTGAAGAATGGCGGAATATCGTATCATCGGTAAGTTTATAATTTGATAAAAGGCCGTGTTTCTGTCCTAAAAAACACAAATAATTGAGTCGTTATCCGACGTTATCGGACTGTCAGTCCGGGCGGCGGAGCGTGCTCGTACACGTGAGTGGGTTCACTACGAGAGATCGAGACTGATACTTTTGTTGCATTAGACTCACCTATTTGTTATTTTACCTGTTATTTGGTGTGCAAATAAATAATACATGCATACATATTTCAGTTTCCCAGGAAACCCTAACTTAAAAACAAAGTGGGTCGCTGCCTGCGGACGCCCTCCTATGTGGATACCAACGAAAAGTAGTAGTATTTATGTTCTTTGCATTTCACACAAGATTGCTACAAACTTGAAAAGAAAAAACGCTACATATACGAAAATGCAATACCTACTCTTCATTTGTGTCATCATCACGTAAGTCTATTATATATAATATAATAAGTACAAATAGGTTCTGTTTTATGGAAAATGACTCGGTTGTTTTCGTCGTTTTTCGAGAACCACTGGCTTTAAACCCATTGTGTTGTTACTCAAACTGAACGCCTCGATGAGAGCTACCCATCTGTCACGTGATCATTTGTTTTGGTCATAACTCGAGAACCGCTGGTGCTAAAGCCATCGTGTTGGTACTCAAACTTCAGGTCTCGGTGAGATCTATCCATCTGTCACGTGAACTTTTGTTGTGGTCATAACTCGAGAACCACTGGTGCTAGACCCATCGTGTTGGTACTCAAACTTCAGGTCTCGGTGAGATCTATCCATCTGTCACGTGAACTTTTGTTTTGGTCATAACTCGTGAACCGCTGGTGCTAAACCCATCGTGTTGGTACTCAAACTTCAGGTCTCGGTGAGATCTATCCATCTGTCACGTGAACTTTTGTTTTGGTCATAACTCGAGAACCGCTGGCGCTAAACCCATCGTGTTGGTACTCAAACTTCAGGTCTCGGTGAGATCTATCCATCTGTCACGTGAACTTTTGTTTTGGTCATAACTCGAGAACCGCTGGTGCTAAACCCATCGTGTTGGTACTCAAACTTCAGGTCTCGGTGAGATCTATCCATCTGTCACGTGAACTTTTGTTTTGGTCATAACTCGAGAACCACTGGTGCTAGACCCATCGTGTTGGTACTCAAACTTCAGGTCTCGGTGAGATCTATCCATCTGTCACATAAACTTTTGTTTTGGTCATAACTCGAGAACCACTGGTGCTATACCCATCGTGTTCGTACTCAAACTTCAGGTCTCGGTGAGATCTATCCATCTGTCACGTGCACTTTTGTTTTGGTCATAACTCGAGAACCACTGGTGCTAGACCCATCGTGTTGGTACTCAAACTTCAGGTCTCGGTGAGATCTATCCATCTGTCACGTGAACTTTTGTTTTGGTCATAACTCGTGAACCGCTGGTGCTAAACCCATCGTGTTGGTACTCAAACTTCAGGTCTCGGTGAGATCTATCCATCTGTCACGTGAACTTTTGTTTTGGTCATAACTCGAGAACCGCTGGTGCTAAACCCATCGTGTTGGTACTCAAACTTCAGGTCTCGGTGAGATCTATCCATCTGTCACGTGAACTTTTGTTTTGGTCATAACTCGAGAACCACTGGTGCTAGACCCATCGTGTTGGTACTCAAACTTCAGGTCTCGGTGAGATCTATCCATCTGTCACGTGAACTTTTGTTTTGGTCATAACTCGTGAACCGCTGGTGCTAAACCCATCGTGTTGGTACTCAAACTTCAGGTCTCGGTGAGATCTATCCATCTGTCACGTGAACTTTTGTTTTGGTCATAACTCGAGAACCACTGGTGCTAAACCCATCGTGTTGGTACTCAAACTTCAGGTTTCGGTGAGATCTATCCATCTGTCACGTGAACTTTTGTTTTGGTCATAACTCGAGAACCACTGGTGCTAGACCCATCGTGTTGTACTCAAACTTCAGGTCTCGGTGAGATCTATCCATCTGTCACGTGAACTTTTGTTTTGGTTATAACTCGAGAACCTCTGGTGCTAGACCCATCGTGTTGGTACTCAAAATTCAGGTCTCGGTGAGATCTATCCATATGTCACATGAACTTTTGTTTTGACATAACTCGAGAACCATTGGTGCTAGACCCATCGTGTTGGTACTCAAACTTCAGGTCTAGGTGAGATCTATCCATCTGTCACGTGAACTTTTGTTTTGGTCATAACTCTAGAACCACTGGTGCTAGACCCATCGTGTTGGTACTCAAACTTCAGGTCTCGGTGAGATCTATCCATCTGTCACGTGAACTTTTGTTTTGGTTTTAACTCGAGAACCACTGGTGCTAGACCCATCGTGTTGGTACTCAAACTTCAGGTCTCGGTGAGATCTATCCATCTGTCACGTGAACTTTTGTTTTGGTCATAACTCGAGAACCGCTGGTGCTAAGCCCATCGTGTTGGTTCTCAAACTTCAGGTCTCGGTGAGATCTATCCATCTGTCACGTGAACTTTTGTTTTGGTCAATACTCGAGAACCACTGGTGCTAGACCCATCGTGTTGGTACTCAAACTTCAGGTCTCGGTGAGATCTATCCATCTGTCACATAAACTTTTGTTTTGGTCATAACTCGAGAACCACTGGTGCTATACCCATCGTGTTCGTACTCAAACTTCAGGTCTCGGTGAGATCTATCCATCTGTCACGTGCACTTTTGTTTTGGTCATAACTCGAGAACCACTGGTGCTAGACCCATCGTGTTGGTACTCAAACTTCAGGTCTCGGTGAGATCTATCCATCTGTCACGTGAACTTTTGTTTTGGTCATAACTCGAGAACCACTGGTGCTAGACCCATCGTGTTGGTACTCAAACTTCAGGTCTCGGTGAGATCTATCCATCTGTCACGTGAACTTTTGTTTTGGTCATAACTCGTGAACCGCTGGTGCTAAACCCATCGTGTTGGTACTCAAACTTCAGGTCTCGGTGAGATCTATCCATCTGTCACGTGAACTTTGTTTTGGTCATAACTCAAGAACCGCTGGTGCTAAACCCATCGTGTTGGTACTCAAACTTCAGGTCTCGGTGAGATCTATCCATCTGTCACTTGAGCTTTTGTTTTGGTCATAACTCGAGAACCACTGGTGCTAGACCCATCGTGTTGGTACTCAAACTTCAGGTCTCGGTGAGATCTATCCATCTGTCACGTGAACTTTTGTTTTGGTCATAACTCGTGAACCGCTGGTGCTAAACCCATCGTTTTGGTACTCAAACTTCAGGTTTCGGTGAGATCTATCCATCTGTCACGTGAACTTTTGTTTTGGTCATAACTCGAGAACCACTGGAGCTAGACCCATCGTGTTGGTATGTTACTCAAACTTTAGGTCTCGAGTTATGACCAAAACAAAAGTTCATGTGACAGATGGATAGATCTCACCGAGACCTGAAGTTTGAGTACCAACACGATGGGTCTAGCACCAGTGGTTCTCGAGTTATGACCAAAACAAAAGTTCACGTGACAGATGGATAGATCTCACCGAGACCTGAAGTTTGAGTACCAACACGATGGGTCTAGCACCAGTGGTTCTCGATTTATGACCAAAACAAAAGTGCACGTGACAGATGGATAGATCTCACCGAGACCTGAAGTTTGAGTACGAACACGATGGGTATAGCACCAGTGGTTCTCGAGTTATGACCAAAAGAAAAGTTTATGTGACAGATGGATAGATCTCACCGAGACCTGAAGTTTGAGTACCAACACGATGGGTCTAGCACCAGTGGTTCTCGAGTATTGACCAAAACAAAAGTTCACGTGACAGATGGATAGATCTCACCGAGACCTGAAGTTTGAGAACCAACACGATGGGCTTAGCACCAGCGGTTCTCGAGTTATGACCAAAACAAAAGTTCACGTGACAGATGGATAGATCTCACCGAGACCTGAAGTTTGAGTACCAACACGATGGGTCTAGCACCAGTGGTTCTCGAGTTAAAACCAAAACAAAAGTTCACGTGACAGATGGATAGATCTCACCGAGACCTGAAGTTTGAGTACCAACACGATGGGTCTAGCACCAGTGGTTCTAGAGTTATGACCAAAACAAAAGTTCATGTGACATATGGATAGATCTCACCGAGACCTGAATTTTGAGTACCAACACGATGGGTCTAGCACCAGAGGTTCTCGAGTTATAACCAAAACAAAAGTTCACGTGACAGATGGATAGATCTCACCGAGACCTGAAGTTTGAGTACAACACGATGGGTCTAGCACCAGTGGTTCTCGAGTTATGACCAAAACAAAAGTTCACGTGACAGATGGATAGATCTCACCGAAACCTGAAGTTTGAGTACCAACACGATGGGTTTAGCACCAGTGGTTCTCGAGTTATGACCAAAACAAAAGTTCACGTGACAGATGGATAGATCTCACCGAGACCTGAAGTTTGAGTACAACACGATGGGTCTAGCACCAGTGGTTCTCGAGTTATGACCAAAACATAAGGTTCATGACTATTCATGACGAAGTTTCTAGTTCTCACTGAAAACTGGATGGTAACGAACCCTCTTTAGGCGAGCTCGACTCGAAACTGACCACTAAAAAAAACTCTACCGAAACGATATACCTAGCAATATACAAAGTTCAACCCCCAACGGTCGTTTTTTTATAAAATTTAACTTATAAAAATAGAAGACAGTGAATTTTTATTAGCTCGATTTTATTATACCTACACAATTTTTCTATCGACCGGCAGTGTTTCGTACTAATCCCACCGTCTGCTCCCCTCCATTTTTACAACGAATCAGCGCACGTCTGATTGCACCGCGTCCCTCCCGCGCGCCTCAGCAATGGCGATGCTGGTGCTGGTATTACGAATGGCTTGTTTCTAGTCCAAACCAAACGTTCTTGTCCATAGCTATCGATTGTATGGCATGTTTGTCAATTTTGCTAACAAGTCTCCTACTGCGAATTATTGTATCCTGTGTTTTAACAGGGTTAATTAGAACCCCAAAACGCTTGGCCCATTTGCAGATGCCTTCTGTGTCCTTATTTACTTTGTCTATAGCTGTGTTGATCATACAAGGTCGAGTGTGAACTTAGAGCTGTAGGTGGTCAGCATACATGTGGTACCTACCTACCTACCTTATACCTACCTACCTACCTACCTTATACCTACCTACCTACCTACCTTATAATTAACCGGCATATACCTACCTACCTTATAATTAACCGGGAAGCGGTGAATCTGAAGACCGGGAGGGCTAGAGAAAAATTGGAGAGGTGTATGTCCAGCAGTGCACGCATACACGCTAACTGACTACCTTATAAATAGCCTTATAGTCAGCTTCGGTAGCTCAGTGGTACGGTCGGTCGACTGTTGTTAAGCAACCCTGGGCGCGGTTAGTACTTGGATGGATGACCGCTCGACCGTGGGAGGCTGACCGTGATTTCGATTCCACGTGAAACTGTAGGTACCTTCTCTTCATACCTTACTAGGTGGTAGGGTTTATCCCGGCCGGGCTGGTACCACCGCTTTAAATGAAACGTCGTCGGTCGAAACGGTTATGTAAATAGTTCGTTTTTTCTGACCAGTTCAGTATAGCCGACATGAAGTGAAGGGAAGCACTGACATGGCACCTAGCTCACGCGGTGTTATGGGCTGACATCACGGATGTTGTAGGTGATGTAGCCAACCGTGTCAGATTCCTTAAAAACCCGCCCAAATATGGACTGGTTAGTATGTATACTGGTTTCCGAGTAATTTTGTTTAGTGAAAGATAGCAATTAGGTAATTTGTAATTAGGTACCTTTGGTTTTAAGGTTTCCCAAAAATCCAGAAAAAATTAAACTGTGGGAGGCCGCAATAAAAAGAACAGGATGGAATGCAAACAGTTAATACACAAATAAAAAAAAAAACTAAGCGGCGGGTGGTCGAGTGGTTTGGGCATCGGCTTCTCATGCGAGAGGTCCGCGGTTCGAATCCGGTCGGCGTGTACCAATGAGTTTTTTCTGACGAAAAAATTTACGTGCATACCTACACCTGCTGCTTCACCGTTCGGAACCGGTGTAAAACTGTAGGTCCCTTCCCTTGCCCCTTACTAGGTGGTAGGCTCAAACTGTAGCCGACTGGGTTGGTACCACCGTACCGGATGTAAGATGGCCGCATAGCAACCTCGGTTGTGTTCTCCTCTAGTCCAGTATAGCCAGCAATCCAGGGAAGTCTCCGGTATGGCACCTACCTTCTCGGAGGTGATATTGGCTGGTCGGAGCATGCGCTTTGGCCCCTCCGACGCAGCCACCCATACCGGATTACTTAAAAAAAAAAAGTTACAGACGTATTTGTTCCCGACATTTTAAAGAAGACTACTGTTATGTTGCACCAGGTGCAGAGAGAAAACTCAAAGATCAAGCAATACAAAGGTGATCAGAATAAAAAAAAATACCCTCTTTACAAAAGAGAAGAAAAAGAGTGCATGGAACACCGGCATGGAACGAGTGATATTCAATATAAATTTTTATTTTAAGAGCAATTTGCGGACACAATCTTTCTTTGCGTTTTCGCTCGTAGTATAATAGTGGTGATAGATAACTCAAAACTTTTTATGTGAACGTGGTTAGTAAAATGCCAAATTAACGACCTAAATCATGTTTTCGTTCGAATGTTGAATTTTGAAACACATTAAATTTTTCATAAAATTTCCTTTTAAATACCTACTATTAATAGGTTTTTTTTCACTCATTTGTCGTAAATACGTATCTTTCATAGTGGCAAGTACTTACCTGAAGTGCCTGGGCGATCGAGCTTCGCTCGGCGTCTACAGCTATATATGTAGACGAACTTGAAAAAAAATTATCTAAATACAAAATTTCATACAAATCGTTAGAGCCGTTTCCGAGAAACAAATATATACATACAAGTTTAGCTCACTTAAAGTAATAGGATAAAGTTATAAAAGTAGCTGCCGCTGCACCGCACCATATGAAATCCATATACCTACTTAGGTACAACCTCGCTTACAACTAAAATTTTGCAAAATAAGAGATGTATTGTTTCTACGCTTTTTGAATTGAATTGATACTACTGTCGACATCTAGTTGAAACAGCGGTACTAAACATGAAATGAAATGAAATGTTTATTTTTCATAAGTAGGTTTGCAACATACACATAAATAACACTTTTACCTAATAACTAATAAAATACCTAATACTATGAAAAATAGAATCTGGGCGCAGCGTATGATACTGAGCCGAGACGACCCAGCATCGCTGATTTTAAACCCAGCCTCCAGAATATCCTATTTGACAGCTGTAATATTAAAATCTATTTACATTAATAAATAAACAGAATCTAATTATAAAATGAATAATAAAAAAGGCAAAATAAATAAAATATAAATATGTTTCGTACTGCTATATATATAACAAAGTGAAAATTACAAATTAAATATTACTAACGATATTACTAAATTAACAAATTAACACACCTAGCAATTAGAATACATTTAAAATAAAACGAGGCAAATATAAATTACAAGATAAACATGAAAAATAAAGGCAAAAAATAAAAAAATTGATGAAAAATGAATGAATGTGACACAACATAACCCCTTAGACCTAACATTAAAATTAAACACCACAGTAATACCACAAGTAAATAACCGGGAGACAAGAAGGTCGCGTAGGTATTTAGAGCTGCTTCTGCAGCTTCAGCAGGTGAGCAGCAAGGTGCCTTTTAAAGGCAATCAAATTATTTATGGAGGAGATGGGGGTGGGATATTATTCCAGCACCGGGAAGCCGCATACTTGAAGCTGCCTTCGAAGGCGGCTCCCCGATGTTTAGGAACTGCCATCAGCCTCCCCACGGAGCGCGTGCCGTATCTGTGACCTTCACCGTGCCACTTCAGTTTCTTCCACAACAGAGTTGGAGTTTCCGTGGTTATAATTTTATGTATTAACATTTTCACTGTCCGATTAATCATATATGATGCATTTGCCTAAAACATCCCGTGGTTTTCCACGTCCATGCATCACATATAATGCATCGACCATAGTGATTCTCTTAAGGATTTCTCAGTGAACTCCACAGCGTATTTGGATGATTTCTATGGGGACGAGTGAGGAAAATCATCAAAATTATTAGGAAAAAAAGAAACTGGGTGATTTATTATTATTTATTTTTTTACATGAGGAAAACAAAATACACATTTTTAGCTTTATATTTTTATTATTTAGTAGACTATTTTTTATATTAGTATTTAGTATATTTTTGTATATTATTTATTTATTTATCCCTTCTTCGGAATAGGCAAAGGTTTTTCACATTACAGCCTTGTCCGATGTTATTAAACGGTTTTATTTAGCTTGACTCCGTATATTTGTTTCTATCTTTGTTTCAAATCTTGCGACAACTTTTTCAACTACTTCTACTGAACCGATTTTTATGAAACTTTGCACACACATTGAGTTCTCGTGACAATACAATATTATGATAATTTCAACTTGGTAACGAGGGTCTGATGATGGAGTCAGGAGGTGGACAGTGGACAATATGCGTAATAAAATGCGTCCCACGTTTTTATATTAGTCTGTTAAAAGTCTCAATTTATTACTGATTCCGCTGACGCAGCAACACAAAGTGCCCTTTGGCATCCGACATGAGAAGACAGCACTGCACGATTTCTTACCCAGACGTAAAATCTTAAGAAGGCCCATGTTTGTGTCCTTATTATTTTCTAGTTTTTTGTACAGTAGATTTTTTGTTTCTAGTTTTTTTTAAATAAAACCGTTTAACTTAAAAGTTTTTTTACCTATTTTTTTACTCATATTTGATTCATGAGCGTGGTACACAAATTCTTTTTTTTAACAAAGAGTTTTTTTTAACAAAGAGTTTTGTTCAAGATTGCTGGAGGCGTCCATGCATCATATATGAGCATTTTAAATTTATTATTTATTAAAAAAAAAACAATTATAAAACCAACAGTCTTATGTTTTTTTTTTATTATATGCAACAAACAATAGAAAACCGTAAAGAACCCACCGGGCGTGGGAACACTTTTTTACTCCAATGTATGGGGACAGTGAACCTGTTAAGGTGGCCAGGTGAAGGTAGCGGCGACTCTCCATGTTGAGAATACCGAGACGGTTTAAGTGGGGGGTGATGCGTTCACGTCGCTTCACATACTCACAGAAACGTATAAAGGCATTCTGTACTCGCTGTTTACGTTTAGCCGTTTTTTATGTAGGCAGGGTCCATAAAGCGAGTCACAATAGTTATAGTGTGACAGTATAAGAGCTTCAGTTACTTGTTCATATTCATATTTAGATCACTTACACAATTTCACACACAAAAAAAAACAAAAATAAAAAATACACATAATTTTGCCACAAGAGGTAAACACAAATACTATATGTGCCCTAAAACTAAAACTAAGTTTTAAAGCAGGTACTGGGAACATTTAGGCCCTAAATTATATAATGCCATAAGTGAGTCTCTAAAAACCATATCGATCCTTCCATTATTTAAGAAGAAATTAAAAAGTTGGCTAGTTACCATTGGTATAAAAGAATCAGAAGAAATGATGAAAACAATGGTATAGAAAAAAAAAAGTTTTCTATAAGTTATAAGTATATAGTGTGGGAACCCCTAAAACCACTAGAGTGTTATCGCATAGTGTCGTCGTAAATTTGCTTAAAATATAGTTTGAATATTTTTGTAATCACCAAGAAATCTCAATTCGCTCTGACATTTAGGGTAGAAATGGGTGAGAAACGGTTTTTTTTGTGCGGCTAACGGACAAAAAAAGGTTGAGCTGTGAAAGGAAAAGATGCAAGTGTTTGGCAGAATGACACACTAGAAAACTCATAAATAAACCTATGTGGCGCGTCATAATAGCTTTCAGCTGTCGCTCCCCGAGTACCGTGAGACGAAATCGGGCGCGATGCGTGGTAGATAAAGCAAACCGTTCTGGGAAATCGAAAAAAAAATGTCCTTACGCGAAATTGGAAAAGAATGCAAGTACTGTGCACGTATATGAAATTGATTACAGAGGCATGGGTCATCTCACGCTTTCCTCGTCAGCCCGGATCGCGGTGGTCGGCCGTACCACACGCGAACGTCGAGAGAAGCCTGGAGACCAAAGGCGTGGGACACCGCCGTGGTCGCGCAGTACCGCGCACGTTAGCGTCGTTAGAAGCCTGGCGACCAGACACGTGGGACGAGGGACGGGTGCAATGCGCAGGGCGTAGCAAACGGCCCGCGCGACGCGAACGTCGTGACAATGGCAGATCAGAACTGTAGTTGAATTTCAAAAAGTGCGGAGTGTTGCGAATTATCAGTGAATTGAGGCCTTATCGCAAAGGCAGTGTAAAATTACGAACACAAGCGAAATTATGCGTTAAATGGACCTCGATCAAGACGAACTTATGTATGGAATAATAGATTAAGTTATCATGTAATTCTGTCATGTAAAAATTGTAATTAAAATTAGAATAATTGCATAGGAAAGTTCTCGTGTCGATCAGTCGGATCGATACATACAGCGCCGCCTTTCGTCACAGAACGGAAATATTATTGCTAAAACTGTTCTCATTTTGGTGTCGCCATCTGACGGGTGGGGATGGGATTTGATAAAATTATAGCGGACTGGTGCGCTAAGCACGATTGTATGCGATATTTTGCGAAGTTCATAGTTTTGATGTCAGAGGTCGTCTGGGTGTAGATGGCAGGAAAATGGAGAGGGAAAGGCGGTAACAAAACAAGTCGCAAGGGGTTGTGCGTGGCTTATTTTGTTGGAGTCGCCTCAGAGAGCGAATGTTTCCTTGGTTGCGTTTAAGGACCAATTTTGGATATTTAAAGTCAAATTGTCTAAGTATTTTGCCACCTTCGAACTCTGTGGAGCAAATCGTACTTATTGTAATTAACGTCAGTGTGTGACGTCGGAGGCAGGGACGGGAGACGCGGGAGGCGTTTGAACAGCTGAGTACATTTTTTATTGTGTTGAAAGTCGAATTTTATTAGTCCGAATTATTTTGGGTTATGTTTCCATTAAGTATTAATTAATTAAGACTAACAGCAGGATATAGCTGAGAGTTAGAGCTTTCGGACAAATAAGAGTTGAGCACTATTTACTAAAACTGTTGTAACGTACTCCCGTCTGCCTCAAAAGTAACACTGTCATTACTTCTTCTATCAACAGAGGAACGTCAAATATTTATACAGAAATCCTCGTTACTACGAGTAAACTCTGAAATAAACCATGGCCTGCGTTTAGCATTCAAGTGATCTCTAGGTAAGCTCAGTCAATGTATACCTGCGCATACAATGACCTAAGCGGAAATGGACCCTGTCTCTTTCTCTTTTCAAGAAAGCGTTGCGTAACCGTATCACCCAGAGTACTAACTCAAACCTTAACCTTTCTATCCTAATCTTTGTTCTGTGGGTTATATTCTAACCACAGCTATAATTCCTGTCTAAGTCCGCCTTTCCTACGTCTCTATGCCTCCTCTACCACATTGTAACAATCTATGTTCTCTCCTCCGGAAATTCCTACACCTGAGAAAACGTGTATATTCTTCAACCAGTTTATTCTCTTCCTAAAAGGAAGTATGTAGCCTAATCCTGAAGATGCGTGACCTTGTGTGAGATCACTATCCTTACTTCTGGAATACCTACAAAGTTCAACGACTTCTCTTACCAAAGGGAACTACTATATGCTTTTCTCCTCGACCGATCAGATAGGCTAGCACTGATCCTTGGAGTATAAGCATTTCTCGTAATTCAGCTGGAAGATTTCTCGTTCTATCATAACCTACACTAAATAACTCACCCCCTTGCAGGAGTTAGGGGAAACAGCTGGAAGGGAATTGCCTAGGCTTTCTTGAACTTAGCATTTCAAATTATATTTCCCTTTTGGTCTAACAGCTTTACAAAATGAAAAGCCACGGCCTAGCAGGAGTTAGATGAAACACCTGGAAGAAATTTATCTAGCTTTTTAGGAACCTAGTCTTCTTTTAGAAAAATAACAGCTGTTACCAAATAAAGTATCCTAGCCTAGCAAGAGTTAGAAAAGAGGTCTTAAAATAATTTATTTAATGTTTATTGTACCTGGCTTTTCTTTCGCATCGTTTCGTGCCTACATTCATTAGCTTTATTATTGTAAAAGGTTCTTATGTTTCTACTCTGGATTATACCCCTACTTTCTATGATTATAGGCTCTTCATTCTATCTATTTGGTATCAAACACTTTATCTTTCGCTTCGCAAAGTCAGAAAAATTACCCCAAGAGGGTAGACAATGGGCCCCTGAACCAGGTGAGATTTTCTCACCTTCTAGTTTCACCACGCCCATCGCTGTGACCTTCAACCAGTTTGACTGAGGTACTACCCCTCACTCAAAGTTGTACCTAAAGGTCTCCTGTCCTATTCTGTGCAAATGAAGCGTTCCCTCTGCTGGGATTACTTTAACTGCGTATGTGTAATGTATGTACAATGCTCCTTATTAGAACATCGCACCTACGTGTTAAGTGTACCTAATTATGTTCCCTCTCACCTTTCCTAAGCAAACTACCAAACTTAGACAACCTCAGCTCCCTCCCCAGACATCTCTCGGGTCGATCCGTTGATACGTGCATCGCGCCCTCGAGACCTCTATTCTCTAACCTTAAACTGTAGTCTCCCCAATGCAAGAGTTATACCTAGCCTACGCCAGCCTCTTACTTACGAACTCTAAACGTACGGGTGCGCTCAAAGAACATGAATTTACTACGATGTACACCTGACAAGAACCCCTAGCTAATCACTTATATAAGGACACTCGTCTACCTGGTACAGGTCTTCCTACACTTCTGGAACACACTGCGATCCAATACGAACACAACACCTCTACCTACGTTAACCTTGGCCTTTATCTAGGCACCACTTCACTTGACCATCAAGCCGCGCAGCACTCACTCACACGCACTCGCGTTACAAAATCTACTAATAACATCTCGACTATTCGTAGTCTTTAGTGCCGTAAGGGCCTAACGAGTTGTATATTTTAGCAAATTATTCTAGGTGAGCATGCTCATCGCCCAGTGGGTTCAATTATCCTTTCACATATTTTCTCCTCATTACTACCCGTTACTCTCTCGACATACTATAACCTCCGGTTGCCAGCCCCGACATTTCGGTCCAGGGCCTTTCACCATCGGTATGCTATCATCAGAACCTCCGGATGCCAGCCCCGACATTTCGGTCCAGGGCCTTTCACCATCGGTATGCTATCATCAGAACCTCCGGATGCCAGCCCCGACATTTCGGTCCAGGGCCTTTCACCATCGGTACGCTATCATCAGAACCTCCGGATGCCAGCCCCGACATTTCGGTCCAGGGCCTTTCACCATCGGTATGCTATCATCAGAACCTCCGGATGCCAGCCCCGACATTTCGGTCCAGGGCCTTTCACCATCGGTATGCTATCATCAGAACCTCCGGATGCCAGCCCCGACATTTCGGTCCAGGGCCTTTCACCATCGGTATGCTATCATCAGAACCTCCGGATGCCAGCCCCGACATTTCGGTCCAGGGCCTTTCACCATCGGTATGCTATCATCAGAACCTCCGGATGCCAGCCCCGACATTTCGGTCCAGGGCCTTTCACCATCGGTATGCTACACTCGACTTTAACCTTCAAACACCCAAGTATTGGCGAACAAGCTAGTTTGAACTTGTATGGACAATGAGCACGGCTCCGCGACGCGATTTGCCAGACTTAACACTCACCGTAAGTGTTTGTTAATGGTTGCTGGCTCCCGAAACAAGACTGACTCGACGTCGACTGCGCACGAGTCTAAATGGCCCTCACCCGGACCCTTCGGCTCTACTTCGTTTCCCGTCGTTCCCGAACGTTCTTAGCCAATCAAAAGCCTTCCCTTCCATAAGGACCCCACCCCTAACAGCGCCTCTGTTGGCCGATTTAGACATTTAAATACTGCCCCGCCGAGCGACGAACTGATGTGAACACCCGTCAAGCCATTGCGAGTTAACCGCACGAACATCATTCCTTTCTGTCAACCGAGACATTGCGCGATCTATGCCTACGTCAGATAACCATCTTTTGATTTATACGCCCTCTATCCGTCAAATATAAGCGATTGATTTATCCCTGCCATCTATCCACTTTTGCTCGCATCACGCAAAGTTTGAGTATACCAACATCATGTGCAACCCTTAAGTTCTACTCGCGTCCGTGTGATGACGCCACGTGATTATAGTCACACGTGATTATATACACTTCTAGTTCACGACTAGGCGTCTAGATGGCTGTACTTATCTCGTTTTAATCAATAAATTAATTCTTCTTATTATATCATACTTAGGCTAATGGTACCCTTCTGTGTTCGTCACACTGTGTATATTGTTCCCATATTAATTTTCAACTCCTTGTATTAAATTTTGGAGATACAGAGCGACCCACCTAGCTTGCATTAGAATATATCAGATTTCGTTACGGTTAGGCGGAAGTTAGTGAATAAAGTCACATAGAACTGTAATTAAGAATTCATGGTTGTAATACCTTTAAGTGTTTTTTGAAAAGAAGCCGGGCGAGTTTTTTCCAGTTCGCTCTTTTTCTCGCAAATAAATATAATTACGGCCTAAGAGCGAACGTTACGGAATTTATTAAGAAATATATGAACTAATCGAATTGAAGTTAATAAAATAAATAAACGCTATTAGTTCATACTTACCATGTTTAATTTAATCTTTCCCTACCTATTTGAAACCTTATCAGTAGAAATTAAAAGTAAACACCACAATTTTCAATTAATGGTTCATGAAGTAATTAACTCACTGTAGTAATTTAGAGTTTGAACTGATCATATTACGTAATATTTTGGATTAAATTCTAGTTTCATTCCTCGAGTTCTCATGACAAGCAAATATAATTGTTGGATTAGTTTGCCAATTAGTCTACTTTCACTAATATAGGATTGCAATCATTTCTGAGACACCTATCAATATTACACTGGGGTTCCTTAACAAAGAGAAGCATTACTGGATAATTTCTGAACTTCATGAATTTCTGTATTTGCCGACAAGAGTCGGGAGATTGTTCACTCCATGATAGCAAACCATAAAAGGAGAGAAATATAGTGAATACATATTTCCTGGAGGCTGACAAGCTTCGAATGTAATGCCTAATTAATTACCCAAATTATGACTATCTGAACCCGCCGTATATCACAAGCGTTTTATGGTTTGGCTGTAACTGCCGGTCGGTAGGGATGTGAACTCAAATAAAGGAAATAAATGCGCATTGGATTTATCTGCCTGGCAGGTAAAACCATTATAATTATAATCTCACGAGGAAGTGGGCCCACTTCGTTCATTATTCTACATCTCATTTAACAGCCTGGCACCGAGGTGGGTTATCTGAGATAGTTAGAATACATCTACTGAAATTTATGAAATTCGTCTGAAATTCAGTTTTGTATAGGTCACACAAGCCAGTTAGGTCCACACATAACATTAGTACACGACTTGGCCGGTCTACAGTTAATTTCCTTGGCCACACATCACACGTAGTAAGGAAATAATTGCAATACATTTATTAGTGAAGTCATAACAATAAAGCCTATCTGACTAGAGGCTCGATTAAACTGTTGAAATAACTGGTATGTACTGAGTATCAGTTATATACTTATATTAATTTAAAGAAAAAAATTCTAGACGATCAAGGTCCTTCACAATAGTAAAAAAAACACATAAATATAAACGTAGTTCATAAATAGATAGATAATGCGAAATTTTTTATAGGTAGGTAAGTATTTAGACTAAATTGAATTGTTCAATCTTGTAATATTTAATATTTAAAATGTATCTATTAATGCGTATTCGTAAGCACTGCTGTCCACAGGACAGACCACTTTAGGTCTAGCGTGGACAGCAGGGTACAATGTTCTTTTATTTTTCTTTTTCTCTA
Organism: Nematopogon swammerdamellus; assembly: GCA_946902875.1. Classification (NCBI taxonomy): domain Eukaryota; kingdom Metazoa; phylum Arthropoda; class Insecta; order Lepidoptera; family Adelidae; genus Nematopogon; species Nematopogon swammerdamellus. Next base: position 18,130,558 of record OX336348.1, on the reverse strand, counting down.
TATGTAAATTTACTAGTTTTTAGTACTGTTTCTTGTTTTTCAATTATGTATTTTAAAGAATAAACGATTTTTTGATTTTGATTTTGATTTGTGCCTAACTTATATAGTGAGAAATTTTCTTATTTTATACAATGTTTTCAGTTTACCAAAGGAACTTCTAAATTTATCCATGACATGCTTTTGATAACGCAACGTATTGTCCATGTGTACACCGAGATTTCTTGCCGACTGTTCTAACTTAATAATGCCCCAATTCCACATTATTAAGTTTGAGCATAGGGTTTTGAGCCATTATCCTCTGAACAGTTTGCCTAGTTCCCATAACCATGCCTATGGTTTTCTGTGGGTTCAAAGCTAGGCCGCTGTTGATGGACCACCTCCATACGTTATCAAGGTCACTGTTGACCTTGTTAATCGCCTCCTCGAGGGGGCTCGGTGAGAATGAGAGTCTGAGCTGCGAGTCGTCAGCGAATAGGTCGCACTCCATGTACCGAAGACACTTTGGGAAGTCAGCTGTGAAGACAGTGTAAAGTAGAGTTGAAATGGATGACCCTTGCGGACAGCCCCGTTGCACAGGCTCAGCGTCAGAATACTGAATAGTGCCATCAGAGGTGGACGTTTTGGTTATCTGGTACCTTCCAATGAGGTAGCTGCTAAGAAGCTTGACTGTACTGTCAGCCAGCCCATAGTACGACAACTTATCGAGGAGTAGCTCTGTGTCCAGACAGTCGAAGGCCCGCTAGTAATCTAGCAAAACTAGGAATGTAACCTTGCCCATATCCGAAACGCCCAAAATTTCGTCAGCTATATGCAATAAGGCATTGCAAGTACTGTGACCTTTCCGAAATCCAGATTGGTTATCAGGAATTATGTGTAATGCATTTAAGTAACAGGTCAGATGCTTGGTCATAATCTTTTCCAAGATCTTAGAAAATGCCGGGAGAATACTAATCGGTCTTAGATCCTTAAACTGGCTTACTTGACTTTTCTTTGGTATCGGTGTTACAACAGTAGTTTTCCATATTTCAGGGAACTTTTATTTCAACTTCCCATGGAAATAGTACAGTTTACAATATGAGTAATGCTCTTTAAAGTGTGCGGCAAGGTCAAATTGATCATCTTGATAGTGACACCGTCCAAACCTTCAGCGTTGTACTTCATAGATTTTATGAATTTTAGTACCTCAACGCAAGAAACGAGTTCAAAATTAAATGCACCACTCTCTGGGTTCAAAAGATTATTAATATAAAAATTGAGAGTAGACTCTTTTATAGGTTCAATGTCCGGTAATTTTAGGAAGTGACTATTTATTTCCTGTGCATTGGAGAGATGAGGCGGGATACGACTGGTACCAGGCATAAGAATAGTACATTTTCTAATCCCTTGCCAAAGTAATTTAGAATTTTTATAATTTCCATTGATGAAATAATTGAAGTACGCACTCTTCTCATGCCTTATGGCGGAGGTTACCTGATTACGCAAATCTTGGTAGTACCGCCGATGAGAGTCGCACTTGGAGCGCGCGCGCGCACTCCCGCACGATCCCGTAGCGTGATCATACGGCGCACCACGTCTGTGTACCAGGGCTGAAGGACGGGTTTGCAATGGCGGGTGGCGATTGGCGCGTGAGTGGCAAATAGGTTGTTAATCAGAAAATTGAATAGTTGGATTTTATCATCCATAGTTTCACAATATATAATGTCATTCCAAGGCAGCTTGCTGCAATGGTCGCTGAGGACAACAGGGTCAAGGTTACCAAAGGATCTAAATGTAACTTTCCGCGTACGCGGTCGTTCAATACAGATTGTGAACTTAGCTATTACCATTCCATGATCGCTGAGATCAGAATTGTGCAACACGGCTACGTTTTTACAAAAATCAAATGCGTTTGTACATATTAAGTCTATTAAGGTTCGCGTGTCAGAGGTTACTCGAGTTGGTTCCGAAACAATTTGCTTAAGGCCAAATTGTTCAAAACAAGACAGAACAGATTGAGTGAGGTGGTCACTTTTATCGATAAGGTTTACGATAAGATAGATAGGTTTACGTTTTGGGGGGTAGAGTTGTTCGCGTCCGTGATACCTTATGGTCCTAAGTCACACGTGCCTCCTGGGTGGTGCCAAATGAACAGCAAAATACTTGTGGTAGATAGGTCTTCCACCGTGCCGTCCGGGCGGGTACCACAGGGTGTCGGCGTAAACACTCCTGATGCAGCTTGCTGCACTTGGAGGTCAGCTGACACCTAGCCGGTCAGGTGGACTTGCGTAGAGGATCGACGGGTCGGAGTCGTGGATGCTGTGCTTACTCGCTCATCTGAGCACACAGATACTGTCAGGGAGTCGCGGAGGTCAGGGAGACCCAGAGAAACAGGGTACCGCGGCCTGCCCGTCGTGACTAGCTTAGCCCTAGTCGTGTCAGTAGTGGGCCCGAACCTCGCGGCTAACCACCGCGTGGAGGCTGCCCCGGGCCAACCGGCGAATAGTCTGCAGATGGTCTCAGCGGTCCGTGTGGTACACGGAAGGGGGTTACCGCTGTTATCCTGATGCAGGGGTCTGGGGCCCTTCCGTGCTCCGTGGCTGTCGAACAATCGAGCCACGCGGGTGTGCGACGGCATAACTGCCTCTCCGATCTGTTCTTTCCTCTACGCCTCATAATTTACAAGCCTCTAATAATCATGGCACGAAAACTTAAAATAAAACGTTGCACTGCGGGTTGTAATAATCCCCCTAAATCATTTCGCGTTGACCTCGCCAACATCTTCGCGGTCTTCGCGCAAACTTGGTTGCCGTCTCCCATCACCTGGAGTCGGCAAGACCACATTTATTGTTCTTGACGGAGACTCAGATCTGCCAGCCAGCAGACTCCACGGATCTCAGTGTTCCGGGCTATACACTATTTGAAAGTTTTATGCCCAAAAGTGGTGTCTGCCTTTATGGCCGATCCGATGTCTCCGTCAAGAGATTATGCCATGTTAAAGACTCCCGATTCCCAGTAATATGGGTCCGCGTGAATCTTCCCTACGTGGTGAGAATCTATGCGGGCCTTTATCGCTCGCCTAACCTTGGTGTCAACGAGACTGTTGCATTCTTTGAGCACCTCAGCAGAGTGACAGACAAACTGCTTTGTGAGCTTCCTACGGCTGAAACTGTGACGGTGGGCGACTTCAACGTCAAACATAAGGAATGGCTTGGGTCCACCGTCACCGATCACTCCGGCCGGGAAGCTTACAACTTGGCCATAGCCCACGGATTGCCGCAGACGGTATCGGGATTTACACGCATACCTGACAATCCTCCGCACAAGCCTAGCTTGCTGGACCTTGTGCTGACTTCTGAACCTACAGGATACAGAGTTAGTGTCAAAGCTCCCCTCGGGAGCTCTGATCACTGCCTAGTGTCCTGTACAGTGCCGACTGTGTACTACGCGAAAACGCGCGAGCCCAGCACTCGTACAGTTTGGCACTATAAGTCAGCACAATGGGAGGAATTCCGATCCTTTCTAGGAAGTTTCCCTTGGAAGCAGGTCTTCGGATCCATTAACGTGCGCTGAGTCTATTGCCGAACTGGTACAACAGGGTATGGAATACTTTATTCCATCTTCTGTTGTACCAGTGGGCGGTACTCACAAGCCATGGTTCAACCGCCAATGCCGCGCTGTAGAGGCCAAGAACCAAGCCTGCAGGCGGTGGCTCTCCGCACGTACCGCTGAGGCAAGGCGCGCACTTAACGCCTCCTCCAGCGTCTTGCAAGCGAACACTCATCGTGGCCAAGTCTAAGCACGATCATAGAATTGGCGAGAAACTAGTGCGATGTCCGACCGGCAGCCGCGCATTCTGATCTCTCGCCAACTCTATCGGACGAAACTTCTGTCGCTCTGCTACACCACCCCTGGAACGGTCTGTCGCTATCCTCGCGAAGGAAAAGGCGAACATTTTTGCTCGTCTTTTCGCGTCTAACTCAACGTTGGATGACCAGGGTGCAAATCTTCCCTCGATACCACACCACGAAGCTTTCGTCCTTCGGCATTCAACCCAAACTCTGCACCTGGATCGCCAGCTTTTTGGCAGGTCGTTCCATCTTCGTTACCATCGATGGCTCGAAATCGGACGACTTTCCAATCAACGCTGGTGTTCCGCAGGGCTCTGTGTTGTCGCCTACGCTTTTCTTAATATTTATAAACATCCTTGGGCATGATACACAGCTATGCAGACGACAGCACGGAGCACGAGGGCTATGTTAAGGACTGGAAGAGTAGAGATCTCAACGGATCAACGTTCAGTTGTTGATAAGGTCGATAACGTTTTCGGAAAAATAGCTATATGGGGCCAGGAGAACCTTGTCTCCTTCAACGTTAGTAACACTCAATTGTTAGCTAGCAATCTTAGAATGTAAGTGGTGGAATGTTAGACAGAGACAAAACGAGAAAGAAAGGAGCGAAAAAAAAGAGGGCAAAGAGGAAAACGAAAAAGGAACGCGCGACAGGTCGTCGACGACGGGTGCTATTCCTCCAAAGACGGGCGGACGATAGCGTTGTGTGTGAAATATTAATAAAATATTATACTGTATCGACGAAGCGTTTTAATAGCTTCAGAAGTGAGACAACATCCACGCGCTACGATATTGGGTCGGTCGGATGCCACTGGATTGGGTTAAGCATCGGATTTGGTAAGAAAGAACAATTATATCGGATTCAAGGTGAGTCGTTGTTCCGTATTATTTATCTAACTACATACATTGTATTATCATGCCGGGGATGTGTGGGTGAATAGTCACTGACTGATTTAGTAGGGTTTCCTTGTTAAAGTAAAGCCAACCAAAATTATATCAAGTCGAAGGTACTAGACTTAGGGTACCTACCTTATACACACGCGCACGATTTATACCAATAATCGAGGTGAGCAGGGTGATCGGTGTTGCGCTACAGGCGCTACCTACCTTGTGTATTGCAATTTAACATACTCATAGAGGTTTGCCCATTATTCTTTGTATTTTGAGATTTAAATCTGAGAGGAATGTTTATTTTTTTTATTTTTTTTTTTTTATTGTGAATTCGATTTTACGTCTTTTAAGTATGCATTTTGATTTAATTCTGGCCTCAGATACCTTATAAAAATCTTATTGGATGTTTTAATTATTTTTATTAATTAATTCATTTAAAATGACTTGTAATATGAAATATTATTGTTTATTTTTTTTGCCATATCCCGTGTATTGAGAGTGTACTGTGTAATTGTTTGTATCATCTGTGGTATGCTTGAAGAAATAAAACTGTGATTAACCACAATACCCTCGTCGGTAAGTTAAAGTAGGTACTTTGTACCTACCTAATGTTAAAATTCGCTGTAGAATAATAAAATATGTGGACGATGACTTCAGATTAATCATGGATGAACCGGAGGGAGAGAGATTGAGCCGAAGTCGGCGGGGGCGCGGTCGCTCTCCTGCCGGGCCTCACGGGAGTGGTACCATAGTTAAACCACACAAGTTAGCCGTCTTCATACAAACGCGCCGATTTCGCACTCACACAAGCGCGCGCCTGCGTACGCTGTCTGTACACAACCACTACATGCATTCTCACTGTCTCTCGCGCGTAGTCAGTGATGGCATAGTAAAAGAAGACGAGTAAGATAACTGGAGGCCATTTTTAAAATAACTACCTACGCTGCGCCGAGCCTCCAGGGATGTCACAACTCACAACACTAACACAATTGACAGGCAGTGAGCCCATCATGGTGGAAATGCTATTCTTTAAAATTATTATGTACATTTATGTATTTTTTATTTATAGACCAAGAGCCAGCTCCCAAAATTTTACTCTAACAGAATATATGAGTTGTCATAGATTTATTATATACTGGCGTTAAGGTATATTTTCGAAAGCTGTATTTTCGATAGACAGTGAACGATGTTATTTTGATGTTTGAGCCCTTGACAACGATACCCCACTCAATAATCGGATGCTTAGTTCTGGCGCTACGGTGGAACATACGTAAAAACAAACATACACACACATAAATTGCTAAAAAGATAACCCTTCATGTTTGCTTCGCGCAGTCGGGTAAATTTTTTTTTTTAACTTTAACCTCCCAAAAATTAATGCAATGTCAAAATTCAACTTTAACTCACGTCCGTCTTTGGACAACCATTTCGTAGTCGCGGACGATGAAGATAGGTAATTAATAAGTGGGCAAAAAATTTATAACTATAAAAATTATAGAAAATACATTTAGAATTATACATTAATATAATTATTAATCTTAATAAAAAAATTATCAAATAAATAATTTTAAAATGTATTTATTAATTTTGTTTTATTATTACTTAATAACTTATATTTTTATTTTTGTTATTTTAATGAATTACTTAATAACTTGGTTGGTCGCTAGCAGTCATGAAAGTGTCCGCGGTAGGAGCTGTGGCCATTTATAGAAGACAAAACCGCGCGAATGTACGTTGTGCGTGGTATCTCTAACAAGTCTGAACAAGTCTGAACAAGTCGCCCGCGCACGGCGCAGCCTTTGCGTGCGCCGCGCGGCCGCGCCCGATGCCGGGGTTCGCGAATGGTTTTTGCAGCTAGTACCTACCTATTAATAACTAATTAATACTATAATTAAATACTAATAGGTACTTTGCTCTGACGTTACCGAGCCAGGTCTCAAGTCAATTCCTTCGCTTAGTACCTACTCGTATTAATAACTTACATAATTTAACTACATACTTTAATAATATTTTTTATGTTACTTACCTTTCGATGGGAGCAGGTAATGAGAATAATGTTAACTCGCGATTCAAACCTGATCTATTCATGCAGCCATACACACTGCAGAAACGCGGAGCCATTATGTTAGTGCAATAAAATAAAATTCGAATAATAATACTTTCTATCGGGAAGCGGCGCGGTGGCAGGCAGCGGCCGTCACGTGGTGTGCGTCATCGAGCGCGGGGGCGGGGCGACCATCACTGACTACGCGCGAGGAACAGTGAGAATGCATGTAGTGGTTGTGTACAGACCATAGTAAAAGAAGACGAGTAAGATAACTGGAGGCCATTTTTAAAATAACTACCTACGCTGCGCCGAGCCTCCAGGGATGTCACAACTCACAACACTAACACAATTGACAGGCAGTGAGCCCTTCATGGTGGAAATGCTATTCTTTAAAATTATTATGTACATTTATGTATTTTTTTATTTATAGACCAAGAGCCAGCTCCCAAAATTTTACTCTAACAAAATATATGAGTTGTCATAGATTTATTATATACTGGCGTTAAGGTATATTTTCGAAAGCTGTATTTTCGATAGACAGTGAACGATGTTATTTTGATGTTTGAGCCCTTGACAACGATAACCCACTCAATAGTCGGATGCTTAGTTCTGGCGCTACGGTGGAACATACGTAAAAACAAACATACACATAAATTGCTAAAAAGATAACCCTTCATTTTTGCTTCGCGCAGTCGGGTAAAATTTTTTTTTAACTTTAACCTCCCAAAAATTAATGCAATGTCAAAATTCAACTTTAACTCACGTCCGTCTTTGGACAACCATTTCGTAGTCGCGGACGATGAAGAGAATTAATAAGTGGGCAAAAAATTTATAACTATAAAAATTATAGAAAATATATTTAGAATTATAGATTAATATAATTATTAATCTTAATAAAAAAATTATCAAATAAATAATTTTAAAATGTATTTATTAATTTTGTTTTATTATTACTTAATAACTAATATTTTTATTTTTGTTATTTTAATGAATTACTTAATAACTTGGTTGGTCGCTAGCAGTCATGAAAGTGTCCGCGGTAGGAGCTGTGGCCATTTATAGAAGACAAAACCGCGCGAAAATGCGTTGTGCGTGGTATCTCTAACAAGTCTGAACAAGTCGACAACCGCGGGCCCGCGCGCGGCGCAGCCTTCGCGTGCCCCGCGCGGCCGCGCCCGATGCCGGGGTTCGCGAATGGTTTTTGCAGCTACCTATTAATAACTAATTAATACTATAATTAAATACTAATAGGTACTTTGCTCTGACGTTACCGAGCCAGGTCTCAAGTCAATTCCTTCGCTTAGTACCTACTCGTATTAATAACTTATATAATTTAACTACATACTTTAATAATATTTTGTATGTTACTTACCTTTCGATGGCAGCAGGTAATGAGAATAATGTTAACTCGCGATTCGAGCCTGATCTATTCATGCAGCCGTACACACTGCAGAAACGCGAAGCCATTATGTTAGTGCAATAAAATAAAATTCGAATAATAATACTTTCTATCGGGAAGCGGCAGGCGGCGCGGCGGCAGGCAGCGGCCGTCACGTGGTGTGCTGACTACGCGCGAGAGACAGTGAGAATGCATGTAGTGGTTGTGTACAGACAGCGTGCGCAGGCGCGCGCTTGTGTGAGTGCGAAATCGGCGCGTTTGTATGAAGACGGCTAACTTGTGTGGTTTAACTATGGTGATGGTCACCCCGCCCCCGCGCTCGGTGACGCACACCACGTGACGGCCGCTGCCTGCCACCGCGCCGCCTGCCGCTTCCCGATAGAAAGTATTATTATTCGAATTTTATTTTATTGCACTAACATAATGGCTCCGCGTTTCTGCAGTGTGTACGGCTGCATGAATAGATCAGGCTCGAATCGCGAGTTAACATTATTCTCATTACCTGCTGCCATCGAAAGGTCAGTAACATAAAAAATATTATTAAAGTATGTAGTTAAATTATGTAAGTTATTAATACGAGTAGGTACTAAGCGAAGGAATTGACTTGAGACCTGGCTCGGTAACGTCAGAGGAAAGTACCTATTAGTATTTAATTATAGTATAAATAAGATAAAACTAATGAAAATGTGTTCAGGAATTCTAACTTGGAAATTTGGATATATAGAGATTTATTTGATATAAAATGAATACAAAATTAAAATGCTAAACAAACTACTTACATAACTATATAAATTATAGTATTAATTAGTTATTAATAGCTGCAAAAACCATTCGCGAACCCCGGCATCGGGCGCGGCCGCGCGGCGCACTCGAAGGTCGCGCGGTGCGCGGGCCCGCGGTTATCGACTTGTTCAGACTTGTTAGAGATACCACGCACAACGCAATTACGCGCGGTTTTGTCTTCTATAAATGGCCACAGCTCCTACCGCGGACACTTTCATGACTGCTAGCGACCAACCAAGTTATTAAGTAATTCATTAAAATAACAAAAATAAAAATATAAGTTAGTAATAATAAAACAAAATTAATAAATACATTTTAAAATTATTTATTTGATTATTTTAAATATATTTAATTATATATATATTTTCTATAATTCTAAATATATTTTCTATAATTTTTATAGTTATAAATTTTTTGCCCACTTATTAATTCTCTTCATCTTCCGCGACTACGAAATGGTTGTCCAAAGACGGACGTGAGTTAAAGTTGAATTTTGACATTGCATTAATTTTTGGGAGGTTAAAGTTAAAAAAAATTTTACCCGATTGCGCGAAGCAAAAATGAAGGGTTATCTTTTTAGCAATTTATGTGTGTGTGTGTTTGTTTTTACGTATGTTCCACCGTAGCGCCAGAACTAAGCATCCGATTATTGAGTATCCGATTATTGCGGTATCGTTGTCAAGGGCTCAAACATCAAAATAACATCGTTCACTGTCTATCGAAAATACAGCTTTCGAAAATATACCTTAACGCCAGTATATAATAAATCTATGACAACTCATATATTCTGTTAGAGTAAAATTTTGGGAGCTGGCTCTTGGTCTATAAATAAAAAATACATAAATGTACATAATAATTTTAAAGAATAGCATTTCCACCATGATGGGCTCACTGCCTGTCAATTGTGTTAGTGTTGTGAGTTGTGACATCCCTGGAGGCTCGGCGCAGCGTAGGTAGTTATTTTAAAAATGGCCTCCAGTTATCTTACTCGTCTTCTTTTACTATGGTGGTACTCCTCCGCTTCAGCGGCGAAGGCACGGAAGTGATCGGCGAATCAGAAGCGGCTCGCGGCGATAGGTGCGACGGCAGCGGCGTGCAGACAGCGAGGACGGCAACGGGGTGACTCCAAGGCGCCGAGACCGGGAGCGGGCTTCGCGATCGCGCTCGCGGGGCAGGGGCGCTCGTCCTTACCGTCGTCGCGGCAGGCGCTCTCGCACCCCGATGCGGAGGAGGTCCAACAGCAGTGACGAAACGACAGAACGTTTATCGCGTAGTAAGTCGCGACGTCGTAGTAGTTCGACACGTCAACGCCGAACCGTCGGGCGTACAGCGGATCGCCGACGATCCTTGACCCCTTCGCTTAGTGTTAACGAAGGTCAGTCGCACAGAAAGGAAACAAATGCTAGTATTGAGAATTCCGATAACACAGACATGATCTCGGTCGACTCCATCAAGAAGTTAGTAGATTTACTGAAAGGGCCTTTTGAGAGGTCGCACGTAGAAAAATTTTCTTTGGTTCACAATACTATTCCGGAGTTTCATCCGGCCAAGCGCACACAAACAATGAGCATATGGCTGACGAAAATAAACGAAATTTCAAAAATTTACGGGTGGACAGATAGGGAAGTTACTCACAACGCGCTGCCAAAACTAACCGGTATGGCACAAAAGTGGTATCAAGGGTTGCCCACGGTGATGTTCACGTGGAGCGAGTGGCAAGATAAGTTATTAGAAGCATTTCCAGGTGAGGAGAATTATGGGGTCATGCTCAAGGAGATGCTGGACAGGAAGGCTAAATTCGGAGAACCTCTAGAGCAGTACTACTACGAAAAACAGACACTTTTAAATAGATGCGGCATTGTAGGAAAACACGCGGTCGACTGCCTCCTCCTGGGAATAGAAGATAGGTCCATTAGGATGGGAGCGCAGGCCGCGCGGTATGATGATCCCAATAAACTATTAAGTTACTTACGTAGCATCAAACTCGCGCCAAAACGTACCTTGACGGACAAACAAAGACAAATCGCGCCCGGGTTGCATAACAAATGTTACGGATGTGGAGAAGTAGGACACATAAGGTCGAAGTGTCCTCGTAATAATAATGCGAACCCTATCCGACATCCAAACATTAAATGCTTTAACTGTGGTGTGTTAGGACACCCTAAATTCAAGTGCACTAATCAATTGAAGAAGTACACCGTTAGTGACAAGGTAGGGCATCTAGCTGCGGACTGTTATTTTAAAACCAACGCGAACCCCTCTTAGGCTAAAGTCATGCGTGTCGTCTGTGACACTCATAGTGCAGATAAGTTTCGCAAGACCATAATGATGAATAATAGACCTTTTGACTCATTTATTGATTTGGGGAGTGAGGTCACCTTGATAAGAGAAACCGAAGGACGCGGCATCGATGTAGCGTGGTCGACTGATGATCTGCCGATCGTAACCGGCTTCGCGGCTTCTGAAGGCGTAGACCCTTTAGGGAAAGCAAACTTGTAAGTCAGAGTCGATGAAGTCGAGAGGGAAGTTCTGACACTCATGGTTTCAGATTCGTTTCTCGATCATCCGACGCTAATTGGTCAGAGTTTTACGGAGCAAAAGGATGTAGTCTTGCACAAAACGTACGATAAGTTAGCCATATATGACGAAAAGGGCCGACGATTTCGTGGGGAAAGTCGATCTATACGCCCTTGAGGATACAGACGTACAAAGTTTTACTACTCTTCCATGTTATTCGGTCCCGAACTTTACCGGAAACGTAGTGATCTCGACTAATAACCGTAACGAACCAGGCAAAGATCATACTATTATGAACGGTTTTTATGCCATAGAAAACGGAAGGGTGAATGTGTTGATTCGAAATGACAGTGATAAATCATTAAAATTTAAAACAGGTCAGCTGATAACCCGTGGTCACACAACATGGACGAATAATAAAAGCGGAGGCGTTGTAACCTGTAATCGAATAACAGAAACAGAAAATAACGGGTCTTCTCGAATCAGAGATGAGGATATATACATAGATAGTAACGTTGACGAAAATACGAAAGCTAAATTGGTGGAGTTGTTGAATGACTACAGAGACTGTTTCGCGTTTAATTTGGAAGAACTTGGTAAATGTAAATCAGGCGAAATAAAGATAACTTTAAATGACACGACCCCTGTGACCTATAGACCGTACCGATTGTCGTTCAAAGAAAGAGAGGAAGTAAGGGACATGGTTCAAGAAATGTTGGATTGCGGAATTGTGAAGGAGTCCACTTCGGAATATTCCAGCCCTATAATTCTAGTAAAAAAGAAAACTGGAGAGAAAAGATTATGTGTGGACTATAGGGCTCTCAACAATAAGACAGTGAAGGAGCAATATCCCTTGCCAAGGATAGACGATCAACTGCATCGACTCGAGGGATACGCTCACTTTACAACGTTAGACTTGGCGTCTGGGTACTACCAAATAGCGCTCGAGGAAAAATCCAAACCTCTCACCTCGTTCGTAACTCCGGATGGTCAGTTCGAATACAACAGAATGCCGTTTGGCCTCGCGAACGCTCCGTCAACTTTCCAACGAATCATCAACCAAGTTCTTGGCAAACTGCGCCACACTATAGCTGTGGTATACATGGACGATATTTTAGTGCCATCCGGAGACTACGAACAGGGACTAGAACGGCCAAAAATAATACTAAATCAGCTTCGCAATGCGGGCCTAACGCTGAAACTGTCCAAGTGCGTCTTCTTTAAAGAAGAAGTCGACTTTCTAGGGTTTGAAGTATCGCGACGCGGTATTCGCCCGGGAGCGAGAAAAATAGATGCGGTATCGAAATTTCCAACTCCTTCGTCCCAACACAACATCCGTCAGTTCGTTGGACTGGCGAGGTAATTTAGACGTTTTGTTAGAAATTTCTCCGTAATAGCGCGACCCTTAACGACATTATTAAAGAAGGACACCAAATGGAAATGGGGAGATGAACAAGCGAAAGCGTTTGAGGCGCTGAAGTTAGAGTTGGTGAATCGACCGATTTTGGCCTTATACGATCCAAATGCTGAAACGGAGTTACACACTGATGCGTGCAAAATAGGCATTGGTGGTATATTAATGCAGAGGGACGGGAATAGTCAAATGCGTGCCATTGCGTACTTTAGCCGGCAGACTTCGCCCGAAGAACAGCACATGACTTCTTACGAACTCGAGACCTTAGCCGTGGTCGCTTCGTTACAGAGGTTTAGAGTCTATTTGATCGGGATACATTTTAAAATACTTACCGATTGCAACTCATTACGTGCAACCTTTACAAAGAGGGATATGATTCCACGCGTAGCTCGTTGGTGGGGTGCAATGCAAGAATTTGACCATTATATCGAATATAGACCGGGGAAAAACATGGCGCACGTTGATGCCTTAAGTAGAAATCCTGTATGCAGCTCTTCTGAAAATGACGATCGGGAAGTACTCGCGGTAATGAGCGTTTCTAGTGCTACGTGGATAGCCACGGTGCAAAGTGCCGACCAGGAGATTCGTCGCATTGTAGATATTCTTAAGACGACTGATGATGAACAGGCGAAGCAAGAGCGCGACAACTTCCTCATAAAAGGAGATCTGATCTATCGAAGGACTGATCTAGGCGATAAGCTTGTCGTGCCAAAAGGCGTTCGATGGCATATCTTAAAACAGTGCCATGATGACATTGGACACTTTTCATTCGACAAAACGCTTAGTAAAATTCGCGAGACCTATTGGTTTGCTAAAATGAGGCGATTTGTTAAGAAATACGTCTAATCCTGTCTCGAATGTTCATTTACTAAAACACCGGGCGGAAAGAAACCAGGGTTTCTGCACCCCATCCCAAAATTTGATCGTCCATTTCACACGGTACATATCGATCACCTGGGGCCGTTTGTAAGGAGTAAAAAAAAAGTTAATTTAAAAAATAAGAAAACCCGACTGCGTAAAAAATTAACTTGAAATAAAAACTGAAAAGAAAAAAACAAGTCCAGTAGTCTAGAACTCTGTTAAGTAATATTGAATAACTACACCATTGAAATAGTTCCATTATCGATACAAACATATAATAAAACAAATAATAAACTCTAATACGGAACATAGCGACTTTAACAGTCGGGACCCATTATTGGGAAAATTTCAGTGGGTCCCGACTGTTAAAGTCGCTATGTTCCGCATTAGAGTTTATTATTTGTTTTATTATATGTGTGTATCGATAATGAAACTATTTCAATGGTGTAGTTATTCAATATTACTTAACAGAGTTCTAGACTACTGGACTTGTTTTTTTCTTTTCAGTTTTTATTTCAAGTTAATTTTTTACGCAGTCGGGTTTTTTTGTTTTTTAAATTAACTTTTTTTATTTTACACTTTTTAGTTAGGATTATAATACCGTAAATTTCGTAATCTTGTCATTTCATTGAGAAAGTTAATATCGTGGGGATTATTAAGTAGCTTGCGGTGGTGTAAACTACTGATAATTTTATTGATTACTAGATTTTGCCCGCGGCTTCGCTCGCGTGAAATTCGTATTTCAAAGGAAGAAAGTAAGTAGCTAAGGCCGATCTGCATTTAGGTAAACAATAAACCTTCTCAACTAAAGTAAGTAACTAACGGCAAGGCTTCAGGCTGAGCTGCATTCTGGAAAACAATAAACCTTCTCGAAGAAAGTAAGTAACTGAGGGCGAGGCCGAAGGCCGAGCTGCGTTCAGGAAGACGATAACTTTTTCGAAGAAAGTAAGTAACAGAGGGCGAGGCCGAAGGCCGAGCTGCGTTCAGGAAGACCATAAACCTTCTCGAACAAAGTAAGTAACTAAGGGCGAGGCCTTCGGCCTCGCCCTTAGTTACTTACTACTTAGGTTTAATCTTCCTGTACGCAGCTCGGCCTTTGGCCTCGCCCTTAGTTGTTTACTTTCTTAGAGAAGGTTTATGGTCTTCCTGAACGCAGCTCGGCCTTCGGCCTCGCCCTCTGTTACTTACTTTCTTCGAAAAGGTTATCGTCTTCCTGACCGCAGCTCGGCCTTCGGCCTCGCCCTCAGTCACTAACTTTCATCAAGAAAGTTTATAGTCTTCCTGAACGCAGCTCGGCCTTCGGCCTCGCCCTCAGTTACTTACTTTCATCAAGAAGGTTTATAGTCTTCCTAAACGCAGCTCGGCCTTCAGCCTCGCCCTCAATTACTTAATTTCTTCGAGAAGGTTTATAGTCTACCTGAATGCAGCTCGGCCTTCGGCCGCGCCCTTTGTTACTTACTTTCTTCGAAAAGGTTTATACACTTCCTGATCGCAGCTCGTCCTTCAGCCTCGCCTTTAGTATGTTACTTACTTTCTTTGAGAATGTTTATTGTTTATCTGAATCCAATGTTTTTAAGTTTACTCTGTTATTAATAAAATTATATTCATTTTTACCCGACTATGGCAGAGCCAAAAAGGAGGGTAATGTGGTTGGCAGTCTATGTGGCTGGGTATGTACGGATGTTCCACCGTAACTGCTAAACTACTCATTCGATTTTGATTATCGTGGTGTCAATCGATTTGTTATGATGGTCCCCTTGTCATAGGGTACCAAATTTTTCCATAAATTAAAAATGGCGGCCGTGGGACCCCATATTGTCACACTTTAAAAAATAATTTCTTCAAACCCCACCGAGTGGGGTATCATTGGCAAGAGCTTCTAAAGGCGATTTCAAAAATATAAGACACTTAATGGTTTAAACCAAAATGAATGAAATAAAAAATTATAAGCCCAGCCGTGGTTCGGATTGCACGTCAAACTGTAGGTCCCTTCATATTCAGATTCAGATATTTATTTTGCCATATTTATTATTCCCTTCTTACCTTATCGGATAGGATAGGATAGGATAGGATAGGATAGGATAGGATAGGATAGGATAGGATAGGATAGGATAGGATAGGATAGGATAGGATAGGATAGGATAGGATAGGATAGGATAGGATAGGATAGGATAGGATAGGATAGGATAGGATAGGATAAAGTCTTCGAGAAGGTTTATCGTCTTCTTGATCGCAGCTCGGCCTTCGGCCTCGCCCATAGTTACTTACTGTCTTCGAGCAGGTTTATCGTCTTCCTGAACGCAGCTCGGCCTTCGGCCTCGCCCATAGTTACTTACTGTCTTCGAGAAGGTTATTTGTCTACCTGAACGCAGTTCGGCTTTTGGACTCGCAGTACACGCAGCGAGCCTACAACTCACTGCGTGTACAGTACAACAATGCGCTTCGGTGTATGTTGGGACTGCCCTGGAGGTGTAGCGCGTCTGGCATGTTCGCGGAGCATCGGCTCGATGACTTCTACGCTATCATGCGGAAGCGGCGAGCAGGGTTTATGGACCGAATTTGTAAATCGGAAAACGAAATTATAAAAACGATCTCTGACCAATTGTACTATAACAATGACATAATTAAATGTGGGATTTATTATTGACAAAACAAAATGTAAATAATTTATTTTGTTTCTTTTCTAATTTTATATTGTTTTATTGTATTGTACTGTATTGATTTAATGTAATGTACTATGGGTTATACCTGAAAAAAAATCATTATTATTATTATGATATTCCTTTATTTCACATTCTTAAAATTTTACATTAATTTTACATATATTATACAAAAAAGTAATAAAAATACACAAAATTAATATAAAAATTAAATTAAAAACGGTAATACCGCCGGCGGCGGGAGACAAACCTCCAAGCACGCCGGCGGGTGCAGGCCGTGGCTACGGAGCTCTCCGGGACGACGCGAGGCAAGCTACGAGCGATAGGTGGTGGTACTAGACACGTAGGCCACCACCACCCTCATCCCGGAGAGCTCCGTATCCGCCGGACTGCACGGCGACGTCGTCGCGCTGCTCTCTTAACGTCTTCTTCATCGCGCGCGCGTCGCCTCAAGGGCGCACTGCACCACCGGTAGCGGGGCACTAGACGGGACGTGAGGTCCCGATGACCCCAAGCTGGCCGATGGTGGACGTCGCCCTCACCGTAGATGTTCTGGCTCGGCCGACGTCAACGCTCCATGTTCGCCGTCGATGAAATGAATTATTATTATTATTATAGTTACTTACTGCCTTCGAGAAGGTTTATCGACTTCCTGAACGCAGCTCGGCCTTCGGCCTCGCCCATAGTTACTTACTGTCTTCGAGAAGGTTTATCGTCTTCCTGAACGCAGCTCGGCCTTCGGCCTCACCCATAGTTACTTACTGTCTTCGAGAAGGTTTATCGTTTTCCTGAACGCAGCTCGGCCTTCGACCTCGCCCATAGTTACTTACTGTCTTCGAGAAGGTTATTCGTCTTCCTGAACGCAGCTCGGCCTTCGGCCTCACCCATAGTTACTTACTGTCTTCGAGAAGGTTTATGGTATTCTTAACCGCAGCTCGGCCTTCGGCCTCGCCCTCAGTTACTTACTTATTCGAGAAGTTTTATTTATGTAATATTACTAAAAAGAATGAAATAAAAAATAAAGTTTAAAAAACTGTAACCCGACTATGGAAAAAAGTAACTATTATTAAAAAAACTAAAAAAGTTTCAAAACCTTTACCATAAATAAAATAAACTAAAAAGTAAGAAACAAGATATTTGGGAGCCATGGCAGTGCTTCCTTCGGACGTTGCTATCATCGTCTTATTGGGTAAGAGCAGTCTTTTGATTTTCCTGTTTATTTAGTTTTATTGAAGTCTTCTGGCAGTTTCACATTAATAACGTTATAATTAAATTGAAATGCCGTAGTCGTGCGTTGTCAGCTATAAAAAAAAATTATCTACTTAACTTTAAATATACGAAAATACTTTTCTTTAGGTTTCCGTATCCCGTACGGATTATATTTAATATTATATTTAAGCCTACGCCGTCTGTCTGTCTGTCCGTCCGTCTGTCTGTCCTACTGCTGTATCTTTGGAACCGTAATAGGTCGACGGTTGAAATTTTCACAGAATTATGTGTTATTTACCTACTACTACTGAGTAACTCTAATGAATAAATGAAAGGTTATAGGATTATATTATTGTGGCCGATTGCTGTTGTATGAGTCGAGGCAAAATATTATCTTTACCTCCCTCCCTCATTCCCCTCCATCACTCCCTCACTCTCTCACTCCCTCTCTTCCCCTTCCTCAGCATGATCGCAAAATTAACAACGAGATGCCGTCAATCAAGCATAATTTTTTTTTATAGCTGACAACGCACGACTACGGCATTTCAATTTAATTATAACGTTATTAATGTGAAACTGCCAGAAGACTTCAATAAAACTAAATAAACAGGAAAATCAAAAGACTGCTCTTACCCAATAAGACGATGATAGCAACGTCCGAAGGAAGCACTGCCATGGCTCCCAAATATCTTGTTTCTTACTTTTTAGTTTATTTTATTTATGGTAAAGGTTTTGAAACTTTTTTAGTTTTTTTAATAATAGTTACTTTTTTCCATAGTCGGGTTACAGTTTTTTAAACTTTATTTTTTATTAAATTTTCGGATTATCAGTAGGTTTAAAGACTTACATAAGAAGACTTACAGTTTGACGTCTGGTACAACGGACACCAGACGTCGGCTACAGAAACTCCCGCAGTTCCTGATGAAGCCCGTGACGTAGCGGGCGAAACGTCGACTTAGGTAAGTCTTTAAACCTACTGTTAATCCGGAAATTTAAAAATAAATATATCTGAATCCCGTTCACCCTCCGGCCCTGGCCTAAGTTACTTACTTTCTTCTTTTGAAATACGAATTTCACGCTAGCGAATCCGCGGGAAAAAACTATGGAGATTAAAATAAGAAACTTCAGTTAAAATAAATCAAATACTACCTAACTAAATAAAATATTCCTCCTATTAGCGTAACCGGAACTGAATTTTATTTAGCCTATCCTGTGTCCCGTATAGCTAAATGTGCGTGTACTAATTTTAATCGAATTTAGATGATCGGCTTAAATTTTATGGAGGAAATTCATACATACATATTCGCCTCGCCCCGCTGCCCCCCTCATTTTCTTTTAAAAAGTTCGCTAATTTACGCCCTTTCCAACTGTATACCAAATGTCATACAAATAATTCACTATGTGGTCAAAATTAGGGGCATAGACCAGAATAGAACGACAACGCGGGCACTTTGTAACAGGGCCACTTACTTATCGGTGGTTACTTACCGTACTGAGAGCGTTTTCCGGAGCAGTTTCAAATTTAGAACATGTACCGGTCGCGCGGGCACATTGTTCAATTCTCCAATATTAATGTTTAGACTCTTGCAAATTATCTCTAATTTTGATCACATAGTAAATGATTTGTATAAAATGTGGTATACCTTTGGAAAGGGCGTAAACTAGCAAACTTTTTAAAAGAAAACGACGCTCTCAATTGGTGTTGTTTTTTTTTTAATGAATTAAGAAATAAAGATTCTGTCATCTTTTTACTCGTTCTCGGGACTTTGGGAGGTCATAAGTCCTTTTCATGGTATTAACTTTTTTTTTTTTTATGGAACCTGATACGGTTGGCTACATCACCCATTAACTTCCAAATAATCTTTTTTCTAAAACAAGGATACATCGTAAAATTCAATAAGTTTTATTTCGTGCTGATACAAACATGAACAAAAAGGTTACAAGGGTTTAAAGCTGGGATTTTGGTAATTTTCAAAAATAAAGAAAAAAAATCGTATCTCGATACCACGTGACACCTGACAAAAGGTATGTTGGGTCAAAACATTGCAAATGACTCCACTTACCTACAAAAAAAAAATTGTCTGTCGATGTGCCGAACACCCTGTATAATAAGAACTTTATCACAGCTCTATTACTATAAGAGTGAGAATGGTTGCTAACCAACTTTAAATCGTTATAGATCCTAAATGGTCATTCGAAATGAAAAATGATAAGAGAAACCTAATTTTCAAATACCTATTCAACGATACCCCACTTAACATAGTTAGCCAACTTTCATTTTTTTCTTTTTCACAATATGGCACCTAGTTGTCGCCATAATGAATTTTGATTACTGTCATGTCTTCAGTGACACTCGCAAGATTAAGACAAATCGATTGATGTAAGAATCATCAAAATCGGCCCACGCGTTTGGTCTCTAGAGTGCCACAAAGGAACAAACATACATACATACATACATACAAATATAGGCTGATAAACACATTACCCTCCTTTGCGTCGCGCAGTCGGGTAAAAAGGGACATTCTTACCTCTTGTGCATCATCGACGCCTTCACGAAATTTATTGTTATTAAACCAGTTAGGAATACTAGGTCCAACGCGTCAGTTGCAGTGCTTAAAGACTACTTCAATACCTTCGGGGTGCCAACTAGACTCGTATCTGATCGTGGTACGTCATTTACAAGTCGGTTGTTCGGGGAATTCATACAAGCTCTTAACGTCAAGCATATAAGAAACGCGGTCGCGACACCGCGAGCTAACGGACAAATCGAGCGCTACAACAGGTCCATACTTTACGGTACAGTCAATGCGGCTCGCATGTGGAATCATTTGCCTGAACAGGTACGGCGCTGCACTACTATCCACATGTTTAGAGAACGTATTCGCAAACTGTTTCTATCTGATTCTGACGGCGACGAGTAATATAAATTTCCCTTAATTACGTTCTTGTAACTTTTATTCAGATGGTTTTATATTATAAAATATATGTTTACATATGTATATGTAGTTTATGTATAAATATAATATGTACGTACCTTATAGTATTCATTTTATGTATGTATCTATGTACCTATTGTTTGTGTCCATTTATTTAACAGTTTTATTTTTCACGCTTCTCTCTTGCACTGCATTGTCCGCCCTATCAGCTTCTCCACATCCCAAAGGTTAGTTTGTAAAGAATGCTACTCTGCATTAAACTCGCCTGTTGTGTTCCTTTTTATGGTGTACAATAAAGTATATTTTGATTTGATTTGATACTTAGCGCTATCGCCGCGTCTAGTCATGGGAAAGATGAGAAGTCGTGGGACGAGTGCGTGAGCACTGTACAGTGGGGACTCAACAATACGTTGAATAAAGGAATAGGTAAGACGCCAGCCGAGGTGTTATTCGGTTACAAACCAGTCGGCATGTCCGAAGCGCGAGTAAAAATTCACTAGACGGGGTTACTGGGACAGAACCGAACATACTTCAGTTACGAACTTAAGTAATCTCTCATGTACATAAAAATCAGGATCGTCAGAGAAAGACCTTCAACAGGAAACGGAAAACACCCCCTATTTTTACCCGACTATGGCAGAGCCAAAAAGGAGGGTAATGTGGTTGGCAGTCTATGTGGCTGGGTATGTACGGATGTTCCACCGTAACTGCTAAACTACTCATTCGATTTTGATGATCGTGGTGTCAATCGATTTGTTATGATGGTCCCCTTGTCATGGGGTACCAAATTTTTCCATAAATAAAAAATGGCGGCCGTGGGACCCCATATTGTCACACTTTACAAAAATATTTTCTTCAAACCCCACCGAGTGGGGTATCATTGTCAAGAGCTTCTAAAGGCGATTTCAAAAATATAAGACACCTTAATGGTTTAAACCAAAATGAATGAAATAAAAAATTATAAGCCCAACCGTGGTTCGGATTCCACGTAAAACTGTAGGTCCCTTCAGATTCAAATTCAGATATTTATTTTGCCATATTTATTATTCCCTTCTTACCTTATAGGATAGGATAGGATAGGATAGGATAGGTGAGGATAGGATAGGATAGGATAGCATAGGATAGCATAGGATAGGATAGGATAGGATAGGATAGGATAGGATAGGATAGGATAGGATAGGATAGGATAGGATAGGATAGGATAGCATAGCATAGCATAGCATAGCATAGCATAGCATAGCATAGCATAGCATAGCATAGCATAGCGTAGCGTAGCGTAGCGTAGCGTAGCGTAGCGTAGCGTAGCGTAGCGTAGCGTAGCGTAGCGTAGCGTAGCGTAGCGTAGCGTAGCGTAGCGTAGGATAGGATAGGATAGGATAGGATAGGATAGGATAGGATAGGATAGGATAGGATAGGATAGGATAGGATAGGATAGGATAGGATAGGATAGGATAGGATAGGATAGGATAGGATAGGATAGGATAGGATAGGATAGGATAGGATAGGATAGGATAGGATAGGATAGGATAGGATAGGATAGGATAGGATAGAATAGGATAAAGTTTTCGAGAAGGTTTATCGTCTTCTTGAACGCAGCTCGGCCTTCGGCCTCGCCCATAGTTACTTACTGTCTTCGAGAAGGTTATTTGTCTACCTGAACGCAGCTCGGCTTTTGGCCTCGCCCATAGTTACTTACTGCCTTCGAGAAGGTTTATCGACTTCCTGAACGCAGCTCGGCCTTCGGCCTCGCTCATAGTTACTTACTGTCTTCGAGCAGGTTTATCGTCTTCCTGAACGCAGCTCGGCCTTCGGCCTCGCCCATAGTTACTTACTGTCTTCGAGAAGGTTATTTGTCTACCTGAACGCAGCTCGGCATTTGGCCTCGCCCATAGTTACTTACTGCCTTCGAGAAGGTTTATCGACTTCCTGAACGCAGCTCGGCCTTCGGCCTCGCTCATAGTTACTTACTGTCTTCAAGAAGGTTTATCGTCTACTTGAACGCAGCTCGGCCTTCGGCCTCACCCATAGTTACTTACTGTCTTCGAGAAGGTTATTTGTCTACCTGAACGTAGCTCGGCCTTCGGCCTAGCCCATAGTTACTTACTCTCTTCGAGCAGGTTTATCGTCTTCCTGAACGCAGCTCGGCCTTCGGCCTCGCCCATAGTTACTTACTGTCTTCGAGAAGGTTATTCGTCTTCCTGAACGCAGCTCGGCCTTCGGCCTCGGCCATAGTTAATTACTGTCTTCGAGAAGGTTTATCGACTTCCTGAACGCAGCTCGGCCTTCGGCCTCGCCCATAGTTACTTACTGTCTTCGAGAAGGTATATCGTATTATTGAACGCAGCTCGGCCTTCGGCCTCGCCCATAGTTACTTACTCTCTTCGAGAAGGTTTATCGTCTTCCTGAACGCAGCTCGGCCTTCGGCCTCACCCATAGTTACTTACTGTCTTCGAGAAGGTTTATCGTCTTCCTGAACGCAGCTCGGCCTTCGGCCTCGCCCATAGTTACTTACTGTCTTCGAGAAGGTTTATAGTCTTCTTGAACGCAGCTCGGCCTTCGGCCTCGCCCATGGTTACTTACTGTCTTCGAGAAGGTTTATAGTCTTCTTGAACGCAGCTCGGCCTTCGGCCTCGCCCATGGTTACTTACTGTCTTCGAGAAGGTTTATCGTCTTCTTGAACGCAGCTCGGCCTTCGGCCTCGCCCATGGTTACTTACTGTCTTCGAGAAGGTTTATCGTCTTCTTGAACGCAGCTCGGCCTTCGGCCTCGCCCATGGTTACTTACTGTCTTCGAGAAGGTTTATCGTCTTCCTGAACGCAGCTCGGCCTTCGGCCTCGCCCACAGTTACTTACTCTCTTCGAGAAGGTTATTCGTCTTCCTGAACGCAGCTCGGCCTTCGGCCTCACCCATAGTTACTTACTGTCTTCGAGAAGGTTTATGGTATTCTTAACCGCAGCTCGGCCTTCGGCCTCGCCCTCAGTTACTTACTTATTCGAGGAGTTTTATTTATGTAATATTACTAAAAATAATGAAATAAAAAATAAAGTTTAAAAAACTGTAACCCGACTATGGAAAAAAGGAACTATTATTAAAAAAACTAAAAAAGTTTCAAAACCTTTACCATAAATAAAATAAACTAAAAAGTAAGAAACAAGACATTTGGGAGCCATGGCAGTGCTTCCTTCGGACGTTGCTATCATCGTCTTATTGGGTAAGAGCAGTCTTTTGATTTTCCTGTTTATTTAGTTTTATTGAAGTCTTCTGGCAGTTTCACATTAATAACGTTATAATTAAATTGAAATGCCGTAGTCGTGCGTTGTCAGCTATAAAAAAAATTATCTACTTAACTTTAAATATACGAAAATACTTTTCTTTAGGTTTCCGTATCCCGTACGGATTATATTTAATATTATATTTAAGCCTACTCCGTCTGTCTGTCTGTCCGTCCGTCTGTCCGTCCTACTGCTGTATCTTTGGAACCGTAATAGGTAGACAGTTGAAATTTTTACAGAATTATGTGTTATTTATCTACTACTACTGAGTAACTCTAATGAATAAATGAAAGGTTATAGGATTATATTATTGTGGCCGATTGCTGTTGTATGAGTCGAGGCAAAATATTATCTTTACCTCCCTCCCTCATTCCCTCTTCCCCTCCATCACTCCCTCACTCCCTCACTCCCTCTCTTCCCCTTCCTCAGCATGATCGCAAAATTAACAACGAGATGCCGTCAATCAAGCATAATTTTTTTTATAGCTGACAACGCACGACTACGGCATTTCAATTTAATTATAACGTTATTAATGTGAAACTGCCAGAAGACTTCAATAAAACTAAATAAACAGGAAAATCAAAAGACTGCTCTTACCCAATAAGACGATGATAGCAACGTCCGAAGGAAGCACTGCCATGGCTCCCAAATGTCTTGTTTCTTACTTTTTAGTTTATTTTATTTATGGTAAAGGTTTTGAAACTTTTTTAGTTTTTTTAATAATAGTTCCTTTTTTCCATAGTCGGGTTACAGTTTTTTAAACTTTATTTTTTCGTATAAATGATTTAGTTAGGCTTCAGAAAGCGGGTCCGTCTAATAATCGTGCTGACAAGAGTCGCAAACTTATCCCTAAATACAGCGGTCCGTACCGCGTGACGGCAGTATTAGACAATGACAGGTATGAAGTGCATCCTGCACTCTCTGACAAAAAAAGGGAAATTCTATAAAAACATCGTGGCTATAGACAGGATATTACCGGGGCTTAACTATAAGAGAGGCGAAGACAGTGAGGATAGCGATGAGGATGCGTCTATGGCAAGCGTTGAGGGAAATGAGAGTCCTCGTGTTGCTTGATTACTCCCGCGCCTTCGACTGTCTAGACCACAACTTGCTGCTCGCGAAATTCTCATACTATGGATTGTCCGAATCATCTGTCTCGCTAGTGCGGAGCTACTTGCAGATAGTGCGGGTTATGGATGCTGATGGCGCGAGTGTTATGTCAAGTGCCGCAGAGGTTAGTCGAGGTTGTCCACAGGGTTCTTCCTTATCCCCAATATTATACACGCTCTACACAGCAGACCTCCCTAACTGCTTACTACACATGAAGCCGGAACTGTTCGCAGATGATTCACAACTTGCCTTGTCCTGCTATCCCGTTGACACGATCGAAGCTGTTGACAAAATTAATTATGATCTAAATTCAGTATGGAAGTGGTCCTACGGCAATGGCCTTGCTCTAAATCCTAGCAAATGCCTGGTCCTGGTTCTTGGTAATAAACAAGCTGTACAAAAGACCTTGGCCTATAATCCGCTAATACTGCTAGACAATGTGCCACTGTCCATAACGGACTCGGCTCGGAACCTGGGCTTGGTTATGGACTACGGTTCGAAGGTGACATCGATTTAAAAATACAGAAATCCTTTATTAAGTTAAAAAGCCTTTATAAATTGCGGGAGTGCCTGAATACAAATGTCAGACGACAGCTGGCAGAATCGCTTGTCCTATCTAACTTCAACTACGGCGATGTTGTGTACGGTCCGTGTCTTTTCAAAAAAACTGCCAAATGTATTCAGCGCACCCAGAATGCTTGCGTGAGATTTAGCGAGAGACCTAAGAGAAGAGCACGGATTTCACCTATACTTAATAATCTTAACATGCTTAATATGAAAAATCGTAGGCGCCTCCACTTTGCTGTTTTGTTACACAATGTGATAATTAAGGAGGAACCGGAAACCTTGTATCGCAAGCTGACCTGGCTGGGACAGAGTAAGAAGTAAAACGAATCAAATGATATTGTTTTGGATCTTTTGTATCATAAAGTAATATATCATTTGACTGAAAATAAGATATGTTTAGTTAAATATATCTTTCATCGAGAACACAATCTAAATTTGTTATTGTAAAACATATCCGCTAACTATGAGAAGAGGTTATGCTGGGAGAGACAATGGATTTTGTAAAGTATGGCAGTGCGGAGAAATGCACTGGTTAAGTAATAAGTAGCAGTGCGGAGAAAGGCGCTGGTTTAGTAATAAGTGGCAGTGCAGAGAAAGGCGTTGGTTTAGTAATAAGTGGCAGTGCGGAGAAATGCACTGGTTTAGTAATAAGTGGCAGTGCGGAGAAATGCACTGGTTTAGTAATAAGTGGCAGTGCGGAGAAAGGCGCTGGTTTAGTAATAAGTGGCAGTGCGGAGAAAGGCGCTGGTTTAGTAATAAGTGGCAGTGCTGGGAAAACCACTGGTTTGGGAATAAGTGGCAGTGCGGAGAAAGGCACTGGTTTAGTATTAAGTGGCAGTGCGTAGAACGGCACTGGTTTTTGATTAAGTGGCAGTGCGGAGAAAGGCACTGGTTTATTTTTATTACTAAGTGGCAGTGCAGAGAACGGCACTGGGTTTAATAATGCTGAAGAGATGTGAAGAGTAACTGGCACTGAGATTGTAAATGGAGTTATGAGAGGCTAATTAAATTATAATCAGTTTAAAATAAAATTGGGTTAGTGAAAGATCAGTTAAATTTATCCCAATATAGGGATCGATTACTATTATATTTATCCAGAGAAAGTAATGTATTATTCCTAATTCAATGATCCATTTTCTGTGTTAATCTTACAATATTAGTAGGTAGTAGTATTACGTAGAATTAATTTTTTTTTTTGTTTTTCTTTCTTGATTACTTTTGTTACACGGGGACGTGTTAAGTTATCGGATGGCCGAATGTGTTAGCTAGTAATCTTAGAATGTAAGTGGTGGAATGTTAGACAGAGACAAAACGAGAAAGAAAGGAGCGAAAAAAAAGAGGGTAAAGAGGAAAGCGAACAAGGAACGCGCGACAGGTCGTCGACGACGGGTGCTATTCCTCCAAAGACGGGCGGACGATAGCGTTGTGTGTGAAATATTAATAAAATATTATACTGTATCGACGAAGCGTTTTAATACAATGCTGCGCATTATCTCCTAAGGTCGATCCCTTTCCTTTCCAAGCTAGTTTCCAAGGCAGCGTCGTACCTGTCTCGTCACCTGGACCTCCTGGGCACCACTATATCCAAAGACGTCGGTTTCCGGCAACTAATTGAGTCTAAGGCCAAAACTGCATCCAGAAAATTGGAAATACTTTTCCGCAATCGGCCGTTCTTCTCACCGGCACAACTATTCCTGTTGTACAAAACACAGATTAGGCCGGTGATGGAGTACTGCAGTCACATCTGGGAGGGTAGTCCGCATTATCTGCTTGCGTCCTTGGACTCGATACAGCGCCGAGCCATCCGTCTTGTTGGTGACCCGAAACTTACAGATGGTCTGGAGTCTCTGAGTCACAGACGATTTGTGGGTTCGCTTAGTCTGTTTTACAGATACTACCACGGACGTTGCTCTGTTGAACTAGCATCCCTTATTCCCTGCCACCCGTCCTATCTCCGCACGACTCGTCGCAGAGGGACTCAACACCCTTTTGTTGTTGACATTGGGCTTTTGAGAACCCATCGGTTCTCTAAATCGTTTCTTTGTCGCACCGCTAGGGTGTAGAACTGTCTTCCGGCGAGTGTATTTCCTGAATCCTTTAACCTGGGAGTCTTCAAGCGTCGTATTAACGGGCTAGACAGCCTTGCAACAGTCCGCAAATCTGCTGGCATGGCACCTAACTGAGCGTGGTTTCGCGAGGAGAGGTGATTTTGGCTCTGTCGACTGCACCATTGGTCGCTAGATTTACGTTAACTGAGTTAGGACGGTAAGCCCACTACACATGAGCACTTGAGAAGTTTAATTTTAATCCACATTTGTTCTAATCCGTCAAACGGGCTATTAATAATTTTGTAGTGTAGATTTTCACGGATATAAATTCCAACGCCACCATCTATAGTAGATGTTTTTCTAGGAATATGATGAAAGGTGAAGCCTGGTAGGTCGTATTCAGCGGTAGGTCCTTCCTTGAGCCAGGTTTCGTTAATTAATAGCAAATCTAGTTGGCGCGACATAACAGTTGCATATAGCTCGTCAAAACCCGATCCGAGCGACCGCACATTCAGTAGGCCAATTTGCAATGGCTACTAAGCTAACTAGAAATGAAATTACTATTGGGCCAATAGTAATTTCATTTCTAGTTAGCTTAGTAGCCATTGCAATAAAACGTAAATGAGGATAAACAAATTAATATCACAACCAAATGTGAAGAAGGTATGTACCTAATGTTGAATATATATTATTTGTACGCCTAGCAGATTGAGGAGGTAGGACAAAGTTACATATGAAAGACAGGGATAGGTGGTTGGTTTGAGATTTAACTGGCAGCGGCCGGCTCCGCGCCGGCGTCGTCGTCGCGTCCCATACACCTCCCCCGCCCCCTCCGCCGCCACACGCAGTGGCGTCAGTGGCCATCCGCCTAAAACATCGAGGCACGATTTCTAATAATATGGTGATTGTCAGTCCTCTTGTACCTCCACCAACGCGAGGCAACAGACTGCTCACGCCATCTATTACGACAGTTCGACACTAAATTCCGTTCATACTATACTTTATTTGATACTGCTCAACCCTAAGGCTATTTAGTGTGATGGTATATAGCCTATAGTGAGCCTCAAGAACTACTCCTTACATTGGTGCAAACCGCATCAAAAACTGTTTAGTGGTTCCGGAGTTTACCCCGAACATACATACAGACAGACAGACGTTCCCTTTTATAAGAAGTTACATTAGATTAGATTAGATAGATTAGAAGATTAGATTAGATTAGAAGATTAGATTAGATTAGATTAGATTAGATTAGATTAGATTAGATTAGATTAGATTAGATTAGATTAGATTAGATTAGATTAGATTAGATTAGATTAGATTAGAGTAGATTAGATTAGATTAGATTAGATTAGATTAGATTAGATTAGATTAGATTAGATTAGATTAGATTAGATTAGATTAGATTAGATTAGATTAGATTAGAGAAGAAGATAGAGAAGAAGGAGAAGACACACCATCATTCATTTCATTACGTATAAATAGCTCTCGAATTATTAAAGGAATCTCTTTTAGCCAAAAAAATTATTGATGTTAATATTAATTAATTTTTAATCAATTAATTAGGTATCGAGTAATATAGTATAATCTATCATCAGATGAACGTCAAGTTAAGTACCTTTAAATAAGTTATTGGAATGTAATTAATAAGAAGCTATAGAATCAATAAAAGCTTAGTAGTAAAAAGAAGAAAAAAAAACACGAATCACATCGTCTCTACATCTCAGGCTCTTCATAATCTAGATTTTTGTTAGAACAGCTTAGACCTCGCCAACTGTACACATTGTAGTGCAGCACAGGCCAATTTTAACGCAGCTGCATCTTTTTGGAGGGGCTTTTCACTGGAGAATCGATTCTATGTGAGCATAATTATTTGGTCGATTTTCTTAGGATTCTTGTGATTCTACACCTGAAGGATAATTCTATTTGTTCTGACGGTAAGAAAAGAAAAGAATCGAAGAAAAAACTCAAAAGAACGCACAGGAATCGTTCTAACCGTTCCGAGTACTCAGCTGCACGAATATTACTGATGCCAGTTGATTCCGCCTGATTCTAGCTGATTAAATTGATCCGCACTTTAAATTGTTCATAGTATAATATATGGTATAAGGATCCAGGATGAATATATGTAAATGAAATTATTAGCTTTTAAGGAAAATCTATAATTGGTGACATTTTCAGATTTTAGATTAATTAAACATATAAGTTGTAGCGCAAAGTGTGTGGTGGTGTGGTGCCTCCTACCTGGATGTGATGTGATGTCTCCGCCCGCAGCCGCACCTTCGATAGCTCAGTTCTTCAGGTAGTGATCCCGGCACGGAAACCTCCTGGTGTCCTAGGATCTGCTGGGCCCAGCTACGCACACACCTCGGGAACTACACTCAACTTATACCGTATTAGGTCAATCAGCCGTGAGAGCCCGCGCCGCGCTCGATCAGGGTGGATTTTGTCTTTTCAGAGCAAAAATGTTCAAATAAACCGCCCGCTGCCGCTTGTATTTTTGGACGTCTTAGATAACAACAGCCCGTCGCCTAGGCAACCGGACTCTTCTCCTTTCCGCCAGGAGGCGCTGTGTGCTTCTTGCATGAAGACCGCGGCAGGTAGAGTCTTGAGGCGAAGAGAATGGAGGCACGTGTACCTAACGTGTTTTGTGTAAATGTAAATGATCGCAAAATACCGAACACCCCCCCCCCCCCCCCGCCCCCCCCCTCCCCCCTGAGAAGAAGCCAAGCTTCTTATCAACCGCAATACGTTAGCAAGTCACCGCTCTTCTAATTGTCGTAGATAGGAAGACGACACACCTTAACAACAGGCCGTGTTAAAACCCCATGTGGAGTGTTAACAACTACCACTCGAATACCCCCATCTCTACCCGGCTTTATTTCCGCAATCCTGCCCTATTTCCAATGAAGAGGAGGAATATTGTCGTCCTTCAGAAGAACCAGATCGCCCACGCGAGGGGAATTGGTCTTTGAAGTCCATTTCGACCGCTGTTGGAGGGTGGTCAGATAGTCTGAGCTCCACCGCTTCCAAAAATGTTGTGACATGGCCTGTACCATTTCGAAACGCTTTAGCCTCGAAACAGGCTCTGCTGTCCAATCATATTCCGGGACTGAAGTTAATGATCTCCCGATAAAAAATGAGCACCAGTGAGAACGTCGAATTCTGATTGATCCGAGGATAGTGGATGCATTGGACGCGAATTTAAAACTGCCTCTACCCGCGTGAAAACTGTCGTTAACTCTTCAAAAGTGAGAGTCTGCTCCCCAATAACCCGTTTGGTGAGTTTAAGGTGAGTTTTTGCCGATTTGACTGCCGCTTCAAAAATACCGCCAAAGTGAGGCGCGCTGGGTGGATTGAATCTCCACTCTATACCGCGATTGGTGAACTCTCTTTCGAGTGAAGCCGCTACCGCTGGCTGACGAAGGTATCGCTCAATTTCCGTCAAGTGTCGATTGCTACCGACGTAATTTGTACCGCAGTCCGATCGAATCAGCTTAGGTAATCCTCGCCGTGATGCGAACCGTGTGAATGCCGCAAGAAAGGCTTTAGTAGATAGGCCCGAGACGACCTCTAAATGAACCACCCGTGTGGTAAAGCAAACGAATACGCACAAATATGCTTTGAGAACCTTAGCGTTCCGAAACGTTGAGGCTTTGATTTGAAAGTAATTCCAGATCATTTGAAAATTCCGCTTGGTGTACAGCTTTAATTAATGTATTCAAGGCCGCTGATAATTCCGTTATTGTTCAAAGATATGTAATTTCCCGCTGTGGATAGACCGTAAGAAAAACGCGCCGCTCTCGGTTCGTTGTATGAGACAGGACCCGCTACCGCAAAACCAAATATTTTATCTAAGGCAATGGGAAGGCCTGGTCCTACTTTCACTAAGCCCCCCTGCAATATATTCCCCAATAAATCAATGCCTAAAAGTAGGTCAAGAGATTTGGATTCAAAAAAACGCTCATCCGCAAGTGGTAAATGTTGATATTAAGAAAAAAGCTTCGCGTCTAGTGTGGAAGAAGGAAGATGATCGCCCACCTTATTTAAAATAATAGCCCCGGTAGAAAGAATAGGCCGCATTGCATCGCGCGGTCGCATGGTTAACTCCACCATTTCCCTGGAGTTCTTCACCTCTACTCCGCCTACCCCTGTTAATGGAAAATGTGCTCGATACCGCGGAAGCCCTAATTTATTAGCTAATGAATTAGTTATGATTGAAATTTGTGAACCGCTATCTAACATGGCCCGCGCCACATGTGAGTACCCCGCTGCAGATTTCACCGCAACCAGCGCAGTGGCTAAGATGACTGAAGGATGTTCAGTTTGGTTGCGGGAGTGGTCGGCTAGTCAGCGACCCGCAGTTGAAGGTCCCTGGCCGGAATGACCAAAGTTGCACGGCACCGGTGGTGAGATAGACCGTGAGTTTCCGCGACCGCCCGCCGCAGCCGCATAGGTGTTGTACGGTTGCTCGTATGCATGGCTTGTGCCCCCCCCTATTTCTCCACTGACCGCATAGGTATTATTACCGCGTCCGCCCCCACTAGATCCGCCATTGGCGCCATAGTTGTTGTTACCGGATCCGCCCCCCCTAGTTCCGCTATTAGCCCCATAATAATTGTTAACGGGTCCGCCCCCTCTAGATCCGCTACTGGTCGGCGCCCCTCGGGCCCCGCCAAATCCGCCACTATTTGTTCCAGTGGGGCTGCGCTGGCCCCCCTGAAAACCGCCACTGTTTGTATGAGTGGGTGGGACCGTGCTGACCCCCGTGAAATCCGCCTCTGTTCGGACCATTGGGCCCGCGGTGCCCCCCCTGAAGTCCGCCATTGCCGCCTTGCTCAAAATGCAGAAGTGTA
Source organism: Nematopogon swammerdamellus (assembly GCA_946902875.1). Lineage (NCBI taxonomy): Eukaryota > Metazoa > Arthropoda > Insecta > Lepidoptera > Adelidae > Nematopogon > Nematopogon swammerdamellus. Next base: position 18,098,164 of record OX336348.1, on the reverse strand, counting down.
TGGTGTTTATTGGTCCCGCATTTTCGGCACACATTCGTAGATGGACACTGACTTATGGAATGTGTGTTGAGACAAGCGAAGCACCATTTCCACTCAACAACTACCGTCTTCCGCTGCTGGGGTGTCAGAGCGCCAAAGCCCCGGCACTTGTAGATTGTGTGCCCTTGCCGCTCGCAATACTGGCAGTAGTAGTGGTCCGCTCTCGGGCTAGGCGGCCGCGCCTCTGCTTAGTAGCAAGTCTTACGCGTTGTCTGCTTGCTGCTGTATGGAGCCGCGCCTTCAGTCCGCACTGAAGGTTTTGCTGTAACCGCTTGATTTTCCGCTGCCGACTCCAGTACTCTGCACTCACCTTCTAGGAACGAGGTCAACTGGTCGAAGGTGGGCAACACTGTTTTGTGTTCCGCTGGCAGCAGAAGGTACTGCTCAAAACGCATGCGAGTTTGTTCCGCTAGTTTCCGCACCGCGATGGATAGTAGGAGGAAAGACCAATCTTTGACTGGCAACCCCAAGTTGATCAGAGCCATCGTGTTTTCAAGCAACGTGTTTAGGAACGCCCGCAGTGCATGACCAGAGTGCACCACCATCGGATATGCGACAATATTTGTAACGAGCTTATCCGCTAAAACCCGCTTGTTACTGTAGCGATCTCGTAGGATGTCCAGTGCGATAGTGAAATTGTCATCAATGAGCTTAAGGTGCTGCACCAATGCCCGCGGTTTATCTGACAAACACCCCAACAAGTAGTACAGCTTCTGCGTCCCGGACATGCTGTTATCACTCGCGATTAGAGAATTGAAGAGACTCGCGAATGATTCGTAGTCCTCGATTCGACCGGAGAACCTAGGTAGGTCGATCCGAGGTAGCCGCAAGTTCCCGCTTCGAGACGATGGCTCGGTCTGTACCGCACCGCTTCCGCTTCCGCCGCCGCTCTGTGTTACAGGTGGTACGAGTGTCCGCAACATGGTTTTGACCTCATAGTACGTTGACGAGATCTCCGCGTACCTCGCCTTGAGCTGTGTGTCGTAGGTAGCTTCCAGCTCAGAATGCGTCAGCAGCTCCAGGTGAATGTCCGTTACAACCTGGAACGTCTCATCTAAACCAACGCACCGCACTTCGAAGCCTGTGAGTAAAGCCGCATTAGCCTGCACGTCCCGTCCCGCCAACGCTGCCTGCGTAAAGCTATCCGCATATAAATCGCGCTTCGCGAGTAACATGGCTACGCGTTTACGAGTAACATGCCATACTGAATTAAGGTTCGAACCGGTACTCAAGTCCGAATAGGTAATCCGCAAAAATAAAATTTAAAAGTTAAGTATTGAAATAGAAAATGTAAACAAACACGCAAATGTAAATAAACAAACCGAACTGACAAGACAAGATATCAGTTAGATTCATATATGGAATGCCGCGTAGAGATGCCTGGTTAGACGACTGGGAAAGATAATTTAACAAAACGTTCGAAATTTAAAAGTTCCGCTGATAGGTGGCGTGGTCGTTGGCCGCAATGAAAAACTTGCAAATGTATTTCGGAAGAAATATAAATCGCCCGCAATGAAATAAACCGCAATTGTTTTTAGAATGAAAACATAAATTTATGTACCGCTACGAAATTTTGATTATGAATGATTTTGTATTATTTCCCCCCTGTATGTGTGCTTCCCTGTAATGTAAGTAACCGCTCCCCAAATACCCCTAATGATTTTTTACCGCAAATGTATGATAAAAAAAAAACAAATAAAATTTACCGCAAATTCCCCATAAAACTTAACTGGATGAACGATACCCCAAGTGGCACCAACGTCCGCTCGACAGGACCAACAATGGCACCAACGTCCGCTCGAAGGATCAACAATGTAGCGCAAAGTGTGTGGTGGTGTGGTGCCTCCTACCTGGATGTGATGTGATGTCTCCGCCCGCAGCCGCACCTTCGGTAGCTCAGTTCTTCAGGTAGTGATCCCGGCACGGAAACGTCCCGGTGTCCTAGGATCTGCTGGGCCCAGCTACGCACACACCTCGGGAACTACACTCAACTTATACCGTATTAGGTCAATCAGCCCTGAGAGCCCGCGCCGCGCTCGATCAGGGTGGATTTTGGCTTTTCAGAGCAAAAATGTTCAAATAAACCGCCCGCTGCCGCTTGTATTTTTGGACTTCTCAGATAGCAACAGCCCATCGCCTAGGCAACCGGACTCTTCTCCTTTCCGCCAGGAGGCGCTGTGTGCTTCTTGAATGAAGACCGCTGCAGGTAGAGTCTTGAGGCGAAGAGAATGGAGGCATGTTTACCTAACGTGTTTTGTGTAAATGTAAATGATCGCAAAATACCGAACATAAGTAAATACTAAGCTGTAGATTTTTTTAATAAATAAAAAAAAATTATTCGTTGAGCCTGGATCGATTCCCTTAATTCCCGACCAATCTCGTCTGTTTTTCTTGCGTCACCTTAATGCGCAGAAGCGAATTTTTTGGTCAGTTGGACTTGGGTCAGATTGATACAACCGCCTGAATAAAATCGGTCGAAACGCCTATTAAAATAGTTCGTGTTTCCCGTTCAATCCAATGTAGCCGGTACAACCAAAGAGAAGCTGTGCCGGACGACGACAGGCCCCGCAGCCAGCGAGTGGTGCACGACGCTCACCGTCCTAGCTAGGATAGCATAGTGAGGGAGCGGCCGGCGTACGTAGTACGTAGAGTAGGTTTATTAAGTTAGCTTAGGTATTAAGATTAAGATAATATAAGTTAGAAATAAGAAATATATTAATAATAAATAAATATCAGCAAAGAGGATGTAGGTTCTGCAATTCGCTAGGCACTGACTGGAAATCTCCAGGGCCGGACGGAATGCAAAACTTCTGGCTGAAATGGTTCAGAAGCTGCCATTCCCGCTTGGCTATTCAATTCCAAGATGCCCTCGACCATCGGGTTCTCCCAGAGTTCATGACTACTGGTGTCACCCACCTAGTAGTAGTACTGCGGAAAATAAAAATTATAGACTTATCACTTGCTTGCCTACCTCTACAAGCTCCTGACATCCATTCTGAAGCATAAAATATCAATTCATATTAAGGAAAATAACATCTTGTCAGTTTCTCAGAATGTATGTCGGGCTAGGCCCCGCGGTACTAAGGAGCTTCACCTCATTGACATGACCGTTTGTCAGCAAGTCCGACGCAATCGAAAAAAACCTGTCTGCTGCCTGGATAGATTACAGGAAGGCTTTTGACTCCGTGCCCCATACATGGTTGCTAAGGATACTAGAACTATACAAAACTGACACGAATATCTGTCAATTCCTTGGCGCATGTATGGGACAATGGAGTACTATTCTTCGTGTGTCAGGTGGCGAACGGACTTCGGTTGCAGACGACCGGATTCCCATACGGCGAAGGATCTTCCAGGGAGACAGTCTGAGTCCGCTTTGGTTTTGTCTGGCTCTGAACCCTCTTAGTACTCTGCTTGAGGACTCAGAGCTGGGCTACTGTCTTCGAAGAGGAGACTCACGAATATCGCACTTATTTTATATGAATGACCTCAAACTGTTTGCCAAGTCGGACACCGAACTAATGTCGATGATGAAGATAACTGAAGGCTTCAGCAAAAACATTGGAATGGATATTTTATGTTTATATGTTAGTACTAAGCACGTACTCGCTTTATATGTATATATTTTTTATTAGAAAAATGCAAAGCGAAAATCATTGGAAAAAATTCATCCCGGCCAGGATTCGAACCTGGGTCTTTAGCTTGAGCCGCCAACGCGATAACCAACTACGCCACCGGACCGTTACGTATTATCTCCAAATTTTCGCTCTCTTGCACCTTCATGATGATGTCGCATAATTTTTGCGAACAGTCAGTAACATATAAACATAAAATATTATTAAAAACCTCAAGTCAAACTTCTAGTGCCCGCGCACATCCGCGGTGCGCGGGGCGTGCGGGGCTAGACGCGAGACTCTCGGCATGCTCGCGGCTAAGGTTCGCTCGGCGATGTGTCAGTTAGTGTGACCGTCGCGGGTGTGTGCGGGGCGTGCGGGGCTAGATGCGGGACTCTCGGGATGCTCGCGGCTAAGGTTCGCTCGGCTATGTGTCAGTGAGTGTGAGCGTCGCGGGTGTGCGCGGGGCGTGCGGAGCTAGATGCGAGACTCTCTGGATGCTCGCGGCTAAGGTTCGCTCGGCTATGTGTCAGTGAGTGTGAGCGTCGCGGGTGTGCGCGGGGCGTGCGGGGCTAGACGCGAGACTCTCTGGATGCTCGCGCCTAAGGTTCGCTCGGCTATGTGTGAGTGAGTTGGGAGCGTCGCGGGACTCGCGGGTGTGCGCGGGGCGTGCGGGGCTAGACGCGAGCACACCCGCGACGCTCCACACTCCGTCACACATAGCCGGCGCGGTCGCGCAGCTCGGGGTTGCACTCATAACTTCCGTGCTTGGCAATATTGGATGTTTTTTTCTCTCTCAGGGTTACCAGCTATTATTTTACGATACCATTAATTTATTTTGCAAAACCACGAGAAAATCTCTATCTAAAGAGTAAAAACACGAACTATATACATAGCCGTTTCAACCTTTCATCAACCTTTCGACCTTTCATTCAGTGCGGTTGCGCGGTGCAGTTCTTTACAAGTTCCATGGCCCCGTAACAATTCATTTAACATTCAAAATCATGCAACTCAAATTTACCCGTATGGTCAAATGTAGTAGGACGTTTTGTGTGTCATTCGGTCAAGTATCGTACGTGGGCTCTTCGAGAAAAAATTAATAACATCCAACTCACCATAGGTCTTAATGGGTCCATCGGTCTTCAGCGGATCCGATTTTCCCACTTCATTGACGGCCATCACCCTGAACTCATAAGATTCTCCCTCTTGGAGTTCACGGACGTCGATCTCCGTGTCGTCGGTCTTGTTGACTAGTTCCCAGCTACCATTGGGCTTTTTCTGCTTTTCTACTACGTAGGACACTGGCTTGCCTGTGGGCATAATCGTTACAGAATCAGTATTGTCAAGTGGTAGTGGACGGAAACCACCTTCGCAGCAAAGATTTATTTAAGATATTTCATTGATAGACAGTAAATGGATATACACACTTGCAAAGAAAGGAATCTATGGGCCCTTTGGCACTGTCAGTATGGAACGCTAAGATTTTTCGTAATGCTTCAAAGTCCTCATATTAACATCAGATCTCACCTCCATCATCCTCAGGTTTCTTCCAGGTCAGCTTACAGCCACTATCAGTGACATCATCCACCTTGAGAGGACCACATGGTTTGCCAGGAGCACAGAGGACAATGATCTCGACTTCAGCCGAATCGTTGCCATATTGATTGATTGCCCGGATGAGATAAGTACCGGTGTCGGCGCGAACACACTTTTCGATGAGCAGCGTGGTGTTATAGTCCACGGTGCTATGGCGGATCGGCACCTGGTGAGTTTAAAAATAACGATTTGAACAAATATGTGATTTCAGTAGGGCTTAAGGTTGTAATATAGGCTCTTCGTAGTTCTAGAAGGACATTTTACATAACATATTTCTATAGAACCTGACCCATTTGTTCTTCGTTTTCTTGAACCACTGCACCGTGGGCGCTGGGTCTCCCGTCACATTCACGACAACGGAGATACGATCGCCCTGGTGACGCACGAGCTTGTTAAGGTTCGTGCGGTCGATGAGAGGTTTCGCTGGAATTTACATCGTCATCATAGTAGTTAGCAACGTCATCATTAACATCATCATCACGATCATAAGAATGATAACATCTTTATCATTATTTTCAACACTAGGCAATCATCATTGTCAAGATGAGAAACATCCTCGTTAAGTTCTACACCATCAAGATTAGCACCTTCTAGAGCATCAATATGTCAGCCTCTAACGGTCAAGCGGTCATCCATCCAAGTAATGACCGCGCCCAGGTGTGCTTATGATTCCGAACGACAGTCGATCGATCGCACCACTGAGCTACCGAGGTTGACAAAAAGAGTCTTGGCGCATCATCACTTTGACGCTTAGACCAATTTGCCTTTTTAAGAGTTTTAAGAGTTTTCATAAATTTTTAGGGTTCCGTACCTCAAAAGAGGAAAAAACGGAACCCTTATAGGATCACTTTGTTGTCTGTCTGTCTGTCTGTCTGGCTGGCTGTCTGTCTGTTTGTCAAGACCTTTTTTCTCAGGAACGGTTAGAGGTATCAAGTTGAAATTAATATCAAATTCGAACGTCTACGTTTCCTCGGAAGTGTACAAAATTTAAGCTTCTAAGTCAACGCAGTCACCAGATATGGCCATTTAAGTAACATATTTTGCTATTGGCAAATCAAATCAAAACCTATAGAGTACTTCCCGTTAACCTAGAATCATGAAATTTGGTAAAAAGCAAGGTCTCACTAGTCACAGCACAAGTTAAGGAAAAAATCCGAAAATTGTAAACTTGTAGTTATATGACATTAAAAAAAAATTGTTTCTATTGTATGTCAAGGACCCTTTTTCTTAGGAACGGATCTAGATAAAAAATTGAAATTAATACGAAATACTAAGATCTACGATTTATTTAAGGTGTAGAAAATGCAAGCTTCTAAATGAACGCAATCAAAAGATACGGCCATCTATGTCAGATTTCATACTCTCAAACTCACTCAAATCAAATCAAAACCTATAGTGTTTCCCGTCATAAAATTTGGTAAGAAGCAAGGTCTCATAGCACAATAAAGGAAAAAATCCTAAAATTTTAAACTTGTAGTTATATATTTGTAAGGATATATTACTATATTTCCTTAATTTGTACAGCGCTCTACTGTCGGTAAAACAGTGACCATGTACTCATGTACTTCATTGATGGCGCTAGGAGTAATGACGGCCAACAGAGCTGCGCTTCGTGCGCACGAAGCGAATGAACGCGGTAGTCTCGGCCGGCCGAGCACGCCGCGCCGTGCGATGGACCGGCGCGGACACATGTGCAGAGTCGTGCGGCATGGACATTTCGTACAAGTCGGCGCCGACTTGCACGAGTGCAGGAAATCGGTGAATGGATGATGTAATGCAGAGAAGTTTAAAATTTGTAACTATACTTCTCTATACAAATATTTACGTCGATGGCTACTATTATATTATAGAGTAGAAAAAAATAAAAAAAAAAAATTCCATACAATTTTTAAGTACCTATCATGTACCTATTCTCAAAATGTATGGAGAAAAATATTTTTTTTTCTTCAAATTAAAAAGTCGTAGAACAAAAGTTGTTCCATTTCATGTGCAGAATCACCCCCTTTCGGGTTTTATGGTTGGGGTTGCAACACCGTGTACATATACCTACCCTACCATGCTCTATAATTTTAAAATTTAAAAAAATGGATGCAGTCACGCATGTTAGCTCCTATAAATAAATAAACATATTTTTCCTTTAAACCGCGGAGGAAAGGATAGGTATGACGCGCGCGGGGCGGCGCGACGTACCACCGCGCTGCTGCGCCACGCCACGCACGCACGATGGCCATTGGCCGCGCGCACGTCTTTGATCTGTGTCGAAAACCCGACAAGCGATGGGTCGCCCTCGCCCGCCCGGACGGGATCGTATCGTAATTAAGCGTTACTTTACTTGCATAGCAACTCTCGCTCTTGCCGCACGTGTGTGAGAGTTGTAAAGATGCCGTTTTTTGCACTTTGATACGGATTTATTTGACTTAGGTACGAAAAGATTCGAAAAGTATTTTCATATGAGATACCTACCTGCTGGTTTCGCATTTTATTCCTGTTCTTTGCTTGAAACCAAAAAGTGAGTGACCAAAGTTCGTATTGAACAGGAACACCGTAAAAAACACGGAAAGATTAAACAGAAAAAGAAATAAGAGTCGCGAATAGCTCTATCGCAGAGAAGCTTATCATTTCCAAATTATGTAGGTACTCATAATACCTCTTTTTTTATGTAATCCGGTATGGCTGGCTGAGTCAGAGGGGTCAGAGCGCATGATCCAACCAGCCAATATCACCTCCGAGAAGGTAGGTGCCACACCGGAGACTTCCCTGGATTTCTGGCTATACTGAACTAGAGGAGAACACAACCGAGGCTACTATGCGGCCATCTTACATCCAGTACAGTGGTACCAACCCAGTCGGCTACAATTTGAGCCTACCACCTAGTAAGGGGCATCTTTGTTTTAATTTGTGTTTTATGGGGTTCCGTATCCGTCGTACGGGACCCTATTACTAAACTTACGCCGTCTGTCTGTCTGTCCGTCTGTCCGAGGGCTGTATCTCTTGAACCGTAATAGGAAGGTACCCCGTGGAAATGTTCACATAATATGTGTTAATATGAGGGATCGGAATTAGGTAGTGTGATTTGGTACCAAAGTAGGTAAAGTTCGCGAGAGGATGTAATATGGAGTTGTTAAAACCACCACTTTGGGAATTCTGAAAATTTCCTGGGAAATTTCCGGGACTGGATTTTTCTTTGGGATCGTATTTATTGACTAAATACAAGCTTCCTTTGTTCTCAGATGATTTTCTCTAGAGTGGCCGGTTATGGAGATATGATTTTTTTCAGAAATTTTTATTTCTACTCAATTTACAGGAAAACCGGGAAGATGTGATAAAATAATCTAAGAGTGTATCGAGCTGATTACAAAACAAGACCTAATTTGGTGTCGTACCATCATTGGTTCTTGATATATAGCTCGCCGCGATTCTGAATTATGCAGGACGGCATTTGTATGGAAAGCTCCGCCCCCTTTCCTGATTTAATTTCTCGAAAGTTGATATTTTTTCGCCTCAATCTTATTTCTAGACGAAATATAAGACACTTTTATTCTTACACGTTTTTGAAAAAAAAAATGATATTTCCGGATTTTCCGGAGAAAAAAAAATCTAAAAGATTTTTTTCCAAAATGTTCTCGATTGTTGATGTTTTTTTTGGCGGATTCTTATTTCTAAACGAAATATAAGACACTTTTATTCTTACACGTTTTTCACTTAAGTCGATATTTCCGGAGAGAAAAATAAAACAACCTATTTTTTCATATTTTCTCGAATGTTGATGTTTTTTCGCCCGATTCTTATTTCTAGACGAAATACGAATCTGTAGTGAACATTTAAAAAAGTGGCCGCCATTTTGAACTTTTAATTACTGCACCGATTGCTTTCAAAATCGATATCTGGGTGTCTGTGTGGGCTCTGAATACGAATCTGTAGTCAAAATTTAAAACAAGTGGCCGCCATTTTGAACCTTTTAGTTTTGACTACAAATTTACAACAGACACCCAGATATAGATTTTGAAAGCAATCGGTCCAGTAACTAAAAAGTTCAAAATGGCGGCTTCTTCTTTTAAATTTTGACTACACATTCGTATTCAAAACCCACACAGACACCCAGATATCAATTTTGAAAGCAATCGGTCCAGTAGCTAAAAAGTTCAAAATGGTGGCCACTTGTTTTAAATTTTGACTACAGATTCGTATTCAGAGCCCACACAGACACCCAGATATCGATTTTGAAAGCAATCGGTCCAGTAATTAAAAGTTCAAAATGGTGGCCACTTTTTTAAATGTTCACTACAGATTCGTATTTCGTCTAGAAATAAGATTCAGGCGAAAAAACATCAACATTCGAGAAAATATGAACAAATAGGTTGTTTTATTTTTCTCTCCGGAAATATCGACTTAAGTTAAAAACGTGTAAGAATAAAAGTGTCTTATATTTAGTTTAGAAATAAGAATCCGCCAAAAAAACATCAGCAATCGAGAACATTTTGGAAAAAATATTTTAAGATTTTTTTTTCTCCGGAAATATCCATTTTATTGAAAAATGTGTAAGAATAAAAGTGTCTTATATTTCGTGTAGAAATAAGATTCAGGCAAAAAAATATCAACATTCGAGAAATTAAACCAGGAAAGGGGGCGGAGCTTACCATACAAATGCCGTCCTGCATAATTCAGAATCGCGGCGAGCTATAAATCGAGAACCATTGATGGTACGACAACAAATTAGGTCTTGTTTTGTAAGCAGTTCGATACACTCTTAGATTATTGTATCACATCTTCCCTGGTTTTCTTGTAAATTGAGTAGAAATGAAAATTTCTGAAAAAAATTATATCTCCATAACCGGCCACTCTAGAGAAAATCACCTAAGAACAAAAGAAGTTTATATTTAGTCAATAAATACGATCCCGTAGAAAAATCCAGTCCGGGAAATTTCCCGAGAGCGAGAAAAAAATGTAATTGCAAAATTGCTATTAAAACGTAATTGAACATTGATTCCATGATTTTTTTCACAAAATTGACCAAAAATACGATTTCGAAAATTTCATCCAGTATTGGTATCATCACATCATGCATGCAAGAAACGGAAAACCCCCGTATTCTTCGTTTTATTCAAAATGTATTTTTCCGCCTTTACAACACTATCAGTGTGACAGAGGGATTGAATAGGTGAATAGGGTGTTCGTATGGTGTGCCGGGGCGCGGCGAAATGACGATGTTTAGACAGTATAATGCACTAATCGTTAATCGCCAAATAATCGTTAATTTTAATCGTTATTTAAAAGTTGTTTGTTAACAGTTACTAGTTAGTTTCTGTTGTGTAGTAGTTTTTACTGAATTTCCAAATGTTTCAAATTTACCGACTAGCCCCACTGTGCGCTGCATTCGTTCGTCCTTGGCGCGCGCGGAGCACTCGCCGCGCGCGTGCCGCGTGTCGGCTGGACTGTCGGCACGGCTTTCATGCATGTCTCTTTGTTCATACCGCCAAGCCGCGCCGCCCGCTACCGAAGAGTGCGCTGCTTGCTTATATGAATATTTTGCCAGGAAATTTTTAATTTTACAATTTGAACTTAAGAGCATCGTGTACTGCGAACCGTTTTCAAATTTAGGATTTCCTTCATCTTATTGCTGTCGCTGTGGGCGGCGCCGCTGGTCACGCACACAAACATACCACCCGCCCGAGCTCACTTGTGTCTGTGTGCGTGCGTCTACGTGGCGCACGCACACAAACGCACTCGGCGGACACTATGGTGATCGCAGCGCAGCAGGTTGCGCGGTTTGATGCTTTTTCGCAGCATTCATTTTTTGGATTGAGTAGCGTCGCGTATTTTTAGAGGATTGCTAATTATTATTATCAAGTTCAAGGACGGATGCATGTGACTGAAAATAAATTTGCCTATTTCATTTTTTGAACGAGGAAGGGATTACTGTGGGGAAAAAAAGAACGAGACAAGTTTTGGAATGAAAAAATTGAACCGAAATTGGAAATATTTTATAATTCTTCTCTTTTGCCAGAGATAGTCGATCCAAGAAAATGAGAATATGTATTGAACATTTTCATGAGCGTTTTCTTTTACACCCTGGTATTTCAAAACATTTAGTACAATCTATAGAATAGGAGAATTCTATAGATACCTGTTTGATGGTGAAACTTTTTAGGGTTCCGTATCCGTCGTACGGGACCTATTACTAAGCCTACGCCGTCTGTCTGTCTGTCTGTCCGAGGGCTCTATCTCTTGAACCGTAATAGGTCACCCGTTGAAATTTTCACAGAATATGTGTTATTATGTCCGATATAACAACAAATAATAAAAATAAGAAAAAGTTAAAAGTTAACGGGGTACACGGTAAAAATGTAAAAAAGGTACGGGGTATAAATTAACCCCTACAAGAAACTAAAAAGTGTATGCGCGCCATCTGGCGAAAAGAGTATGAAGCATTTTAACTAATACATAGACTGCGTGAGCCACTCACGCAGTCTATGCATTAGCCAAAAAAAAAGTACAATACGAGTAATTTTTTTTTTTCACCTAAACCAAGTCTCATTGGCATAAAATTATTATTTAACAAATAACCCCAGACCATGGCTAAAGTATGTTAGAAAAACCAAAACATAAACTCGCTTGGTATAGAAGTTTTATCATAAGTACTGCATTGGCCGAAAATTTTACAGTCAGGGTTGTCACTTTTCGAATTGTAAATTAATTTTATTTGTTTGGCCGAAATTGTAATTTCATTTATATCCTTTATTTCACATTTTAAAAATTATATTAATTTTACATATTTATACAAAAGTACTAAAAATACACAAAATTAATACAAAAATTTAAAATGGTAATACCGCCGGCGGCGGGAGACAAGCCTTCAAGATATTATTATTAATTACATTGATAATTTCATTATGTAGGTAAATTTTAATAATAAATTCAATGTTATCTTGATCGGTTGAAAAAAAATACATCATTCTTCTTTATTGACTTATAGGATCTATTGTTACCTTCATCAAGAGTTTTATTGTTATATAGAGCTACCATTACCGATCAATAATTATGGAAACTGACACATACCTCGCTACATCACCTACAACATCCGTGATGTCAGCCCATAACACCGGGTGAACTAGCTTCCATGTCAGTGCTTCCCTTCATTTCATGTCAACTACACTGAACTGGACAGAAAACACGAACTATTTACATGGCTGTTTCGACCGATATTTTATTCAGTTTTGTGGTATCAACTCGGGCGTGATAAATTCGATGTCGCCAACTCTGCCGATATGCTCGAATTTTGCCCTGGCAATAGCCCTCTTGCAGGATCTTAAGAGGCGGTTGTATTCTTTCTTCAGTTCGGAGATGTCAGGATCACCTCTGGCACGAGCGCACGACCATGCACGATAAGCTGCACCATTAGCTGCGACAGCATCGGCACAGTCGCGGCTGTACCAGGGCTGGCTCTTACCACCAAGGCGGACCAGGGCACTGGGATTGAACATGTCCATTCTCCCCAGAACCACCTCGGCGACGGCATTGGCGCATTCTGACGGATCACCCGAACTGAAGTATAGCTCTCTGCATGGGTAGGATGCGAAGTGTTCTCGCATTCCATCCCAATCTGCTGACGCGTAGTGCCAAATTCGACGCGTTCCTCCAGTATGGAACTGAGGAGGCGAAAATTGCACCGTGGACCCCAGTAGACAGTGGTCAGAGGAGCCAAGAGGAGCGCTCACTGTGACTTTATATCCAACAGGGTTCGTTGTCAGCAGAAGATCCAGCAGAGGGGGCTCATGACCGTCTATATCTGGTATTCTTGTCGGGTGGTTTACCAGTTGAGACAGGTCATGGGTCAGGGCGAAGTCGTAGGCGGCTCTCCCCGCCAAGTCAGTTCTCCCGGAGCCTAGGCACACCTCGTGGTGGGCATTAAAATCTCCGAGCAGAACCATATTCGCGGAGGGAAACCGCACTTGCACTTCGTCTGCCGCTCTACTCAAGTGCTCGAATAATCGAACTGTCCCCGCGTCGCCAGAGTGCGACCTGTAAAGACAAGCGTACACTCGCGACACCGTCCCCAAGTCCACGTGAACCCACAACGCTTAAAGCTCGGGGTCCTCCAGGCAGCGCAGGCGACGACAGCAAATATCTGCCCTGGCAAACATGCAAACCCCAGCTCGAGGTCGGAAGGCTTCTTCCAGGGTGTAGCCAGGGTAATGCAAGTAAGAAGCATCGGCAGGGCAAGATATTTGCGTTTCTGTCAGGAAAAGTAAAGACGGCTTCGCCGTCTTTCTTTAGGTGATGGTGGACAAATAATAATAATAAAAAAAAATTTAAAAAATAATGTTATAATTTTGTTTTTTATTTATTTATTTTTTTTGTAAAAAAATCTAGGCTACTAGTGTGATGGTATAAATGATAGACCTCGTCAAGATCTTCATTTCGAATGACAGCTGCCAAAATTAAAACGGCTATACTTGGAAACTAAGCCGCCAGTCGGTTTCGCTCTCTCTGGCTACCGCAGACTACTACGTTACAATGTAATTACACGATAAATATGCTCATTTAGCTCACTGACCTGAGGCCGACTAATCGCTTCTTATAGCTCACAGTCAGCACGCTCACAGTCGGCGAGTCACTATACGCTTATATTTGAATACGCTCTCAAAGTCATTTTCTTTATCTATTTGAGCTCTTGATTACTTTAAACATAGATAAATTTGGATAATCTATCAATTTCACAGTTTATAAATAGATTCTTAGATATTATAATATAATATAGTGTACTGATGTTTTTCATATTTGTTTTTGTTTGTCAACTCTTGTATAATAATTTTTTTGTTCATTAAATTTCATTTCATTTGATTTAGTTGTTAAAAATGTTCGGCCAAACTTAGCCCGAACATTTGTGACAACCCTAACGAAAAAACTTACGTACCTAGCTGTAACTTCTATACCAAGCGAGGTTATCTTTCGGTGTTTCTGGCATACGTTAGGCATGGTCTGGGGTTCCTTGTTATATAATAATTGTATGCTAATGCGACTTCGTATAAGAAAAAAAAAAATTAAAGCGAAAAAATTAAAATAAATGAATAAGAGCGACTTGTGCCAAACCCGGTCAAATGCCTTGGCAATATCAAGGCCAATTTCCAAGGATTCACCATGATCTTCAAGCCATTCACCCCAAAGACGAGTGATGTACGCTAGGAGATCACCAGCTGATCGTTTTGGCCGGAAGCCGTATTGCCGATCGCTGATGAGACCATTCGTCTCCAGGTACTTCATGAGCTGTAGTAGCTTTTTCTGAAAGACCGTTTTCTGAAGGTTCAAATTTATTACTTTATATTGAAGAGCGGAAGACCGCGTGTGGTGGCGTGCCTTGGGAGAGGCCTATGTCCAGCAGTGGACCGATACAGGCTGATGATAATGATGATATTTCAGAAAATAGACCTTTTTAAATTATTAAAAAAGTATCTTATTAAAATTCAGCAAAAAAGCTGAATTTTTCTGTTATATTACAAAAACTAAATTTTGATATGGCCCACCACCTAATTTTAAATATCTTTTGTTCTTTGACTAGTAGTATAATGCGCGGGACGGATCTCGGCGTGTCGTCGCCGCAGCGGGCGACCCGCCACGCGAATACACTATACAAGTACGGTGCGGGTGCGAGGGAGAACACTGACGAACCGCTGCGGCGGCGACATGCCGAGATCCGTCCCGCGCATTATAAAGACTTACATACTCGTAGATGCTTACATTACATCGATAAAATTCATCCCAACCCTACAGAAAATATATCGATAATGAAATGAACTTTACTATTACATCACGTAATATGTTTCTGTATTAGTGGGTTGTCCATGAGTAGTTCCCCCCTCACCCCGAATTGTGTGAAAAGGACAATTGCAGCTCAGAAGCTAACTGCCTACAAAATATTTGTGAATCATCATTCAGGCGAAGTCTGTTTTCATGTCTTTATTCTTCCTCAATTTAAGTGATATATTTTTTTTTGCTATTAACAAAAGCCTACTGGAGGCCCCTATGTTTTAATTTTAATAATTTTTTTAATAGTTTTCCATATAAAAAATATGAAAGTTAGGCTATATTTTGACACTTTTATAATCAAATATATTTTATTTAAAATTAAATCACGAAAAAAGGACAACATAGGGGCATAGATATTGATATCTTTTACACATAAAAATTAGAAAATGGTAGTGCAAGATTTAAGGGTTGAAAATAGACTTCCCCTGTTGTATGGAGGAGAGCGGACTTCCCGATTCTCTTAAGGTTAAAATTTGAACCTTACAATATCTACTGTGCTGTGCTGTGCATTGTGAGTGCTGCATGCTTCACTCGTCCTTGGCGCGTGTCGGCAAAGTCCGCCTTCTGCATCGCAGTAAAGTCTATAATATTTATTAACCTAGGTACTTATTCATTTAAAATGTCTGGAAAAGATTATTTAATCTTAGACATTGAGGGATATATACATACTTTAGTTGAAGATCTTATAAAATAATAAAGTGAAATATACAATCACGCTGAATTAAAACCAAGACAGTTTGCATAATGCAGTCAAAACGTGGAAGTTTGTGCTACTTCGTGCGCGTTGGACAATCGTGACACGAACTGCACGAGACTGTCCATCGTGCGAGCACAGCACAGCAGTACAGAGATGTGCGCTGTACGAAATCGTCGTGCGTGACACAAACCGGCACAAAAGCGCACCTCTGACGGCCAACTCGGCCGAGAAAACAGTTTATGTTGGGAACTGACAGAACTCACCATGATGGAGAATATTATTTTGATTATTATAAATTAGTATAAAGAGCAATTTCAAATAATATACTTTAATTGTCGTTTAAAAAGAAAAGTAAAAAAAAGTAAAAAACGTTCAATTCTCGATCACGAGGCAGTACAATATACACCTTAAAATAACAAGTTGACAATATAAAGCATAAAAAATAAAGATATATGTACATACAGTGCCCACCCCCATGACCGGGAAAGGATGTGACACAGCATGTGACTCCATATACCTAGGTAGCTACATGGAGTCGCTGGTTTTAAGCCCCACCCAATATAAAATAATACTCACCAAATAAGAAAATAACTACCCTTATATATATAACCCAAACGCTATGCCCAAAAAATTTAATAAGCAAATCCTAAGTCTACACCGTACTCTATAGTAGTACAATTACATAATTATCTATCTATTATATAAAACTAATTCTAATTCCTAATCCCTAATACAAACCCAGCCAATTCTCACAAATAAATAAATGATTAAAACACAACAAAGCAAAGGATAAAACACTACCTAGTGACTAACCAAACAATACAATTAGGTACACACAGAACACATTTGAGGAATCTTATAAATTATAACAATAGATAAGTAGAAACGAACAAAACCAAAACAATAATATTGAAAGGATACATTTGAGAGGATAAATAAATTTTCCTACTCAGCCACGCTGAGATTCAAAAATAATCTTGTTAAGTTTATTTTTAAAAACTGCAGTGGACTGTAACTCCTTTAGTGGGGGTGGCAAATTATTCCAGCACAGCGTCGCCGCATATCGGAATGAACCTCTAAATGCGGCGCCGCGGTGCTTCGCAATGAGGACTAATCGACCTGTACCTCTAGTTTGACGAGATAGATGTTCACCTGCCAATTCCAACTTTCTCCAGAGGTAGTCAGGTTTCTCAAATTTTATCAGCTTGTGGATTTGATAAGCGAATTGCAGTTCACGCCTGTGTTTTATTTTTAGGATTCCGTGATCGTTGAGGAATGGTGTAACGTGCGCTCTTTTGGGTACATTAAAACAAAAGCGAGCACAGGCATTTTGAACTCTTTGGATTTTATTGGAACAATTCTTAGTGATTCGTGGGCCATAAACAGTAGAACCAAACTCAAATAGTGAAAGTACCAGCGCATCAGAGACAGTTTTTCGAACAGCTGTACTCAAGAAAGATCTATTTTTATACAATACTTTAAGTCTAGAGAAGGGACATTGACATTTTTTTAGCACATGCTCTTCGAATGTTAATCGACTATCAAAAATTATCCCTAGATTTCTAGCCGATTGAACATAGGATACTGGAACACCGTTCAGCACCACACGCGGCGTGACCATGATCTTAGCTAGTTGTTGTCTGGAACCAATAATCATCATGAGCGACTTCTGCGGGTTTAGTGCTAGTCCATGCCGGTCGGACCACTGCCAAATCCTCTCTAAGTCCTTGTTCAGTTTGCTTACAGTAACGTCTAAATCATCAACAGAGCATGATATCCGAAGTTGACAATCGTCCGCAAATAGGTGGTAGTTCGAGTTCTTTACACATTAGCACATATCAGCTGTGTAGATTATATAGCAAATAGGAGAAAGTATGGAACCCTGAGGACAGCCATTGTCGAGATTGACCAAATTAGAATAAATAAAAGCACCATCGCTGCCCATTAACTTGGTGATCTGTGCACGACCCGATAAATATGATTCAAACCATTCACATGCAGGCAGTGAGAGACCATAGTGGTAAAGCTTCGCAGTCAACAGCTTGACATCCATACAATCGAAAGCGCTAGAGTAATCCAACAGGACCAGAATCAAGACTCGTTCTCTGTCCATGGATGCAAGAATGCCATCAGTTACCTCCGACAGAGCTGTGGCGGGACTGTACGATTTTCTGAAACCGGATTGATAAGGCGGTAGAATGTTGTGGTCCTCAACATGCCTAGTAAGTTGGTGAAAGATAGTTTTTTCTAATATTTTTGACAAGGCTGGCAGGATACTAATTGGACGAAGATCTGAAACACTAGTAATTTGTTTTTTTTTGGAATTGGGGTAATAATAGCTTTTTTCCAAATTCTGGGAAATATAGATTTGGATCAACTAATAGATTTATTTATTATGGTCGTAATGGTTTGTAAAGAATTTGGCAAGGTTAATTCTAACATTCTCATAGAAATTCCATCCGCCCCCATTGCATTCGATTTGATTTTTCTAATCATGTTGAAAATGTCACATTCACCGACTGTATGGAATGAGACCTGGGACGACGACATAAAGTGCGCCGGCGGAAATCGGTGGTTCCGTATCGCTGAAGGCCGGGAGGACTGGAGGAAAATTGGAGAGGCGTATGTCCAGCAGTGGACGCTTACACGCTGACTGACTGACTGACTGACATGGAATGAGAGCTCAGGGGGGCAGATGTTGCGGCTTGTTCTGTAATCGGTCATCATCTGAGTAGAAACTGAAGCAGTGTCAGGTAGTTTAACAAAATTATTGTTAATCAGTGTAGGGTTGCAAAAAGATGGAGGAATATCAGGAGCAGATTTCAACGAACTTACTTTGCTAAATCCAGACCACAAGGATTTGCTATCGCGTATGTTTTTATTTACATGATGCGAAAAATATGCAGTTCTCTCGTGTTGCAAGCTACTAGTCACGAGGTTTCTAAGGTCTTTGTAATATCTTAGGTGTACTGCACTTTTAGACTTTGATACTTTAGAACCCGCTTTATTTCGAAGCTGGATCATAAACTTTATAGTATCTGTTATCCAAGGTCTACTATTAGTTGTGAATTTTACCGTCCGTATAGGTGCCAATTTATCGAACAGATCCAAGACATGCTCATTAAACATTTCAACCATCTCGTCTAGGCTCACCAATTTATTTATATTTGACCAACCAATGTTATCTATTGCAGCGTCCAATATATCCATATTTATTTTATTGAATGCTCTGTAGGTAATAAATTGTGCCTTGCAAGGAGTTTTCTTGAATTTTAGTGAGACCACTGCCATATTATGATCGCTGATTGCGTCATTATGTAGCACCCTGGTTTCGATAACGTGTTCCTCAGCGTTAGTACAAATTAGATCTAGGAGATTCTGGGAGGTGTCCGTAACTCTGGTGGGTTCGGATATTAATTGACTTAGACCAAATTGAACAGAGTACCCTTAAACAATGATACATGTGGTATATTTTGGATCCAATTAATGTTAAAATCAGACATTAGAAATGTAAAGTCCGAGGCGGGCACAATAATTCCCAACACTTCGCTTAAATGATCAATACCATAAGACACACTTATCGATGGTGCGCGATACACGGCGCCAAATGCGCACGTGAACTTCCCACACTTTACTTGTACCCATAGCTGCTCTAGTGATCCATTAGGAACATCGAGCGATTTTACCACCAAACTTGACCGAATGTAGAAGCCGACTCCCCCGCCCCGTGCGCCGCGCGGTCGGTGCTGCAACACGTACCCGGGTATCTGGTAATCAGCTACCAAGTCTACATCCGACAACCATGTTTCATTCAACGCAAGAATATCGAGACTATTAATTTGAACAGTAGCTACGAGCTGGTCGAAGCCAGTGTTCAAAGAACGAACAGAAGAGCCGCCGAGAATAAATGTTTAACTCTATTGCGTGAAGTCATCGCGATAATCTTCTTGCAATCTTGAAAATATTATTGTCCTTGTAGTTGGCGAGTGGTATTACATACGAACTTATTTTTATTATTATGAAAACTACCAACACTACAGAGGGATTACTGAAGTTGCATAATATCTTCAAACGTTCAACATTTACTACCAACACAGAGTTTGGTTTGCACCATAAACAAACCATACAGAAATAAACGTTGATGAGATGCCGAAAAACTGAGGGTAGACACAGTGTGCAGTAAGGACAAGTTATTAACACATAAAATGTTTGTTTACAAACCAAACACAGAGAGGAGTTCGTTCCTCTTTGTGTTTGGTTTATGATAATAAAACAAAGAATAGTAAATAAAGAGTAGTAGCGATTGATTAGATTACAGTCATACAAGTTTATTAGAATACGAGATCTATTAGAATGTTGTACACAGTAAGGAAGTTAATTCGATAGTAAGATTCTTAGGGCTAGAAAGTTTCTGACAAGTACAGTACAAAACAAGATGAGGTTCGTGTTGCAGAGTATTTGGAAAATGAGAAACATTTAGACGAGCCAGAGGTCACAGTGTAGGTTATATTCGAAAAAATTAGATCATGTACATTACTAGAAACATGGTACAAATACTGATGGATTCGGAGAAACTTAAGGTTGGTATTGAAGATTACTGGAACATAGCCAAAAAATCATCGTCGCTCCGTACTGCCCGAATGCGCGAGTTTTCGTTCTTTCTTATTAAATTGATCCATTTTGCACCAAACGATACTAATATTTTTCTTAGCCTTCATTGATCGTATTTTGGCGAGTAGTTTTTTTTCGTTGGAGTGTCAAATGTTCATTGCAATATATGGGCGTGTTGTCGTTGAAACCTAGAACATTTCCAGTAAACGGTTGTTTAGCTCTGGCGGCACGTAGGAACATGTCTCCTTTCCCTCGCTGCACGAAGCTGGCGATGATTTTAGGTGGCTGCTGCGGCGGTGTCGCTTGAGAAGAGGCTCCACCACCCGCGTTCGCTGCTGTTATGGAGCTCACGCGCTGCACGTAATTAATATCGGTGGTAGACAGCGGTACACCGGCGAAGTCAGCTATCTTCTTGACGTGCTCCAGTACGTTTTAATTGGGCCCGATTGGGATGCCACGGATGTCGACGTTGTTCGCGCGCGTTTGCTGCTCGAGCCGGTCGACGTGTTCCTCGAGCTCCGTCACGCACCGCTGCAGGCCTTCTCTTTCCTCAATGAGTGTGCGGATGATGCCGAGCGCCTCCGGGACGTCGGCGAATCGTTTGTCAAGGTTGTCGAGTTGCGAGCCCTGGTAGCGGACTCCTTCGATGAGGTGCTTCTGCTCCTCCGCGATGGTCTGCACCGTGCGCTGCAGTGCGCTGAACGCGTTTGTGAAGTCCACCGGCACGGAGAAGGGCCCCGGGCTGGCGGTTGCATCGGTCGCGGGCGACATAGGCGCGGACTTAAGAGACGCCGCCGCCGCCCCCGGCGCCAACGACTCTGGAGGCGTCGAGTTTGGCCAGAGCCCCGGCCGCCAATTTTTCGTTGTTTTAAGGTAGAACAGTATGTTCACACACACACCAATTTAATTAAACCACTTGAATATATTGCCAGGACCCCTACCGTGGTAATTTTACTCGCACGACGAGTTCGAGCTGCGCTCGACTCGATCGGTCGCACGAGGCAAATTATTTTGGTACCGGCGTGCAGGTGAGTACGTATGCGAGTGTCGACCAAGTGACGAATTCTCGATCGAGTGTCGATCTACCAGTCTTGCCACTATTAAATTTTTTTTACTAAATGTATTATGTTACCTAGAATGCAAAGCGCTCATTTTGCTAGGTATCAAACGTTCAATATGGTATGTATACTATTTTTCGGAATCTTTATGTTAATTAAAACAGAAAAAGAGTATTGACTAAGTTGAAAAACGAGTATAAATTGAACACCCCGATATTAAAGAGTAGCTATTTAGTATTTAGTAAAAATTACATCGTGGCAACACACACGATGTTGGTTGTCGGTCAGCTAGCTGTGTGAGTGATGACGACATTCATTTTGAATCTCTTCCCCTCAACCCTCCGCCCTTCCTCCAGCCATATTACCTAGCCACAAAAATACCCCGATAACGGTACTAACGAGGCGAGACCGCGGTGAAGTGCGGGGGAAGCGCATTTCTTCGAGGCGAGGTGCCTAGCCTATAATGACTATATAGATATTCCGACGGGTAATACATTGCTGTAGATACCTACCTATCTAAAAATAAATAACTCCTGTATGTACCTATTATTACCATATTTGGTTATACATTTTAGCTCCACTACCGGTCACCTATAAATTAGTTACATAGATAGGTACATACTTAGGTAGGTACTGACAAATTGATATGAGACGTGTACTTAGAAGACAAGACTTTATTACGCACTAACTACGGTACCGTGCGTGTGGGCCGGTCGGTATTAATAAGAATAGCCCCACTGCATCTCTCCCCGTGCATGTCATACATAAAAGGCGGCCAAGGGATAAGGACACGATGCCGTGCTAAAGGGCGACAGGCTAGCCACCTGTCAAATTGTCACGGTCCTTCCACCGAGTCATGCAGGAGGTGGGTCTTCATGCCTTACTTGCTGCTTGATGTAGTTAGGTATGTGTAGCACAACACCGATTACTCTGCTTACCCCGATTGTCGGGATGATGGTCGGGATATAGCGTGTGATATGTATGATGTGATGTATGTATGTATGTACCTAGGTACAGACTCTATTCTTATTTTAATTTAGTGATAGGTACTTAGGTACCTACTTGTATTTTTGATCTGTATTATTTGAGTAAATACTAAAATAAAATAAAGGAGGAACACCTGGAGACGATGAAGCCGGCCTTGCTTTTTCTGACGGAAACGCAAATATCTCGCCCTGCCGACACTTCTTACCTGCACTACCCCGGCTACACCCTGGAAGAAGCCTTCCGCTCGCGAGCCGGGGTATGCCTGTTTGTCAGGGCGGATATTTGCTGTCGTCGCCTGCGCTGCATTGAGGACCCCGAGCTCTCAATACTCTGGGCCCACGTGGATCTGGGGACGGTGTCGCGGGTGTACGCCTGTCTCTACAGGTCGCACTCTGGCAATGCGGAGACAGCTCGGTTATTCGAGTACCTGAGTGGAGCGGTAGACAAAGTCCAAGAGCGGTTTCCCACCGCGGATTTGGTTCTCCTTGGAGACTTCAATGCCCATCACGAGGCATGGCTAGGCTCCAGGAGAACTGACTTTGCGGGGAGAGCCGCCTACGACTTCGCCCTGACGCATGACCTGTCTCAACTGGTAGACCAGCCCACCAGGCTGCCAGATATAGACGGTCATGAACCCTCTCTGCTGGATCTTCTGCTGACGACGAACCCCACTGGATATAAGGTCGCAGTGAGAGCCCCGCTGGGTTCTTCTGGTCACTGTTTAGTGGGGTCCACGGTGCCATCTTCGCCTCCTCAGTCCCGTACTGGAGGAATGCGTCGAATTTGGCACTACGCGTCAGCAGATTGGGATGGGATGCGAGAACACTTCGCATCCTACCCTTGGAGAGAGATCTGCTTCAGTTCGGACGATCCGTCGCAATGTGCTAATACCGTTGCCGAGGTGGTTATGGGGGCAATGGAAATGTTTATTCCCAGCGCCTCTGTCCACCTCGGTGGTAAAAGCCAGCCATGGTACAGCCGCGACTGTGCTGATGCTGTTGCAGCTAAATGCACAGCTTATCGTGCATGGTGGCGCGGTCGTGCCGGACGTGATTCAAACGTATCCGAACTGAAGAAGGAATACAACCGCCTCTCCAGATCTTGCAAAAGGGTTATTGCCAGGGCCAAATTTGACCACATCGGCAGAATCGGCGATAGACTGAACCAATACCCAACTGGGAGCCGTGAGTTCTGGTCTCTCGCCAAATCTGTCGAGACAAATTTCTGCCGCTCCTCTCTTCCACCTCTGCAGTGTCCTGGAGGCTCACTTGCCCACTCCGCAAAGGAGAAAGCCGACTTACTGGTATCTCTCTTTGCGGGGAACTCCAACCTGGACGATGGGTGTGCCACTCCCCCATCCATACCTAGGTATGAGAACTCCATGCCGGAAGTGCAGTTTCGACAACGGACTGTACGGGCGGAGCTTCTCTCCCTAGACGTCAGGAAAGCGAGTGGGCCGGATAGGATTCCTGCATTGGTGTTAAAAAGGTGTGCTCCCGAGCTGGCTCCAGTGCTGACGCGCCTATTCCGTCTCTCCTACTCCAATGGCCGTGTGCCGGCGGCCTGGAAATCGGCGTTTGTGCAAGCGGTCCCCAAAAAGGGTGACCGCTCAAACCCGTCAAACTACCGACCTATAGCGATTACCTCCCTTCTATGTAAGGTGATGGAGCGCATTATAAATGTGCAGCTCATGAAGTACCTAGAGACGAATGACCTCATCAGCGATCGGCAATACGGCTTCCGGCCAAAACGATCTGCTGGTGATCTTCTAGCGTACGTCACTCACCTTTGGGGGGAATCGCTTGAAGGTCATGGTGAATCCTTGGCAATTGGCCTTGATATTGCCAAGGCATTTGACCGGGTTTGGCACAAGTCGCTCTTGAGCAAATTGCCGGCTTACAGACTTCCTTCTGGCCTCTGTGACTGGGTCGCCGACTTCCTACATGGGCGTAGCATTCACGTCCTAGTGGACGGTTGCTCGTCGGACGCCATGTCAGTGAACGCCGGTGTACCACAAGGATCTGTGTTGTCACCCACGCTGTTTCTTCTGCATATCAATGATATGCTGTCTCTGGGCAACATACATTGTTATGCAGATGACAGTACGGCACACGGATCCTACACCAGTCACCCTTCAGCCAGTCGGGATGTTGTGGATGAGAAGAGGCGAAGACTTGTGTCTGAGCTCGAACACACACTCGGCTCTATTTCCGAATGGGGCCGTAGTAATTTGGTCGAGTTCAACGCTTCCAAGACACAAGTTTGCGCGTTCAGTGCGAAGAGAGCGGCGTTCACACCGGCTCCTTCATTCCAAGGCACGTCGCTTAAATTAAGCGAACACCTCGGGGTCCTCGGAGTCGAACTGTCGCACGACCTGAACTTTCGTCGCCATATCGAGGGGAAGGCCAAGCTGGCTTCTAAAAAGCTGGGCGTACTCAATAAGGTGCGACGGTACTTCACGCCGGACCAAAAGCTGCTTCTGTATAAATCGCAGATCAGGTCCTGCTTGGAGTACTGCTCGCACCTGTGGGATGGCTCTGCAAAATACCAGCTTGCGCCTCTGGACTCAATCCAGCGTCGAGCCGTGCGACTAGTGGGTGACCCCGAAGTGTCCTGCGATCTAGAACCACTGCAACACCGTAGGGATGTCGGCTCCCTAAGTGTGTTCTATCGCTTATTCCATGGGGAGTGATCGGAGGAGCTGTTTAATGCGATCCCGCCGTCCCCTCTCCACCTTCGCACCACGCGCACTGGGCAGGGATTGCATCCCTACACGCTGGACTTACCGCGGATGCGTACCAATCGATTCTGCAGATCTTTCCTCTACAGAACCGGTAAACTCTGGAACGCTCTCCCTGCCCATATATTTCCCCCCAAGTACAGTCTCGGGTCCTTCAAGAGGGGCGTGAATGGGCACCTGTCAGGCCGGCATGGCATTCGCAACCCCCGCATACGACCGAATGTCCATGGGCGTCGTTAGACACCTTATGGGTGGCTCGGCGCCATATGTCGCGCTGTCAATAAAAAAAAAAAAGAACAAGTTATAAATAAAATAATACATAATTTAAATACCTTTCCACTAAATTCAATGAAAGGAATCGTTAATTTAACATATAACCAACTTTGAGATTTACTAAACTATCGCAAAAGTCGATCAAGATCAATCGAGTGTTTGGGTGACCGTATACGTCAAAATGACTCGAAGTTCGAGCTCACATTTCGTACGACGGTACCAATAACTGTCAAAATGTGATAGATTGACGTTCGAGTTCGAGTAGACCACGTGACCGTTTCGTCACGAAACGGCACGAAACTTTCGTGCACTCACTCACTTGTACATTTGACAGCTACGACGGTACCAATTATGCCTACTCGTTCATTTTGCTCGAACTCGTCGATCGAGTAAAATTACCACGGTTGGGCTGCTGGTACTTTATTTTGAATTTTGCCACTGCCTAATACAACTTCATAGACAGTATAGAAATGTGAAAAGTAAACAGACACGTGGCGTCATCTGGTGGCAGGTGATGTAAAACATGACCCGTATATATCACGTTAAACACCACTCTGCAATAGCGAGAAGCAAACAAGCGTGTGGCGCCATCTGTTGGCGATGTAAATCTAAACAGTAATTATTATTGTGTATGTAAGTACTAAAATAAAAATTTTTTTTCAGAGCAACACAATTATTTAGTTATTTAAAGTTTACAAATTCCAAACAAGTTTGAATATATCATCAATCATCATCATATCATATCATCATATCATATATACTATATATATATATATATTATATATATATATATATATACTAATAATAAATCTGTAAGGGGTGCTCTTGGAGTAAGTTACTTTGTTTTAGGAAATATTGAGTTTATAGACTCTATGTATGATACTAAAGCTAAATTGACGATTTTTAGAAATCTTTTCTGTATGTATGTATGTATGAATGTTCCTCCATAACTCCTAAAGCCATCATCCGAATTTGATGAAACTTAGTACAAGCCCATTTTACTATACGGGACACAGGATAGGCTAACTAAAATTCACTTGCGGTTAAGCTAAGATGTGGCTCCCATACAAATCGAATTGTTCCAAGCGCCGAAATAAAGTTATGGGAGGCGGCGCGGCGCGGGGGCGGCGCGGCGGCTGGTAGCGCGGCTGGCAGAGGCTGACGGCGGCGGCGCCGGCGGCGGAGGCGCGGGGCACGGAGCGGGGTGCGGGGTGCGGTCTGGCGGAACGCGGTGTGTGTGTGTATGCATTGTCTCGAGCAAAGTTTTGTAGGTTTACTTCGTTTGGTACCTATTTATTTGATTAATTTTAGGTGCAAAGTAAAAGTGTCGTTGCGAGTCGATGTTAGCGGATATTTACTTAACTGAAGTTCCTATTTTAATAAGTTAATTGATCGTATGTTTATATTATATTGTACGTAGTGTAGTATGCGTGCAATATTAGCGAAAAGATTCTTATTTTTACCCGACTACGGCGAAGCGAAAAGGAGAGTCATGTGTTTGACCGGTATGTAGGTATGTATGTATGTATGTATGTTCATCTGTTCCCTCATACATACATAACTTCGAAACTACTTATCATAATTAGACAAATGAGGTATCGTTTGATGCGTTTTGACCGTCCGCTGGTTATAGGCTATGTGACGTCCCATAAAATTGGATATGGCGCCCCTAGAGGACATAAAGTCATGACCTAAAAAAAATTTTTTTAATGATGCCGTGTTGGGTCTCAAATAAAAGGGCTTAATTAGCACATTTCATTTATATATTGTTAGCTTGCTTTCGGATTTGCTTGCATGTATCCGACAATTGGGAATAATTTCTAAAATCAGGCCTCACTCCAAACCTACCCAAAATAAATCCTACTAATATTATAAACGCGAAAGTTTGTGAATGAGTTGAGTTCAGGAAGACGATAAACTTACTCAAAGAAAGTTAGTAACTAAGGGCGAGGCCGAAGGCCGAGCTGCGTTTGGGAAGACTATAAACCTTCTCGAAGAAAGTAAGTAACGAAGGGCGAGGCCGAAGGCCGAGCTGCGTTCAGGAAGACCATAAACCTACTCGAAGAAAGCAAGCAACAAAGGGCGAGGCCGAAGGCCGAGCTGCGTTCAGGTAGATCATAA
Organism: Nematopogon swammerdamellus; assembly: GCA_946902875.1. NCBI lineage: Eukaryota > Metazoa > Arthropoda > Insecta > Lepidoptera > Adelidae > Nematopogon > Nematopogon swammerdamellus. Next base: position 18,070,624 of record OX336348.1, on the reverse strand, counting down.
ACCTTCTCGAAGAAAGCAAGTAACAAAGGGCGAGGCCGAAGGCCGAGCTGCGTTCAAGAAGACGATAAACCTTCTCGAAGACAGTAAGTAACTATGGGCGAGGCCGAAGGCCGAGATGTGTTAAGGAAGAGGATAAACTTTTTCGAAGAAAGTAAGTAACAAAGAAGTTACTTTCTTCGAGAAGATTTATGGCCTTCCTGAACGCAGCTCGGTCTTCGGACTCGCCCTTTGTCTGTTACTTACATTCTTCGAAAAGGTTATCTTCTTCCTGAACGCAGCTCGGCCTTCGGCCTCGCCATTTGTTACTTACTTCCTTAAAGATGGTTTATCCTCTTCCTGAACGCAGCTCGGCCTTCGGCCTCGCCCATAGTTACTTACTTACTGTCTTCAAAAAGGTTTATCGTCTTCCTGAACGTAGCTCGGCCTTCGGCCTCGCCCTCTGTTACTTACTTTCTTTGAGAAGGTTTATGGTCTTCCTGAACGCAGCTCGGCCTTCGGCCTCGCCCTCTGTTGCTTACTTTCTTCGAAAAGGTTATCCTCTTCCTGAACGCAGCTCGGCCTTCGGCCTCACCCATAGTTACTTACTGTCTTCGAGAAGGTTTATCGTCTTCCTGAACGCAGCTCGGCCTTCGGCCCCGCCATCTGTTACTTACTTTCTTCGAAAAGGTTATCCTCTTCCTGAACGCAGCTCGGCCTTCGGCCTCGCCCATAGTTACTTACTGTCTTTGAGAAGGTTAATCGTCTTCCTGAACGTAGCTCGGCCTTCGGCCTCGCCCTTTGTTACTTACTTTCTTCGAGAAGTTTTATGGTCTTCCTGAACTCAGCTCGGCCTTCGGCCTCGCCCTCTGTTACTTACTTTCTTCGAAAAGGTTATCCTCTTCCTGAACGCAGCTCGGCCTTCGGCCTCGGCCATAGTCACTTACTGTCTTCGAGAAGGTTTATCGTTTTCCTGAACGCAGCTCGGCCTTCGGCCTCGCCTATAGTTACTTACTGTCTTCGATAAGGTTTGTCGTCTTCCTGAACGCAGCTCGGCCTTCGGCCTCGCCCTCTGTTACTTACTTTCTTCGAAAAGGTTATCCTCTTCCTGAACGCGGCTCGGCCTTCGGCCTCGCCCTTTGTTACTTACTTTCTTCGAAAAGGTTATCCTCTTCCTGAACGCAGCACGGCCTTCGGCCTCGCCCATAGTCACTTACTGTCTTCGAGAAGGTTTATCGTTTTCCTGAACGCAGCTCGGCCTTCGGCCTCGCCCTCTGTTACTTACTTTTTTCGAAAAGGTTATCCTCTTTCTGAACGCGGCTCGGCCTTCGGCCTCGCCCTCTGTTACTTACTTCTTCGAAAAGGTTATCCTCTTCCTGAACGCAGCTCGGCCTTCGGCCTCGCCCTTTGTTACTTATTTTCTTAAAGATGGTTTATCCTCTTCCTGAACGCAGTTCGTCCTCCGGCCTCGCCCATAGTTACTTACTGTCTTCGAGAAGGTTTGTCGTCTTCCTGAACGCAACTCCGCCTTCGGCCTCAAAAAGTTACTAACTTTCTTCGAGACGGTTTATCGATTACCTGAACCCAGCTCGCCCTTAGTTACTTATTTTCTTCCTTCGAAATACGAATTTCACGCGAGCGAAGCCGCGGGCAAAAGCTAGTTGTCTTATAAAACGACAATTCTAGTTAAGAAAATAAGTTCAAAAACTAAAACCCGACTACTGAAAAATCACGCTCTAAAAAGTATGAAACAAGAAAATATTCTCATCTAAAATTGTTATGTACAAACTATTCAATATTTTATCGTCTATTAAATAAACAACTTACACCAGTTGTTCAGAGGATAGCCGTGGTCGTATGCCACTTTGCCCTAAAGCTTATGACCGCTTACTACTGTTTGAATGTATTTTTTTTTATAGGGTAGGTGGCATACGACCACGGCTATCCTCTGAACAACACTATCAATATTTATTAAATACATTAAAATATATTACGTTTAAGTTGTTTATTTAATAGACGAGAAAATATTGAATAGTTTGTACATAACAATTTCAGATGAGAATATTTTCTTGTTTCATACTTATTAGAGCGTGATTTTTCAGTAGTCGGGTTTTGGTTTTTGAACTTATTTTTTACTAGGTTTTGCCCGCGGCTTTACTCGCGGTAGACTCGGTTTAATAGCAAATCAGATTAAACGCAAATATTATAATAAACAATTGCTTCTCTTATAGACTAAGAGCGGGCCGTATGCAACCCTACCCCATCGAGTAGCAAGATGTGACTAATCTAGGCTGTTGCATATTAAAAAGTTATGTTTTATAGTACAGGGTTGCCTGGGCGTAACCTGGAGCATTTTGTACAGTGACCAAAAAAATGATCCTATTTTTTGGTGGAATTTACCTCATCGGGTAGCAAGTAGGTACATAGCACATTCGATAGTGCTAATCAAGAAAAGCCAAACTGCACAGGGTTGCCTCGCCCAAACGTGGCACTTTCGTGATTCAGCCTAATTTTAGGGTGGCCAAAAAAAGGAAAATTTACCTCATCGGGTAGCAAAATGAAACTCGTGCCATTCGAAAGGTCCCATCATCCTATTATTAATTAATTTGGGTTGCCGGCCCTATACCTGGAGCTTTTCTTATTCAGCCGAGTTTTATGTCCGAACGTAAAAACTGACTGATGCAAGAAAAACGTAGAAATGAGTCCAGTGGATAGTTTAAATGAGATTGTTTAGATGTAATGATAGATTATATGTATAAAGTTGGAGCTACACGACCTTGAACATTTTGTACGGTGAGCAAAAAATAAGATAATGCAAAAATACTACAAATATTTTTAAAAAGAGTGTACATCTATTAGATCTAATCAATTTCGATGTTTTTCCATTAAGCACATTATTTTTTTAAATATGTTCACTTAACCTAACACTACACCCGCGTATCCCTTCTCCGACACTGTCTCACTCAGTGCGAAACACAAAAAATTAGCTTCTCGCAGCGGTGCTTGCGTCATTCATACTTTTTGGAGAATGCATCCTATACATTCCTAGTACTACGGCTATTTTATTTTATTCGGTAAATTCACAGCGATAGCATACGTATATTAAAATGAGTATATAAAAGCGTTTACAGAAATCGCCAATGAATGAATTTACACACATACTTGAGTTCGTTTATACAGTAATAGAAAAATACCAAAAATTTTATGTATCTATGTCGATAGCAGATGGGTTTTCCCATGCATTCCAATGACGATAGTCGTCCCTGCATGCGGGAATTCCGATATGGGTTTCTAGTTCTGCGCCAACGAGATAGCAATAGAAATACAGATACAGATAGTGAAGCCGACGCATCTCTTTTATTTTCAGCTGACCATCACAACAGGCTTCAACACGATTTATTCGTCTCCACTTCAGTTCAGTCCTTTATTTGAGAGTGAGATAACGCAGGTGTCGGTTAGTGCGGTGTTTTCATTTTGCTGTTCAATCACTTCATATTTAATTCACACAACACAAATTGGTAAAAATACCAGCAAAATTTTGTATATTTCGCATAGAATTCACCGCACTAACCGACACCTGCGTTATCTCACTCTCAAAGACTTATATCTTCTCCACGTGGTGAGGATTTACGCGGGTGCATACAGATCCCCTAACCCCAGTGCGTCAAGAACAGAGGCATTTTATGAGCATCTTAGCAGTACGGCAGACAAACTCCTTTGCGAGTTCCCTACGGCGGAGTTAGTGATTCTGGGTGATTTGATGTTAAACATCCCCCATCCATCACTGACCATGCCGTCAGGGAAGCTTACAACTTGGCCATTGCACACGGTTTGACGCAGTTGGTGTCTGGAACTACTCGGATAACTGATAACCCGGTCCATCGACCTAGTTTGTTGGACGTTGTGCTGGCTACCGAGCCAAATGGTTGCAAGGTGAGGGTCGAAGCTCTCCTCGGAAACTCTGACCATTGCTTTGTACGCTCAACTGTACCAACTGTACACTTCGCGGAAGCACGTGAATGTAGTACGCGAACATTATGGCACTACCGGTCAGCACAATGGAATGACTTCCGTTCCTTCCTGGGAGCATACCATTGGCACGACGTTTGCTTCTCTTCTCCAGACCCAACGCTGTGTGCCCAATCGGTCGTCGATGTGATCGCATAGGGTAAGAATTTCTTCATACCTACCTCCACCGTTCCCATCGGCGGCCGCCATAAGTCTTGGTTTGATTGTCAATGCAGGCTGGCTATTGACACTAAAAACAAGACTTATAGGAAATGGCTGCAGAATAGGTCTGTCGAGAACAGACGAGAGCTCAACGTCGCAGCTAGGCCCTGCAAACGAACGCAAAACTTGGCCAAGTTCAGGCACGACCGTGGAATTGGCGCGAAACTTGCACGTAGCCCTTCGGGTAGCCGCGCCTCTTGCCAAATCCATCGGTCGGAATTTCTACCGTCCTGCTACACCTCCGCTGGAATGTCCGAATGGCTCGCTCGCTATACTCGCGAAAGAAAGGGCGAATATCTTTGCACGCCTTTTCGCATCCAACTCAAACATGGACGACCTGGGCGCCAACCCGCCTTCATTACCCCATTACGGGCGTACGATGGCAAATATTAGGTTCCACCCCAGAGTCGTCTATAAAACGCTACGTGAGTTGGATATTTCGAAGATTAGCGGGCCTGACGGTGGCGTCCCGGCGATTGTCTTGAAAAATTGTGCTCTGGAATTGGCCCCAATATTCAAACGCTCCTATTTCTCCGGTTCAATATCTTCTTGCTGGAAGAGAGCTTTGGTCCAGCCGGTCCCCAAGAAGGGGGACCCAGCGAACCCATCGAACTATCGCCCTATTGCGATAACCTCACTTTTGAGTAAAGTTATGGAGCGCATTGTCAACTCAGCGCTCCTGACGTATCTAGAAGACTCTAAACTCCTCGACGACAAGCAATACGGCTTCCGCAAGCAAAGGTCGAGATCTTCTAGCGTACGTCACGCATTTTTGGGCTGAAAAGCTCGATGGTTTTGGGGAATCGCTGGCGGCCGCTCTGGACATATCCAAAGCATTCGATCGCGTCTGGCACCGGGGACTCTTGAGCAAGCTTCCGGCCTACGGTGTCCCTACAAAACTGTGCACTTGGATCTCCAGCTTTTTGAGTAGTCGGTCGATCTTTGTCACCCTAGATGGTGCCTGCTCGGCCGACTACTCAATCAATGCTGGTGTTACACAAGGATCCGTGCTGTCACCTACGCTGTTTTTATTGTTTATTAACGACATGCTCTCGCTCGGCGAAATACATTGTTATGCGGACGACAACACGGTGAACGAAGGGTTCATCAAGGATTGGAAGGGTAGAGTAGCCTCAGCAGCAAACGCGAGACGCGAAACTGTTGCTCGGGTTGACCAGGTTTTCGAAAAAGTATCCTCTTGGAGGAAGAAGAACTTGGTCAACTTCAACGTAGCCAAGACGCAAGTTTGTGCCTTCTCTACTAAGGCTGATCCGTTTCCTCTCCAAGCCACTTTCCAGGGCAGCCAAGTCCCCAACGATGGTAGTCTGGGCGTCCTGGGTATGGATGTGTCCAAGAACGTTGGGTTTCGATCGTTCATAGAGTCCAAGGCGAAACTAGCGTTTCGAAAATTAGGGATCCTCTACCGATGTCGGCGATTTTGCACGCCGGTTCAACTGCTTACACTCTACAAAGCACAAGTAATACCGGTGATGGAATATTGCAGTCATCTTTGGGAGGGTTCCCCTGAGTACCTTCTTTAAGCCTTGGATTCTATTCAGCGACGAGCCATTCGTCTCATTGGTGACTCTGTACTCACAAAGGATCTTCAATCTCTTAAGCACAGACGTATCGTTGGTTCATTGAGTCTGTTTTATCGGTACTACTATGGCCGCTGCTCTGACGAACTTGCTTCCCTTATCCCTCCTCCTCCTGTTCGCCTTCGCCAAACCCGCCATACTCTCGCGAAACACCCATTTGTAGTCGACAGAAGAGTTCTTCGAACTGCACGATTCTCTAAATCGTTCCTGTGCCGCACTGCCTTTGCATTGATTTACCCCGCATTTTCCTGTGGAACGGGCTCCCAGAGAATTCCCCACTCCTACAATCCACGGATCTTCAAATCGCGGGTTAATAGTCTTTCCCCAGCAACATTAGTCCACCTCAAAACCGGTCTGGCACCTCCTCGGCGGTGAAATTGGCTGCGCCTGAGGCTTCGACCTCGGGCAGAGCCACCCAGTTCGGAAGCAATAAAAAAAAACTAGGAATGTATAGGATGCATTCTCCAAAACGACGCAAGCACCGCTGCGAGAAGCTAATTTTTTGTGTTTCGCACTGAGTGAGACAGTGTCGGAAAAGGGATACGCGGGTGTAGTGTTAGGTTAAGTGAACATATTTAAAAAAAATAATGTGCTCAATGGAAAAACATCGAAATTGATTAGATCAAATAGATGTACAGTCTTTTTAAAAATATTCTTAGTTTGTTTGCATTATCTTATTTTTTTGCTCACCGTACAAAATCTTCAAGGTCGTGTAGCTCCAACTTTATACATATAATCTATCAATACATTAATTAATAATAGGATGATGGGACCTTTCGAATGGCACGAGTTTCATTTTGCTACCCGATGAGGTAAATTTTCCTTTTTTTGGCCACCCTAAAATTAGGCTGAATCACGAAAGTGCCAGGTTTGGGCGAGGCAACCCTGTGCAGTTTACCACTTCTTGATTAGCACTATCGAATGTGCTATGTACCTACTTGCTACCCGATGAGGTAAATTCCACCAAAAAATAGGATCATTTTTTTGGTCACTGAATGCTCCAGGTTACGCCCAGGCAACCCTGTACTATAAAACATAACTTTTTAATATGCAACAGCCTAGATTAGTCACATCTTGCTACTCGATGAGGTAGGGTTGCATACGGCCCGCTCTTAGTCTATTATATTCTCTCTCTCGTCTGTCCATACTATACTTTCTTTGATACAGCACAGCCCTATGGCTATTTAGCGTGATGGTATATAGCCTATAGTGGGCCTCAAGAACTACTCTTTCCATTGGTGCAAACCGCATGAAAATCTGTTCAGTGGTTCCAGATTTTACTTCAAACATACATACATACAGACAGTCGTTCCCATTAAATTTTATAAGAAGTAGAGAGAGTAGAAATTTTCTACGTTTCCTTTACCCCAACACCCAAACCAAACGTTAATTACAAAGACATTAAACCCACCCTTATTTACGATTCTAGTCATTCCGAAGGCCAAACCAAACAGTTTGTATGCGACGTAATACAAACTCTTTGGGCCAAACAAACGCAATGACGACAACTCCATCCATACAAACCGATTTGAAATGATTTGAACCTATGATTTTTTTTTGGCAATCGACATCGTCTTTTTAATACATTCTGGCCAGTAGTGTCATATAATTTGAGAATTTGAACCAAATATGAATGAACAACAAAACAAAAGAAACAACCGTCACTTCAACAAAAAAAAAATATTTTCTTTCTTCCAATAATTGGAAAGGCGAGCCCTTCAGCCAACCAAGTCTGGTGTTTATTAAATAAAAAATACGATACCAACCAAAGAAATGTCACGACTTATTCATATAGATTAAATACCTTTATGAAATGAAGGGAAGCGCTGACATGGCACCAAGTTCACCCGGTGTTATGGGCTGACATCACGGATGTTGTAGGTGATGTAGCCAACCGTGTCAGTAACCATATAAAAAAAGTTTTTATTTTCCTAAATAAAAAGGCTACTTATGCTGCGATCTACTGAACAGCAAATAATTTGCTGTTCAGTAGATAGCAGAGAAATTGTGCGCCGTTTGGAAGAAACGTGACAAAAAAATTTCGTAGAGCGCTATCCCGCTCCGTCTCATTTTTTATCTCGTTCTGGTTTTTCGATTTTATTATATTGGTATTACAACATTAACTTGCTACTAAGTGTAAATCGGTCTTAAATCTCGAAACCAACCAAAGAAATGTCACAACTTTTTCATATTTTGAAATAACACTGACAGACAATGCATTCACTCTCTTTTGGCTCGAAATTCGAACTTGCAATTTTATTTTGCTTATTATACAAAAATCACACAACAGATATTTTCTCAAGTTTTTCACGATTCCCGAGGTCAAGGAATGGAGTTACATACAAATTCCCAAGAAATATTGCGCCGTTTGTGAGAAACGGTGTCCGAAAGTTTCGTAGAGCGCCATCCCGCTCTGTCTCATTTTGTTTATCTCGTTCTGGCTTTTCGATTTTATATTATAGATTTCAATTATTTTGGGGCTATACTTCGTGATAAAGTATTTGCAGAGCCGTTTTACATGTTTTGTTTGTTTAGGTTTTATTGTTTTATAATTTTAACAGGTGTAACATAGTCCATAATGAAATACGTATTTATTATATACTAGCTTTTGTCCGCGGCTTCGCTCGCGTGAAATTCGTATTTCAAAGGACGAAAGTAAGTAACTAAGGGCGAGCTGGGTTCATATAAACCGTTTCGAAGAAAGTAAGTAACTGATGGCGAGGTTGAAGGCCGAGTTGCGTTCAGGAAGACGATAAACCTACTCAAATAAAGTAAGTAACTGAGGGCGAGGCCGAAGGCCGAGCTACGTTTAGGAAGAAGATAAACCTTCTTAAAGACAGTAAGTAACTGAGGGCGAGGCCGAAGGCCGAGCTACGTTCGGTAGGACTATAAACCTTCTCGAAGAAAGTAAGTAACAAAGGGCGAGGCCGAAGGCCGAGCTGCGTTCAGGAAGACGATAAACCTTCTCAAAGACAGTAAGTAATTATGGGCAAGGCCGAAGGCCGAGCTGCGTTCAGGAAGAGGATAAACCATCTTTAAGAAAGTAAGTAACAAAGGGCAAGGCCGAAGGCCGAGCTGCGTTCGGGAAGACTAAACCGTCTCGAAGAAAGTAAGTAACAAAGGGCGAGGCCGAAGGCCGAGCTGCGTTCAGGAAGACGATAAACTTTCTCGAAGACAGTAAGTAACAATGGGGGAGGCCGAAGGCCGAGCTGCGTACAGGAAGAGGATAAACCATCTTTAAGAAAGTAAGTAACAAAGGGCGAGGCCGAAGGCCAAGCTGCGTTCAGGAAGAGGATAACCTTCTCGAAGAAAGTAAGTAACAAAGGGCGAGGCCGAAGGCCGAGCTGCGTTCAGGAAGACGATAAACTTTCTTACGATAAACCTACATAATAGTAAAGTATTTTATGAGATGTGTGTGATTTCTTTTCGCGTTAGAAATATTATATCTGTAGAACTTTGTCACTATAGCGTTCACTCAGAACGTACAGTGTTCAAAACGGCGCGCAGTAATCTAGTGAGTGTGAAAAGGTACTGTACGTACACAGCCTTTACGGAACCCTCTATATATTTTACTAAAGGACTGACTTATCCAATTATTTTATGTATGTGAATAAAAAAAAAGTTTTTGTTTTATTCACTCAAATACAAATGAAGTAGGTAATTAACTAACCTACAAAACCTCAATTATATATAACACTAGCTTTTACCCGCGGCTTCGGTCGCGGTAAAGTCGGTTTAAGCAAATCCGATTTAAACGCAAATGTGATAAACGATAGCTTCTTTTGTAGTCTCTCACTCTCTCTCCCTGAACTCTTTCTCCGTCCCTCTCTCCCTAACTCCCTCGCTTCCCCTCCCTCTCCCTCTTTCCCCTTCTCTTTAACCTCGTTATCTGCCTACCTCTCTCCCTAATTCCCCCATGCCCCACTCTCTCCGTCCCCCCTCGCTCCTTCATCTTACCCTCCCATATCCATTACATGTTATTTGCATGTTATTTATTACGCATATTATACGCCCCACGTTTTTATATTAGTCTGTTAAAAGTCTCAATTTATTACTTAATCCGCTGACGCAGCGACACAATGTGCCCTTTGGCATCCGACATGAGAAAAAAGCACGCTAGTATTGCACGATTTCTTACCAAGACGTAAAATCTTAAGAAGGCCCAGGCTTGTGTCCTTATTATTTTCTAGTTTTTTGTACAGCTGTTTTTTTTCTAGTTTATTTTTAATAAAACCGCTTAACTTAAAATTTTTTTTACCTATTTTTTTATTTACTCGTTTTTAGTTTGATTTTTGGCTCGTATCATTCATTACGCAAACTCGTCATCCTTTCCAACTCTCTCATTGCATCTTTGTTACTCGGTTAATTTCTTAGTCCAGGAAACGAGGAAATTCCTTGTATGGGCTCTTCGGACTAATTCCTCTGTCGCTGAAACTTTGCAGTGTGAAAGAGTAGTGTTTAAAATATACGTTTGACAAATTATCTAGGATTTTTGATGTTTGGAAGTTAGGTATTAAAATGAATGAATGCCTAAAAATGAAAATCGCTTATAACTGCTGATGAAAAATTGCTCCGTCCGAAATTCCTTCGGTATATGATATTATATATTAATAAGAGTATATATTAACATTATCTAGGAAAATTTCGATTTCGAATAGGCAGAAATTTGAAAATATCTATTTTGTATCACAACTTCTTCAGAAAAATTGCTCTGTCAATTTTAATTTTTTTATATGTCTTAATTTATTTAAATATATCGCTTTTGACAATTATCTAGGAAATTTTCCATATCGATCACACCTTTACAGATTTTCGGCAATAATTCGCTGTGAAAAATTGCTCCGTCCGAAATTCCTTCGGAATATGATATTATATATTAATAAGAGTATACATACAACATTATCTAGGAAAATTTCGATTTCGAATAGGCAGAAATTTGAAAATACCTATTTTGTATCACAACTTCTTCAGAAAATTGACCATATAAATGCCAAAAGGCACCAACCCACAAATTGGTTAAAAATGAGTTAAATATACCAATCGAGAGCTAATCAACCCTCTATTTTTTGCAGAAAAGACCCAGGCAGGCTACTTGGTATATACTAATAGGTTTCTACACATTCGTCCGCCCAATTGAGGTATATCGCAACAGCAGAACAGAATTATGCTACTTGGTACTAGCTAACTGGTCAGATTTTTTTTTTGCGTAAAAGATCCAAGCGAGATGGACTTTTTTGTTTTTAATGAAGTACGCTAAAAGTATTTATCAAAACAGAGCCAAGATATCTGGTTCTTTTTGGCATTATATAATAAAAACAAACTGTATATCGCAAAGTGGAACCAATTTATGTGGTTCTTTTTGGCATTTATAATAAAAACAAACGGTATATTGCAAAAATGGAATCAATTTATGTGGTTGGTTTGCCTTTGGGGACCTATAGTGAGTCTTATTTCATTGGAAATAAGAGTTCTTTTTCTAAAAATAAAATCAAACATGTCTACGTTCTATGAAACAGAACGCCTAATAATAAATAAGTTCAGTTCAGTTCACTACCGCGACGAATGTGTCAGTTCACGACCGCGAAGTAAAGTAAATTGCTGTTTTCGACGTGGCTCAATGTACCTACTACGTAGTGATCGCGACATATCATCAGAGTGTAGTTCGACGTCGTCGTCCAAGCAGGTTCCTACGCCGCGCCGCCTAACGTAACCATTGAAGATAGAATAGAATAGAATAGAATATTTATTTGTATAACATATACAAGTCACAAACTAACATTCACACATTTTAAAATTTTTCTATTTAGAAAATAAAATAATATGAAACATAATAAATGAATCCTATTAAAATTAAAATTATTAATAATAGAAATCCGATATAAAAGTCACACGTGCCTCCTGGGTGGTGCCAAATGAACAGCAATCAGCGTGTGGGAGATCTTCGGATCGGCTGGGTTCGCCACCACACCCCGGGAGAAACAATTACACCGGTATAACAGTTCGCTGTGTTCCGGTGTACTTCCCGGGGACCCAGTAGCAGGTGGGGTTGGCTGTGGTGAGGAGTAGGCCAGTGATCCCGACGCGGATTCGCTGTTCAGAGGTGACGCATCGACACGGTTGACAGGGAGACCCGGTTAAACGGTTATTCCGCTGGCCGCCCGCCGGGTAGTACAGGAGCCCAATCGCGTCTAACCAACGCGAGAGGCTGCCCCGGTCAACCGGCGCATAATCCCGGAGTGGTCCGTCGTGCCGGTTGGTGACCGGAGTAGGGGTTCCGGCGGCCACTTCCGGGGGGGACCGGGGGCCTTTCCGTCTTCCGTGTCGGCGCAACACTAACCTGAGTAATAAGCGATGAAGCTAGGGTCCACGCTTTGCCCGTGAATCACCACAGCCACCCTTTCATGCTCTTTCCCTCCCTCTTACAAAAATCATGGCAGCGAAAAAAAAGGAAATAAAGGTTCAATCAGCGGTGCACACCCTTACACCACTATTTAGCGTTGACTCGACCAACGTGCGGGGGTTGCATACCAATTTGAATGCCGTCCATCACCACCTGGAGACGAAGAAGCCGGCCTTGCTTTTCCTGACGGAATCACAAATATATCGACCTGCACTACCCCGGCTACACCCTGGAAGAAGCCTTCCGGTCGCGAGCCGGGGTTTGCTTGTTTGTCAGGGCAGATATTTGCTGTCGTCGCCTGCGCTGCCTTGAGGACTCCGAGCTATCAGTACTTTGGGTCCACGAGGATCTGGGAACGGTCTCGCGGGTGTACGCCTGTCTGTACAGGTCGCACTCTGGTGATGCAGAGACAGCTCGGTTATTTGAGTACCTGAGTGGAGCGGCAGACAAAGTCCAAGAGCGGTTCCCTACCGCGGATTTGGTTCTTCTTGGAGACTTCAATGCCCATCACGAGGCATGGCTAGGCTCCAGGAGAACTGACTTTGCGGGGAGAGCCGCCTACGACTTCGCCCTGACGCATGACCTGTCTCAACTGGTAGACCAGCCCACCAGGCTGCCAGATATAGACGGTCATGAACCCTCTCTGCTGGATCTTCTGCTGACAACGAACCCCACTGGATATAAGGTCGCAGTGAGAGCCCCGCTGGGTTCCTCTGATCATTGTTTAGTGTGGTCCACGGTGCCATCTTCGCCTCCTCAGTCCCGTACTGGAGGAACGCGTCGAATTTGGCACTACGCGTCAGCAGATTGGGATGGGATGCGAGAACACTTCGCATCCTACCCTTGGAGAGAGATCTGCTTCAGTTCGGGCGATCCGTCGCAATGCGCTAATACCGTTGCCGAGGTGGTTCTGGGGGCAATGGAAATGTTTATTCGCAGCGCCTCTGTCTACCTCGGTGGTAAAAGCCAACCATGGTACAGCCGCGACTGTGCTGATGCTGTCGCAGCTAAATGCGCAGCTTATCGGGCATGGTCGCGCGCTCGTGCCGGACGTGATCCGAACGCATCCTAACTGAAGAAGGAATACAACCGCCTCTCCAGATCCTGCAAAAAGGTTATTGCCAGGGCCAAATTTGACCACATCGGCAGAATCGGCGATAGACTGAACCAGCACCCAACTGGGAGCCGTGAGTTCTGGTCTCTCGCTAAATATGTCGAGTCAAATTTCTGCCGCTCCTCTCTTCCACCTCTGCAGTGTCCTGGAGGCTCACTTGTCCACTCCGCAAAGAAGAAAGCCGACTTACTGGTATCTCTCTTTGCGGGGAACTCCAACCTGGACGATGGGGGTGCCACTCCCCCATCCATACCTAGGTGTGAGAACTCCATGTCGGAAGTGCAGTTTCGACAACGGACTGTACGGGCGGAACTTTTCTCCCTAGACGTCAGGAAGGCGAGTGGGCCGGATAGGATTCCTGCATTGGTGTTAAAAAGGTGTGCTCCCGAGCTGGCCCCAGTGCTGACGCGCCTATTCCGTCTCTCCTACTCCAATTGCCGTGTGCCGGCGGCCTGGAAATCTGCGTTTTTGCAAGCGGTCCCTAAAAAGGGTGACCGCTCAAACCCGTCAAACTACCGACCTATAGCGATTACCTCCCTTTTCTGTAAGGTGATGGAGCGCATTATCAATACGCAGCTCATGAAGTACCTGGAGACGAATGACCTCATCAGCGATCGGCAATACGGCTTCCGGCCAAAACGATCTGCTGGTGATCTCCTAGCGTACGTCACTCACCTTTGGGGGGAATCGCTTGACGGTCATGGTGAATTGATGCTACCTATTTTAATTTTGAATTTTAATTTATTTTAATTTATTTTAATTTTATTTTAATTTTATATTTTTTTATATTGACATAATTGAATTTTTAACCTTTAACAATTCTATTGATGCGAAGTATTTTAATTTAGCTCTAGTTTTAATTGCCTTTCATGCACAAAACAGTTTTTTTTTTCTCTGTATTCTTATAATTTTTAGTTATGTACCTATATTATTGCTAATTATTAGTCCCTTACCATGGCTAGACCCAGACAGTTTCAATTGTAAATTTGGTAAACTAAAATGTGACGAACTCAAGTGTACCGATGGTACCTAAGATGGAAATGAATAAATGAAAAATGAAATGAAAAATACGTGGCAATTGGCCTTGATATTGCCAAGGCATTTGATCGGCTTTGGCACAAGTCGCTCTTGGGCAAATTGCCGGCTTACGGACTTCCTTCTGGCCTCTGTGACTGGGTCGCCGACTTCCTACATGGGCGTAGCATTCAGGTCCTAGTGGACGGTTGCTCGTCGGACGCCATGTCAGTGAACGCCGGCGTACCACAAGGATCTGTGTTGTCACCCACGCTGTTTCTTCTGCATATCAATGATATGCTGTCTCTGGGCAACATACATTGTTATGCGGATGACAGTACGGCACACGGATCCTACACCAGTCACCCTTCAGCCAGTCGGGATATTGTGGATGAGAAGAGGCGAAGACTTGTGTCTGAGCTCGAACACACACTCGGCTCTATTTCCGAATGGGGCCGTAGCAATTTGGTCGAGTTCAACGCTTCCAAGACACAAGTTTGCGCGTTAAGTGCGAAGAGAGCGGCGTTCACACCGGCTCCTTCATTCCAAGGCACGTCGCTTAAATTAAGCGAACACCTCGGGGTCCTCGGAGTCGAACTGTCGCACGACTTGAACTTTCGTCGCCATATCGAGGGGAAGGCCAAGCTGGCTTCTAAAAAGCTGGGCGTACTCAATAAGGTGCGACGGTACTTCACGCCGGACCAAAGGCTGCTTTTGTATAAATCGCAGATCAGGTCCTGCTTGGAGTACTGCTCGCACCTGTGGGATGGCTCTGCCAAATACCAGCTTGCGCCTCTGGACTCGATCCAGCGTCGAGCCGTGCGACTAGTGGGTGACCCCGCAGTGTCCCGCGATCTAAAACCACTGCAACACCGTAGGGATGTCGGCTCTCTAAGTGTGTTCTATCGCTTATTCCATGGGGAGTACTCGGAGGAGCTGTTTAACGCAATCCCGCCGTCCCCTTTCCATCTCCGCACCACATGAACTGGGCAGGGATTGCATCCCTATACGCTGGACTTACCGCGGATGCGTACTAATCGATTCTGCAGATCATTCCTCTACAGAACCGGTAAACTCTGGAATGCTCTCCCTGCTCATATATTTCCCCCCAAGTACAGTCTCGGGTCCTTAAAGAGGGGCGTGAATGGGCACATGTCAGGCCGGCATGGCATTCGCAACCCCCGCATACGACCGAATGTCCATGGGCGTCGTTAGACACCTTATGGGTGGCTAGGCGCCATATGTCGCGCTTTCAATAAAAAAAAATAAAAAAAAACGTTCCTCCATTCTCTTCGCCTCAAGACTCTACCTGAAGCGGTCTTCATGCAAGAAGCACACAGCGCCTCCTGGCGGAAAGGAGAAGAGTCCGGTTGCCTAGGCGACGGACTGTTGTGATCTGACACGTCCGAAAATACAAGCGGGAGCGGGCGGTTTTGTTCAAACATTTTGCTCTGGAAAAGATAAAATCCACCCTGATCGAGCGCGGCGCGGGCTCTCAGGGCTTGTTGCGACCTAATACGGCATAAGTATAGTGAGTGTAGTTTCCGAAGTGTGTGCGTAGCTGGGCCCAGCAGATCCTCGGACACCGGGACGTTTCCGTGCCGATCGACGACCACCACCTGAAGGACCGAGCTATCGAAGGTGCGGCTGCGGGCGGAGACATCAACATCCAGGTAGGAGGTACCACACCACCACACACTTTGCGCTACACCTCGAAGCTAGTCCGACGAATCCCGACGCTGCTCAGAAGGAGTCCAACATTTCCCTGTGTTCCCCCGACGCCATCCAGACGCAGTCCGACATCTACGTGAGCTCGGAAGCTAGTCCGACGAATCCCGAAGATGCTCAGAAGGAGTCCAACATTGCCCTGCGTTCCCACGACGCCATTCAGACGGAGTCCGACATCTAAGTGAGCTCGGAAGCTAGTCCGACGAATCCCGACGCTGCTAAGAAAGAGCCCGACACTGCCCTGGGGTTCCCCGACACAATACAGACGGAGCCCGACATCCAAGTAAGCCTCAAAGCTAGTCCGACGAATCCCGACGCTGCTCAGAAGGAGTCCGACACTGCCCTGCGTTCCCCCGACGCCACCCAGACGCAGTCCGACATCTAAGCGAGCTCTGAAACCAGTCTGACGAATCCCGACGCTGCTCAGAAGGAGTCCGACACTGCCCTGCGTTCCCCCGACGCCATCCAGACGCAGTCCGACATCTAAGCGAGCTCCGAAACCAGCCCGACGAATCCCGACGCGGCTCAGAAGGAGTACGACACTGCCCCTGCGTTCCCCCGACGCCATCCAGACGCGGTCTGACATCTAAGCGAGCCTCGAAGCCAGTCCGACGAATCCCGACGCAGCTCGGAAGGAGCCCGACACTGCCCAACGTCCCCCGACGCCATCCCGATGGAGCCCGATACTGCCCTGCGTTCCCCGACGCCATCCAGACGGAGCCCGACACCTAAGCGAATTTCCGAAGTCAGTCAGACGGATCCAGACGCTACGCCAAACTAATCCTATCACGAAGCGCAAAATAAGATCTGAACTGACTGATAGATAACAGTAGACAACACCCGTCGCCGCCGCGTAAACCAGCCTCGGGGAAACTTGTAAAAGTCCCAATCGTCTCTTATTTACCCTATTTCACCCCTTATGAAACTATCAAACCCAGAATATGAGTACCGCTGCGGTGACGGCGTGATATTGCATGTGCACAGTCGCACCCCCACCCAACTACAGTCCACCCACTAACACCACGGGGTGAGAACGACTGTTGCGTACAGCGGCCCCATTCGGAAATACGGATTATTCGAGCACTTGAGTAGAGCGGCAGATGAAGTGCAAGAGCGGTTTCCCTCCGCGGATATGGTTCTGCTTGGAGATTTTAATGCCCACCACGAGGTGTGGCTGGGCTCCGGGAGAACTGACTTCGCGGGGAGAGCCGCCTACGACTTCGCCCTGACGCATGACCTGTCTCAACTGGTAGATAAACCTACCAGAGTGCCAGATATAGACGGTCATGTACCCTCTCTGCTGGATCTTCTGCTGACGACGAACCCTGCTGGATACAAAGTCACAGTGAGCGCTCCTCTTGGCTCCTCTGACCACTGTCTAGTGGGGTCCACGGTGCCATTTTCGCCTCCTCAGTCCCGTACTGGAGGATTGCGTCGAATTTGGCACTACGCGTCGGCAGATTGGGATGGGATGCGAGAATACATCGCATCCTACCCATGGAGAGAGCTATGCTTCAGTTCGGATGATCCGTCGGAATGCGCCAATGCCGTAGCCGAGGTGGTTCTGGGGGGTATGGAAATGTTCATTCCCAGCGCCCTCGTCCGCCTCGGTGGTAAAAGCCAGCCCTGGTACAGCCGCGACTGTGCTGAAGCTGTCGCAGCTAATGGCGCAGCTTATCGTGCATGGTCGTGCGCTCGTGCCAGACGTGATCCTAATGTATCCGAACTGAAGAAAGAATACAATCGCCTCTCCAGATCCTGCAAGAGGACTATTACCAGGGCCAAATTCGAGCATATCGGCAGAGTTGGCGATAGGCTGAACCAGCACCCAACTGGGAGCCGTGAGTTTTGGTCTCTCGCCAAATCTGTCGAATCGAATTTTTGCCGCTCCTCACTTCCACCACTGCAGTGTCCTGGGGGCTCACTAGCCCCCTCCGCAAAGGAGAAAGCCGATTTATTGGTGTCTCTCTTTGCGGGGAACTCCAACCTGGACGATGGGGGTGCCATCCCTCCATCCATAACTAGGTGTGAGAACTCCATGCCGGAAGTACAGTTCCGACAACGAACTGTGCGGGCGGAGCTTCTCTCCCTAGACACCAGGAAGGCGAGTGGGCCGGATAGGATTCCTGCATTGGTGCTGAAACGGTGTACTCCCGAGCTGGCTCCAGTGCTTACGCGCCTTTTCCGCCTCTCTTACTCTACTTCCCGTGTGCCGGCGGCCTGGAAATCTGCATTTGTTCAAGCGGTCCCCAAAAAGGGCGACCGCTCAAACCCTTCGAACTACCGACCTATAGCGATTACCTCCCTACTCTGCAAGGTGATGGAGCGCATTATCAATGCCCAGCTCATGGCGTACCTGGAGACAAATAACCTCATCAGCGATCGGCAATATGGCTTTCGGCCAAACCGATCCGCTGGTGATCTCCTAGCGTACGTCACTCACCTTTGGGGGGAATCGCTTGAAGGACATGGTGAATCCTTGGCAATTGGCCTAGATATTGCCAAGGCATTCGACAGGGTTTGGCACAAATCGCTCCTGGGCAAGCTTCCGGCGTACGGACTTCCTTCTGGCCTCTGCGACTGGGTCGCCGACTTCCTACATGGGCGTAGCATACAGGTCCTAGTGGACGGTTGCTCGTCGGATGCCATGTCAGTGAATGCCGGCGTACCGCAGGGATCTGTGCTGTCACCCACACTGTTTCTTCTGCATATCAATGACATGCTGCCACTCGGCAACATTCATTGTTATGCGGATGACAGTACAGCACACGGATCCTATACCAGTCACCCTTCAGCCAGACGAGAGGTTGTGGATGAAAAGAGGCGAAGACTTGTGCTTGCGCGTTCAGTGCGAAGAGAGCGGCGTTCTCACCAGATCCTTGCTTCCAAGACACGTCGCTTAAATTAAGCGACCACCTCGGGGTCCTCGGAGTCGAACTGTCGCACGACCTAAACTACCGGCGCCATATCGAGGGCAAGGCCAAGCTGGCCTCAAAAAAGCTAGGCATACTCAATAAGGTTCGACGGTACTTCACGCCGGACCAAAGGCTGCTTTTGTATAAATCGCAGATAAGGTCCTGCCTGGAGTACTGCTCGCACCTGTGGGATGGCTCAGCCAAATACCAGCTTGCGCCTTTGGACTCGATCCAGCGTCGAGCCGTGCGACTAGTGGATGACCCCGACGTGTCCCGTGATCTAGAACCGCTGCAACTTCGTAGGGATGTCGGCGCCCTAAGCGTGTTCTATCGCTTATTCCACGGGGAGTGCTCGGAGGAGCTGTTTAACGCGATTCCGCCGTCCCCTTTCCACCTCCGTACAACGCGCACTGGGCAGGGATTACATCCCTATACGCTGGACTTACCGCGGATGCGTACAAATCGGTTCTGCAGATCCTTCCTCCACAGAACCGGTAAACTCAGGAACGCTCTACTTGCCCACATATTTCCCCCCAAGTATAGTCTCGGGTCCTTCAAGAGAAGCGTGAATGGGCACCTGTCAGGCCGGCATGGCATTCGCAGCCCCCGCATACGTCCGAATGTCCATGGGCGTCGCTAGACACCTTATGGGTGACTCGGCGCCACATGTCGCGCTTAGTATAAAAAAAAAAAAAATAAAAATAAAAAAATTGACCGAAGCGTTTGTTTGAGATCAGACACAAGTCTTCGCCTCTTCATCCACAACATCCCGTCTGACTGAAGGGTCACTGGTATAGGATCCATGTGCTGTACTGTCATCCGCATAACAATTTATGTTGCCGAGTGGCAGCATGTCATTGATATGCAGAAGAAACAGTGTTGGTGACAAGACAACACAGATCCCTGCGGTACGCCGGCATTCACTGACAGGGCGTCCGAAGAGCAACCGTCCACTAGGACCTGAATGCTACGCCCATGTAGGAAGTCGGCGACCCAGTCGCAGAGGCCAGAAGGAAGTCCGTACGACGGAAGCTAGCCCAGAAGCGATTTGTGCCAAACCCATTCGAATGCCTTGGCAATATCGAGACCAATTCACACCGTTTCAGCACCAATGCATGAATCATATCCGGCCCACTCGCCTTCCTGGTGTCTAGGGAGATAAGCTCCGCCCGCACAGTTCGTTGTCGGAACTGTACTTCCGGCATGGAGTTCTCACACCTAGTTATGGATGGGGGGATGGCACCCCATCGTCCAGGGTGGAGTTCTACGCAAAGAGAGCATTTACATTTGCGGAGTGGGCAAGTGAGCCCCCAGGACACTGTAGAGGTGGAAGGGAGGAGCGGTAGAAAATCGATACGACAGATTTGGCGAGAGACCAAAACTCACGGCTCCCAGTTGGGTGCTGGTTCAGCCTATCACCAACTCTGCCGATATGCTCGAATTTGGCCCTGACGATAGCCCTCTTGCAGGATCTGGAGAGGCGGTTGTATTCTTTCTTCAGTTCGGATACATTAGGATCGCGTCTGGTACGAGTGCACGACCATGCACGATAAGCTGCGCCATTAGCTGCGACAGCTTCACCACAGTCGCGGCTGTACCAGGCCTGGCTTTTACCACCGAGGCGCACGAGGGCGCTGGGAATGAACATCTCCATTCCCCCCAGAACCACCTCGGCTACGGCATTGGCGCATTCTGCCGGAATGCGCCAATGCCGTAGCCAAGGTGTAGATCATCCGAGGTGTAGATCATCCGAACTGAAGCATAGCTCTCTCCATGGGTAGGATGTGATGTATTCTCGCATCCCGTCCCAATCCGCTGACACGTAGTGCCAAATTGGACGCATTCCTCCAGTACGAGACTAAGGAGGCAAAAATGGCACCGTGGACCCCACTAAACAGTGGTCAGAGAAGCCAAGAGGAGTGCTCACTGTGACTTTGTATCCAGCAGGGTTCGTCGTCAGCAGAAGATCCAGCAGAGAGGGTGCATGACCGTCCATGTCTGGCACTTTGGTAGGTTGGTCTATCAGTTGAGGCAAGTCATGCGTCAGGGCGAAGTCGTAGGCGGCTCTCCCCTCGAAGTCAGTTCTCCCGGAGCCCAGCCACTCCTCGTGATGGGCATTAAAATCCCCAAGCAGAACCATATCCGCGGATATATATATATATATAGGGAAACTACATGCACTTCATCTGCCGCTCTACTCAAGTGCTCGAACAATCGAGCTGTCCCCGCGTCGTCTGAGTGCGACCTGTAGATACTTACAGGCGGACACACGCGACTCCGTCCCCAAGGGAACCGATTGTGATGATTCTTTTTTTATTTGAAAGCTGGTGCTTTCCGCGTGGTCCCATTTCAATTTCATCAAGATCGGATTGGAAAGCGAGGCGGATTCGCGAAGCCAAAAGCCGAGCGATTCCGCCGAGTACATTAATAGCAAAAAATTACTAAAAAAACTGAAATAAAAAACTATTAAAAAATATATAAAAACCGCCTTCAAAAATGTATGAAATAAAAAAAATCGAACCCTAGAGTTGAAGGCGGTGCAAGCAAAAATAACCGACCGCCTTCAACTCTAGGGTTCGATTTTTTTTTATTTCATACATTTTTGAAGGCGGTTTTTAATTTTTTAAATCGTTTCTTTACAAAAATGTATACACTTTATTTACATACAGACTGTACGTGCATGAAATATGTTTAATAAGTTGTTTCGACATACTGTCATACAAATTAAATTACAGAACGAAAGTTAAATTTTAAAAGTTCCTAATACTATATAGATAGGCCCTACATTTTCGTTCCATAGGCGGCAGGACGGCGCGGCGGAGCGGCGTTGTAGTGGGACGACAGAGGTGGCGGGCGGAATAGCGAGCCGCGAGCATCGACGACGCTCGCGTGTCGTCTCGTCGGTCGCGGTGCGGGACGATGAGCTGCTGGCGCGCGGGCGGGCGGGCTTATTCTTCCCCACTCCCGCAGCCCTCCCGCACCCCGAGTTCAGTGTAGTGCGAGCGCGCGCTTTTTAAACGTTGTTTTATTATATTGCGATACTCGAAACTACACAATTATATTATATTTTCATGTTCTTTGTCTAATAAGTTAATAAAAACAGACGAAGCAATTTTTCACAGTGCTTGGGTTATTGCCAAAAATATGTAAAGGTGTGATCGATAAGGAAAATTTCCTAGATAATTATGAAAAGCGATATATTTAAAGAAATTAGGAGATGAAAAAAAATAAAAATTGACAGAGTAATTTTTATAGGTATTTTCAAATTTCTGCCTGTTCGAAATCGAAATTTTCCTAGATAATGTTATATATATACTCTTATTAATATATAATATCATATTCCGAAAGAATTTTGGACAGAGCAATTTTTCACAGCGAATTATTGCCGAAAATCTGTAAAGGTGTGATCGATAAGGAAAATTTCCTAGATACTTGTCTAAAGCGATATATATAAATAAATTAAGACATATAATAAAATAAAAATTGACAGAGCAATTTTTCTGAAGAAGTTGTGATACAAAATAGGTATTTTCAAATTTCTGCCTATTCGAAATCGAAATTTTCATAGATAATGTTATATATATACTCTTATTAATATATAATATCATATACGGAAGGAACTTCGGACGGAGCAATTTTTCACCAGCAGTTATAAGCGATTTTCATCTTTAGGTATAAATACCTAACTTCCAAACATAAAAAATCCTAGATAATTTGTCAAACGTGTATTTTAAACCCTACTTTATCACACTGCAAAGATTCAGCGACAGAGGAATTACGTCGAGTGGAAATGCTTTATTGATTGGAGTATCTGTCAATTTCTCACAATCAAGCTCGTCAATACACAGCCCTTCTAAAGACTTTACGCGACTCAATGCAACATACGCTTGACCCTCCTCAAATAGTCTGGAGCCCAAATACACGACAGCATGGTCAACAGTACTGCCCTGCATTTTATGGACAGTGGAGGCCCATGACAATATTATCGGTAACATCCGTCTCTCAGCTGTTCCATAATTAAACTTTGCTGAAAACTGTATGGCTTTAGGATGGATAAGGTGTCCGCCGTCCCTTTCAAAATCAATTTGAACAGATGGTATGTCTGTTTCATACATTTGCGTTCGACAAGTATGGGACGCTGGTCCAAACAAACCAAATGAGCCCAAACTCGAGGGGGTTATTAGTAACGGTTAAAGAGTTCCACTGTACACCTCCTGACTCCATCATCAGACCCTCGTCACCAAGTGTGTTGGTAGAAGTATGCGTCACTCGTCCAAGCCAACCATATGAGCCCAAACTCGAGGGGGTTACTAGTAATGGTTGAAGAGTTCCACTGTACACCTCCTGACTCCATCATCAGACCCTCGTCACCAAGTGTATTGGTAGAAGTATGGGACACTCGTTCAAACAAACTAAATGAGCCCAAACTCGAGGGGGTTATTAGTAACGGTTGAAGAGTTCCACTGTACACCTCCTGACTCCATCATCAGACCCTCGTCACCAGTGTATTGGTAGAAGTATGGGACACTCGTCCAGACCAACCAAATGAGCCCAAATTCGAAAGGGTTACTAGTAACGGTTCAAGAGTTCCACTGTACACCTCCTGACTCCATCATCAGACCCTCGTCACCAAGTGTATTGGTAGAAGTATGGGACACTCGTCCAAACCAACCATATGAGCCCAAACTCGAGGGGGTTACTAGTAACGGTTGAAGAGTTCCACTGTACACCTCCTGACTCCATCATCAGACCCTTGTCACCAAGTGTATTGGTAAAAGTATGGGACACTCATTCAAACCAACCAAATGAGCCCAAACTCGAGGGGTTACTAGTAACGGTTGAAGAGTTCCACTGTACACCTCCTGACTCCATCATCAGACCCTCGTCACCAAGTATATTGGTAGAAGTATGCGTCACTCGTCCAAGCCAACCATATGAGCCCAAACTCGAGGGGGTTACTAGTAATGGTTGAAGAGTTCCACTGTACACCTCCTGACTCCATCATCAGACCGTCGTCACCAAGTGTATTGGTAGAAGTATGGGACACTCGTTCAAACAAACTAAATGAGCCCAAACTCGAGGGGGTTACTAGTAAAGGTTGAAGAGTTCCACTGTACACCTCCTGACTCCATCATCAGACCCTCGTCACCAAGTGTATTGGTAGAAGTATGGGACACTCGTCCAAACCAACCATATGAGCCCAAACTCGAGGGGGTTACTAGTAACGGTTGAAGAGTTCCACTGTACACCTTCTGACTCCATCATCAGACCCTCGTCACCAAGTGTATTGGTAAAAGTATGGGACACTCATTCAAACCAACCAAATGAGCCCAAACTCGAGGGGTTACTAGTAACGGTTGAAGAGTTCCACTGTACACCTCCTGACTCCATCATCAGACCCTCGTCACCAAGTATATTGGTAGAAGTATGCGTCACTCGTCCAAGCCAACCATATGAGCCCAAACTCGAGGGGGTTACTAGTAATGGTTGAAGAGTTCCACTGTACACCTCCTGACTCCATCATCAGACCCTCGTCACCAAGTGTATTGGTAGAAGTATGGGACACTCGTTCAAACAAACTAAATGAGCCCAAACTCGAGGGGGTTACTACTAAAGGTTGAAGAGTTCCACTGTACACCTCCTGTCCTGACTCCATCATCAGACCCTCGTCACCAAGTGTATTGGTAGAAGTATGGGACACTCGTCCAAACCAACCAAATGAGCCCAAACTCAAGGGGGTTACTAGTAACGGTTGAAGAGTTCCACTGTACACCTCCTGACACCATCATCAGACCCTCGTCACCAAATGTATTGGTAAAAGCATGGGACACTCATTCAAACCAACCAAATGAGCCCAAACTCGAGGGGGTTACTAGTAACGGTTCAAAAGTTCCACTGTACACCTCCTGACTCCATCATCAGACCCTCGTCACCAGGTGTATTGGTAGAAGTATGCGTCACTCGTCCAAGCCAACCATATGAGCCCAAACTCGAGGGGGTTACTAGTAATGGTTGAAGAGTTCCACTGTACACCTCCTGACTCCATCATCAGACCCTCGTCACCAAGTGTATTGGTAGAAGTATGGGACACTCGTTCAAACAAACTAAATGAGCCCAAACTCGAGGGGGTTACTACTAAAGGTTGAAGAGTTCCACTGTACACCTCCTGTCCTGACTCCATCATCAGACCCTCGTCACCAAGTGTATTGGTAGAAGTATGGGACACTCGTCCAAACCAACCAAATGAGCCCAAACTCAAGGGGGTTACTAGTAAACGGTTGAAGAGTTCCACTGTACACCTCCTGACTCCATCATCAGACCCTCGTCACTAAGTGTATTGGTAGAAGTATGGAACACTCGTCCAAACTAACCAAATGAGCCCAAACTTGAGGGGGTTACTAGTAACGGTTGAAGAGTTCCACTGTCCACCTCCTGACTCCATCATCAGACCCTCGTCACCAATTGTATTGGTAGAAGTATAGAACACTCGTCCAAACAAACCATTGAGCCCATACTCGAGGGGTTTACTAGTAATGGTTGAAGAGTTCCATTGTACACCTCCTGACTCCATCATCAGACCCTCGTCACCAAGTGTATTGGTAGAATTATGGGACACTCGTCCAAACCAAGCAAATGAGCCCAAACTCGAGGGGGCTACTAGTAACAGTTGAAGAGTTCCACTGTACACCTCCTGACTCCATCATCAGACCCTCGTCACCAAGTGTATTGGTAGAACTATGGGACACTCGTCCAAACCAACCGAATGAGCCCAAACTCGAGGGGGTTACTAGTAACGGTTGAAGAGTTCCACTGTCCACCTCATGACTCCATCATCAGACCCTCGTTACCAAGTTGAAATTATCATAATATTGTATTGTCACGAGAACTCAATGTGTGTGCAAAGTTTCATAAAAATCGGTTCAGTAGAATTAGTTGAAAAAGTTGTCGCAAGATTTGAAACAAAGATAGTAACAAACAAACAAACAAACAAACAAATATACGGAGTCAAGCTAAATAAAACCGTTTAAAAAGTGATTGGATATGCGTATCCGTTGTGTATGAATATATTGCGTATGAGCAATATGAATGGTGAAGTGACTTAACGTCGTTGCTGATCTCGATGAATTCAATACTTGCTTAAAAATAATTTAAAACTAAATTAAGAAAGAAAGAAATAAAATATGATGACCTTACGTCAGATATGTCAAATTTAACATAATTACATAAATACATTACATAACATAATTAATAATTTACGTCATCTATCGATTTTTTCCGCATGACTTTTGTTTATTGTATAATTTCATCCATAGGAGGTAACCTACGTGCTTGCGCTTGGACATGTCGAAAGTTCCGCCAGTTCTAAATTCAATGCCAAGACTGACAAACAATGTTCCCAAGCAAGTCACAATGTTTTGTTAGTACTTAACGCCATCTATCGATTTTTTCTCGTATTACTTATGTTTGAATTAGCCTAGTTAACAAACACCGAGAAAAATTTCACATAGGTATTGAATTGATACTACTGTCGACATCTAGGTGTAACAGCGGGTACTAAACATCGTTTCTAATATGGCTATTGTTAGTCCTCTTTTATGTCCACCAACGCAAGGCAATAAACTGCTCACGCCATCTATTAGGACCATTCGACACTAAATTCCGTTCATACTATGCTTTATTTGATACTGCTCAACCCTAAGGCTATTTAGTGTCATGGTATATGGCCTATAGCGAGCCTCAAAAACTACTCTTTGCATTGGTGCAAACCGCATCAAAAACTGTTCAGTGGTTCCGGAGTTTACCCCGAACATACATACATCCATCGCACATACATACAGACAGACGTTCCCTTTTATAAGAAGTAGATATAGATAAGATAAGATATAGATATAGATAGATAGATAGATAGAGAAGAATAGAAGAAGAAGAAGAAGAGAAGAGATAGAGAAGAAGAAGAAGATAGAGATAGAGAAGAAGAAGAGAAGAGAAGAGAAGAAGATAGAGAATAAGAATAATAGGGAGTAGATATAGAGAAGAAGAAGAAGAGAACAAGAAGAAGAGAAGATAGAGATAGAGAAGAGAAGAGGATAGAAGAAGATATAGATAGAGAATAGACATTTTGCGTGGCTTTCTGGGGTCAATTATTTCTTTTAGCATACATTTGTGATACAATTTTTCCAGTTTTCCCAAAATTCGTCGTCTCTTTCGATTTTTACGTTTCCGTATCCCGTACGGAAGCCTATTACTAAGCCTACGCCGTCTGTCTGTCGGTCTGTCTGTCCGTCCGTCCGTCTGTCCGTTCGTCTGTCCATCCGTCTGTCCGAGGTCTGTATCTCTTGAACCGTAATAGGTAGCCCGATGAAATTTTCACAGAATATGTGTTATTGCCGATATAACAACAAATTAAAAATAAGAAAAAATAAAAATAAGAAAAAGTAAAAAATTCACGGGCGTTCTCACAGAAGAAACCAAAAAGTGTATGCGCGCGCGCCATCTACCGAATAGATTATGAAGCATTTTAACTAATCATGACATTAACGAATATGAAGCATTTCATAACACGCCATCTAGATGGCGTGAGTAGCGCTAGCCATGACATGGCGATACGGAAACCTCGGTGCGCGAGTTCGACTCGCACTTGGTCGGTTTTTTTTCGTATTCGAGTCCTTGTTCTGTCGATACGATAGAGAATGCAAACTTCCTCTCTGTGATGTGAAGCTGCCCCTGTACCTGATAATAATAATCATGATTCCGTTTTAAAAGTTTTAATTTTATTTGGCCAGACACAGTATTGCAGAACTTTATCTTTTTTTTGTTAGATGGCCTGTATGCCTAGTCCCAGTTTTCAGTTTACTCAATACCGATCGAATTGCGTATTTCCATGTATGGAGCTTACTAGTGGCGCGGCGGTGAGCGTATTGTGAACTAAAATACGCGAGTCCGAGTTTGGGATTGACGTTTGGTATAGCCCGATTTTCAGAACGGTGCACGTCGAAAGAATGCACGGAATGCAACAAATTTTACTGGTGGTAAGGTTGGTAAAAACATTGCAACACATCTTCACAAAGCAAATGTATGGAACTCGAAGATATTTTAACATCATAAAACTGTAAACTTTTGTTGGTGACGCTTCAACAGAAAAAACTTCAGAGGAGTATCTTAATATAAAAATTAAATTAACATTGTAAATATCCATCAGTAACCAATAATAATCCTTATGATCATAGAACTACGGTTGTGTTTACATTAAAACATTATATTCTTGGAAAGGTCTGCTTGGACTTAGATTTATGGCCATGTATGAATGTTTCACCGATCTTTTTTAATTTATGGCTATCCGCTGAACAAAGGTAATGTCAGCATAACCACAGATTACTAAATAGTTACTTCGTAACAGATAAATCAGTCCATAGAAAAAGTTCCTACCTTCGGGCTTTAATAGCCTACTGCTTCACGTCGCCAATCGCTGCGTGCGAAAATGTACCTTAACGATCGAGTGTTAAGTGATTATCATCAATCATCAAGTGATGGAGTGCGTGAGGCCTGGCATAACTGTCAAGTAAATGTAGGTATAACATTTTTACTTCCAATCTACTGCAAATCATGGTATTTTACCTTTGGTTAATACATACATACATTCAAACATAGCGTCACTCACATTTGCCTGTTAATACTTATACTTATTTTGATACCTGGATAATACTTGGACAAAGTCAATTTTCTTCAATTTCTTCGATGCCACTCATCCACACACTCTCAAAATAATGTCAATAATTTCGAATTCGAAGAGACAAAACAAAATGACTAACCAAAACACAAAACAATAAAGGGTAGATGCAGACAAAGCGACAGCGCACGTGTTTACTATTCGACGTTGCAAACCGTACTGGCATAGGCCATTTCGGGTTACAGTGGGGTGCGGGCGGGGGGCGCATCTTCCGCATTCCAACATTCTTTCGACGTGCACAGTTCCGAAAACCGGGCTATATCGAAAACGTGGCGACTGCGTTTACGCCGGTTGCGCGTTTTCATACAAAGTACGTAGTCAGTCCGAGCTCCGAGTTGACTTTGACAGATGGTAAAGTAAAAAGTCGATCCATTTTGCGTTTACGTTGTCACTTGGCAATTGTGTGGTGAGAACTAAGTGAGAGCGTGTTTTTTTGCTAGAGTTTGTTTTATTTTTAGGAAAAGAAGACTGAGTTGTGAGAATGGCTCGATTCTTCTTGGGTGGAAGGCTGTTGGCGCTGGAACGAGAGCGGCAGGAGCGCAACACGCGGGCCCAGCAACGTGTGTTGGCGAGGGAACTCCTAAATCCCTTGGACATCTCGGATGCTGAATTTCAGCTCCGGTATCGCTTCAATAAGGAATCATTCGCGTTTTTACGCGACGAGTTGCTCCAGTAATCTGTGGTTATGCTGACATTACCTTTGTTCAGCGGATAGCCATAAATTAAAAAAGATCGGTGAAACATTCATTACATGGCCATAAATCTAAGTCCAAGCAGACCTTTCCAAGAATATAATGTTTTAATGTAAACACAACCGTAGTTCTATGATCATAAGGATTATTATTGGTTACTGATGGATATTTACAATGTTAATTTAATTTTTATATTAAGATACTCCTCTGAAGTTTTTTCTGTTGAAGCGTCACCAACAAAAGTTTACAGTTTTATGATGTTAAAATATCTTCGAGTTCCATACATTTGCTTTGTGAAGATGTGTTGCAATGTTTTTACCAACCTTACCACCAGTAAAATTTGTTGCATTCCGTGCATTCTTTCGACGTGCACCGTTCTGAAAATCGGGCTATACCAAACGTCAATCCCAAACTCGGACTCGCGTATTTTAGTTCACAATACGCTCACCGCCGCGCCACTAGTAAGCTCCATACATGGAAATACGCAATTCGATCGGTATTGAGTAAACTGAAAACTGGGACTAGGCATACAGGCCATCTAACAAAAAAAAGATAAAGTTCTGCAATACTGTGTCTGGCCAAATAAAATTAAAACTTTTAAAACGGAATCATGATTATTATTATCAGGTACAGGGGCAGCTTCACATCACAGAGAGGAAGTTTGCATTCTCTATCGTATCGACAGAACAAGGACTCGAATACGAAAAAAAACCGACCAAGTGCGAGTCGAACTCGCGCACCGAGGTTTCCGTATCGCCATGTCATGGCTAGCGCTACTCACGCCATCTAGATGGCGTGTTATGAAATGCTTCATATTCGTTAATGTCATGATTAGTTAAAATGCTTCATAATCTATTCGGTAGATGGCGCGCGCGCATACACTTTTTGGTTTCTTCTGTGAGAACGCCCGTGAATTTTTTACTTTTTCTTATTTTTATTTTTTCTTATTTTTAATTTGTTGTTATATCGGCAATAACACATATTCTGTGAAAATTTCATCGGGCTACCTATTACGGTTCAAGAGATACAGACCTCGGACAGACGGATGGACAGACGAACGGACAGACGGACGGACGGACAGACAGACCGACAGACAGACGGCGTAGGCTTAGTAATAGGCTTCCGTACGGGATACGGAAACGTAAAAATCGAAAGAGACGACGAATTTTGGGAAAACTGGAAAAATTGTATCACAAATGTATGCTAAAAGAAATAATTGACCCCAGAAAGCCACGCAAAATGTCTATTCTCTATCTATATCTTCTTCTATCCTCTTCTCTTCTCTATCTCTATCTTCTCTTCTTCTTGTTCTCTTCTTCTTCTTCTCTATATCTACTCCCTATTATTCTTATTCTCTATCTTCTTCTCTTCTCTTCTCTTCTTCTTCTCTATCTCTATCTTCTTCTTCTTCTCTATCTCTTCTCTTCTTCTTCTTCTTCTATTCTTCTCTATCTATCTATCTATCTATATCTATATCTTATCTTATCTATATCTACTTCTTATAAAAGGGAACGTCTGTCTGTATGTATGTGCGATGGATGTATGTATGTTCGGGGTAAACTCCGGAACCACTGAACAGTTTTTGATGCGGTTTGCACCAATGCAAAGAGTAGTTTTTGAGGCTCGCTATAGGCCATATACCATGACACTAAATAGCCTTAGGGTTGAGCAGTATCAAATAAAGCATAGTATGAACGGAATTTAGTGTCGAATGGTCCTAATAGATGGCGTGAGCAGTTTATTGCCTTGCGTTGGTGGACATAAAAGAGGACTAACAATAGCCATATTAGAAACGATGTTTAGTACCCGCTGTTACACCTAGATGTCGACAGTAGTATCAATTCAATACCTATGTGAAATTTTTCTCGGTGTTTGTTAACTAGGCTAATTCAAACATAAGTAATACGAGAAAAAATCGATAGATGGCGTTAAGTACTAACAAAACATTGTGACTTGCTTGGGAACATTGTTTGTCAGTCTTGGCATTGAATTTAGAACTGGCTGAACTTTCGACATGTCCAAGCGCAAGCACGTAGGTTACCTCCTATGGATGAAATTATACAATAAACAAAAGTCATGCGGAAAAAATCGATAGATGACGTAAATTATTAATTATGTTATGTAATGTATTTATGTAATTATGTTAAATTTGACATATCTGACGTAAGGTCATCATATTTTATTTCTTTCTTTCTTAATTTAGTTTTAAATTATTTTTAAGCAAGTATTGAATTCATCGAGATCAGCAACGACGTTAAGTCACTTCACCATTCATATTGCTCATACGCAATATATTCATACACAACGGATACGCATATCCAATCACTTTTTAAACGGTTTTATTTAGCTTGACTCCGTATATTTGTTTGTTTGTTTGTTTGTTTGTTACTATCTTTGTTTCAAATCTTGCGACAACTTTTTCAACTAATTCTACTGAACCGATTTTTATGAAACTTTGCACACACATTGAGTTCTCGTGACAATACAATATTATGATAATTTCAACTTGGTAACGAGGGTCTGATGATGGAGTCATGAGGTGGACAGTGGAACTCTTCAACCGTTACTAGTAACCCCCTCGAGTTTGGGCTCATTCGGTTGGTTTGGACGAGTGTCCCATAGTTCTACCAATACACTTGGTGACGAGGGTCTGATGATGGAGTCAGGAGGTGTACAGTGGAACTCTTCAACTGTTACTAGTAGCCCCCTCGAGTTTGGGCTCATTTGCTTGGTTTGGACGAGTGTCCCATAATTCTACCAATACACTTGGTGACGAGGGTCTGATGATGGAGTCAGGAGGTGTACAATGGAACTCTTCAACCATTACTAGTAAACCCCTCGAGTATGGGCTCAATGGTTTGTTTGGACGAGTGTTCTATACTTCTACCAATACAATTGGTGACGAGGGTCTGATGATGGAGTCAGGAGGTGGACAGTGGAACTCTTCAACCGTTACTAGTAACCCCCTCAAGTTTGGGCTCATTTGGTTAGTTTGGACGAGTGTTCCATACTTCTACCAATACACTTAGTGACGAGGGTCTGATGATGGAGTCAGGAGGTGTACAGTGGAACTCTTCAACCGTTTACTAGTAACCCCCTCGAGTTTGGGCTCATATGGTTGGACTGGACGAGTGTCCCATATTTCTACCAATACACTTGGTGACGAGGGTCTGATGATGGAGTCAGGAGGTGTACAGTGGAACTCTTGAACCGTTAATAGTAACCCCCTCGAGTTTGGGCTCATTTGGTTGGTTTGGACGAGTGTCCCATACTTCTACCAATACACTTGGTGACGAGGGTCTGATGATGGAGTCAGGAGGTGTACAGTGGATCTTCCACCGTTACTATTAACCCCCTCGAGTTTGGGCTCATATGGTTGGTTTGGACGAGTGTCCCATACTTCTACCAATACACCTGGTGACGAGGGTCTGATGATGGAGTCAGGAGGTGTACAGTGGAACTTTTGAACCGTTACTAGTAACCCCCTCGAGTTTGGGCTCATTTGGTTGGTTTGAATGAGTGTCCCATGCTTTTACCAATACATTTGGTGACGAGGGTCTGATGATGGTGTCAGGAGGTGTACAGTGGAACTCTTCAACCGTTACTAGTAACCCCCTTGAGTTTGGGCTCATTTGGTTGGTTTGGACGAGTGTCCCATACTTCTACCAATACACTTGGTGACGAGGGTCTGATGATGGAGTCAGGACAGGAGGTGTACAGTGGAACTCTTCAACCTTTAGTAGTAACCCCCTCGAGTTTGGGCTCATTTAGTTTGTTTGAACGAGTGTCCCATACTTCTACCAACAGCGCAAACCTCGAAATTCAGTTCACTTGATAGATTACGTACATCCACTCTCTCTTTAGTCACTAGTCCATCACGAACGTAGATACAAACACCTCCGTGTATATGAGTGTTTCGTGAGAACGAGGCGGAGAGACTATAATTCATAAGCCTTATCTGTGCCAAATCAGATTCTAATTGCCAATGTTCGGATATACATAGAATATCACATTTTAATGAGGATTGTAGATGAATTTCAATCGATCGGGTTTTGTTTGACAAACACCTAATGTTTTGATGTGCCACAGTTAAGGTTATCGAGCTGCTGCGACTTAGTGCCTCTCTCCTGACGAAAGGGCTGGGTACTTAACCTAACCTAGGTACTTATTCATTTAAAATGTCTGGAAAAGATTATTTAATCTTAGACATTGAGGGATATATACATACTTTAGTTGAAGATCTTATAAAATAATAAAGTGAAATATACAATCACGCTGAATTAAAACCAAGACAGTTTGCATAATGCAGTCAAAACGTGGAAGTTTGTGCTACTTCGTGCGCGTTGGACAATCGTGACACGAACTGCACGAGACTGTCCATCGTGCGAGCACAGCACAGCAGTACAGAGATGTGCGCTGTACGAAATCGTCGTGCGTGACACAAACCGGCACAAAAGCGCACCTCTGACGGCCAACTCGGCCGAGAAAACAGTTTATGTTGGGAACTGACAGAACTCACCATGATGGAGAATATTATTTTGATTATTATAAATTAGTATAAAGAGCAATTTCAAATAATATACTTTAATTGTCGTTTAAAAAGAAAAGTAAAAAAAAGTAAAAAACGTTCAATTCTCGATCACGAGGCAGAGGTCAGGGGTAGGCAGCATGGACGAGCTGACTAGTAGTCTAACTACGCTGTTCGATACGATCCACACCGATGGTATGAATGTTATTGTGGTAGGAGACATGAATGTCAACTTGTTAGAACGATCGCCTAATAGTAAATCAATTCTGGATGTCATATCACAGCATAACATTAATCAATTAGTTAAATTTCCTACTCGAATATGTGGAAATAGCGCCACACTAATAGATCACGTCTACTCGAACCGATCCACTCCCGACATAACTGTTGAATCGTATTTATTCAATATTATTTAAGTGTTATGAAAAATTATTTCTATCTTTAGAACCTTACTGTGAAAAAAAATGTACTACTAAAACATGACCCCGTATGAAAATAACTTGCTTATTTAATGGCGATTAAAATAAGGTATAACACACTGCTGTTTGTAGCAAAATTATTTTTTTATGTATTTTTTTCATAGCAAAGACTAAATTAAGGTAAATCAGAGTATAGTAAAAAATTTTACTGTGATGTTTTATTTCACATCAGCTCTTCGTAAAACGTTTTTCGATCGAATTTTAGAAAGAAAGAGATTATCTGTCTCTTTTTCACACTAAGGAACTGAATGCGAAATTAACAATAACTCACTCGCTTGCTGCGTGGAATGCTTTTGTTTTTTCATCTACAGTCGGCCGGCGGCGGCGGATGTCGCTTACCAACCGGTTTAGTTACTCGCTATCTGCCTGTTACACCACACGTGATCTCTGTTACTCTACCCGACGAATTTCGCTATTACTTGGACCTTGTGTTGTGGTGATCTACCAATTTGTGACCCACGCTTGCTATTACGGACTCTGTGATTTATTGCCTACCTGTGTGTGACCTGTGCTTCTTACCCATTTGGACTTTGTGTTGCTTGCTACCGGACTTGGCTGGATATGGCCGATGTAAGACGAGTGGAGTATACCCAGCGTGAGTATGCAGAAATGCATTACCTGTATGGCTTTTGCGATGGCCCGCGGCATTCTAGTAGTGAATATATGCTCTCTCTCCTTTCCTCTCTCTTTTCAAAAAGCTGTTTTCTAATTCAGTATGTATTTTCAGATTCTACCGCATGTACGGTATCCCGGGCGTGGTCGGTGCGATTGATGGGACCCATATCCGCATATTCAATCCAGCTAGGGCCGTTGAACGCCAGTTTTACAGCCGAAAACATTTTCACTCCCTGAATGTGCAAGTAGTAATTTAGTAACGTGTTTACTTAATGAAATAAATATAAAACAGCTCACCGCTTATCTTGTATAGGAGTAATCGCACATGAAAGTTTTTTTAAGACAGCTTAAAATCCCGCGCGCATCTTCTGCGCTATACATTTAAGATTTATTTAAAAATTACATTATAAATTATGTTTAAAAAAAAAAAACTCAAACCTGAGCTACCCGTAAAACTAATTTACCAATATTATGATATAAAAATATCTTAGCTTAATATACTAAATTTCATCGATAAAAAGACTATAAGCAGTGTTTCTGCCTAATGATATTTTTTTTTTATGCGATAGTGATTAAAAAATGTTATCAGTCAACCCGAGGTATGGAGTAGCAACACATGACGCATTTATATGGGAAAATAGCGCCGCAAATACGTATATGCAGTCACTACACGACAACAATGAGCATGTATGGCTTTTAGGTAAGAATCAAATACAATAATATAAAATATAAATTCTTTATTCAACATATAAAATGTGTTAATTGTTAGAAAAACTTATAATATCTATAGTCCACATTCATTATCATTATGCACACTTAAGGGTACCAACAAACAGTTCATGATAATTAAAATGTCATTATTGTTTTGTAGTAAACATATTTTCAGATTTATATTCCCATAGGGCACAGTAACGGGTCATGCCAAGCTAAAGGTTTGCATTTTGGATAAATTATATAAATTGTACGAATGAGATGTGAAGTAGGCACCATGAAATATAACTTATCCAAAATTAAAACCAGTTTGGCTTTGCATGACCCTTGACTGTGCCTCTAACTAAGGGATAAAAAATCTGAAAATCTGTTTGTATAAAACTTATGAGCTTTTAAAATCATGAATGTTATGTGGGTACATGAGCTCTTAACAACAATACCTACCACTGTTCCTAGTTCCGTTTCCTATAAAATGTATATTGTTTCAGGGGGGGACTCTGGGTATCCACTTAGAGCTTGGATGATGACACCGGTGCTAAACGCTGCCGATGGTTCTGTCGAAGAACGTTACAACGTGACGGACAGAAAAGCCAGGATCGTCATCGAAAATACTTTTGGGCGTTTGAAGAACCGGTGGCGCTGCCTCATACATAACATAAGGGACAGAAGTCTGCACTACAAACCACAGAAATGTGCAAAAATTGTTACGGCGTGTTGTGTTTTGCACAACATTGCATTACAATTTGGCCTGCAGGATCCGGAAGAAGACCCTAAGGTTCAAGAAATAGGATTTCGGCGGGACGAAATTGTTCACGATCACGGTATTCAGCGAGAGCTGGCTATGGGGAGGGCCGTGCGAAATCAACTTATTAGAAGGTTTCGCTGTTAAATTTAACGTAATCGTGCAAAGATTAATGTGTCTGCCTATACAATAAACACTTTTTCATTTTATTTTGACTTTATTTCTTTGTGGCTTCTTCGCAGCGTGTTACAAAAGCTTATGTGTCACGTACCTTACGATCACAAAATATCAATTTGACTTTTCTGCGTGTAGCGAAGATTTCTATCAACTTGGCTAGATATAAATTTTTATAAAAACCTTACCATAAATTTTGTTTTTTTGAAGGGAAAACTTCTTTAGCGGCGCTTGGGTAAAAAAATTTAAACTCGCGTCATCGCGTCCTCGTCAGTCTCGAAAAGCGAAATGTAACCTTAAGTCATTGCATTAAGGGTTAAGTTACAGTGGCACGTGATCAATTCTTTCGTAACACCGCGAGAGCGTCATTATTATTTAAAATGTAACCTTAAGTCATTGCAATAAGGGTTAAGTTACGATTGTCACGGGATCTGCCGGCACTCCCGGTTTCGGTTATGTAGGGTTTCGTAACACGTTTATGTCTGTCCATTCTACTAAGCTCTGCAAAATGAATTGTAGGGTTCCGTAACAAAATGCATGTCTGTCCGTTCTACTAAATTTAACATTTATTTCAAAATGAATGTAGGGTTCCGTAACAAATGCATGTTTGTCCGTTCTACTAAATTTTACAATTTTTAACCAAAGTCCTCCGACGGTTATTTTATAATAAAAGTAGGGTTCCGTAACACGTTTATGTCTGTCCATTCTACTAAGTTCTACAAAATGAATGTTGGGTTTCGTAACAAATGCATGTCTGTCCGTTCTACTAAATTTAACATTTATTTCAAAATGAATGAAGGGTTCCGTGACAAATGCATGTCTGTCCGTTCTACTAAATTTTACAATTTTCAACCAAGGTCCTCCGACGGTTATTTTATAATAAAAGTAGGGTTCCGTAACACGTTTATGTCTGTCCATTCTACTAAGTTCTGCAAAATGAATGTAGGGTTCTGTAACAAATGCATTTCTGTCCGTTCTACTAAATTTTACATAATTTTTTTTTTATTAATTTATTTTTTTTCATTATTTTTTTTTAACCCATTTAATGCCGACTAATTTCAAAATGGCAAGTTCGGGAACCACCATACAAACGTGTTCCTACGTAGTATTACGTAGTTGGCATCAGTGGCAAAAAGTTTGTTCGTAGGTGCCAACTACGTAATATTACGTACTATATTTCTTTCTGTTTTCATGGCACTCCGGCGCATTCGCGTGCTGTCCTGTTCCCTGCCGTGTCCCACTCGCAGCGGCGGGGAAGTGCGGGGACGCCGGAAGTTAACTCTCCATATTTTCGACGTTTCTATCCAAAACGCCCATCGACTTCTTCGAAAAAAAAAAACATTGCAATTCAAAAATGCGTTTATACTAAAATTTCTCAATGACTGCGTTTCTCATCTCTTAGGAGTAAGCTACGCGGACACAGACCCTCAAACTCCTCAGACCAGTACCATCAGACCAGGCCAGTTTCAGACCTCTCAATCCAATATTGTAACCCGAGTTTCTCCTGAAAATTTCCATTACTTGGAAAAATTGCTGAAAACCCCACTGAAGAGAAAGCTTTTCCTGGCAAACTTTGCCGTGTATGCACGAAAGAAAAACGTCACAAAAATTCATGCTATGTTTGTACAGTTTGGCCTGAAAAACCAGCTCTCTGTATCATAAACTGTTTCAAAATATTTCATACTGATCCTCATTTCGTGTAGTTTTAGTGCTGTGATGTAACCAGAAACTTTTGTATTTCATTTTAATAGTAAGGCCCAAGCAAAAACCATTTTATAAATTAATCTCAGACGGTATTGTCTTTTATTTCGTGCCCTAAGAAGATAGTCATTTTGTTTTCTTACTTTCAATAAAGTTACTCTTTTATGAATGCGTGTTTTATTCAGGGTGCCAAGGAGTAAACTGGTGCATAAAACGGGTGGTCAACTCACACTGTTTCCTATGTACACTGTACAGAAGTCATACGTAGTACTACGTAGTGGGCCTCCGGCGTTGTCGCCAGCTACGTATTACTACGTAGTCGGCATTCAATGGGTAAATTTTTTTTTTTTCATTAATTTTTTTTATGTTTTTTTTTTTTTATTTTTTTTTCATTTATTTATTTTTTTTTTAAACCTTCTTTATAAATAAACTTAAAACTTAATTTTTTTTTTTAAGCAATGTTACGGTGTTGTTTTCACTTCTGCTGATTGCTGTTGAGTGCACCTGAGGCTTTTTTTTATGTAATCAGACACGGTTGGCTACATCACCTACAACATCCGTGATGTCAGCCCATAACACCGGGTGAACTAGGTGCCATGTCAATGCTTCCCTTCATTTCGCGCCGGCTACACTGAATTGGACGGAAAACACGAACTATTTACATAGCCGTTTTTATTGATTGTTAATCTTCGCAATGAATACACATTAAAATTCAATTATCACACAAAACTAAATGGATACGAACCAAAAGAAAAACTAATTCCTACTATAAATCTTTTGCGCTGCGCAGATTTCTGAAAGTAGTTTTTTTCTTGTTGAGGAGACGAATGAAGCAGAAGCTGGTGATGAATACAGCCGATTAACTGTTAAATTCAGCTTCATTGCAGCTGAAAATCAGGTCCACGTCACCGCAGCCGGCGCGCCGGCGAGACAGCAACTTGAAATTTAAAACAAAGGGACCGAACTGCTGTGTAGCTGAATTTAACAAAAAAATATATAGAAAGCATATTAGAAAAACAGAAATGTGATAGATAGAGGTTATGTATATGTACGAGTATGTTTTGATAAATAAAAAAAAAATTTAAGCTGAATGGAAAGCAATTAGTAGCGTTACATTTTTCCATATATTTTTTCGCTAAATCCAGCATTTCACGCAGCAGTTCCGTCCATTTGTTGTGCAGGTCCAGTTCTCTGTCCCGCTGTTGGAGTTCCGTGTCCCGCTGGCGGCTACGGTCTTTTCCCATTTCATATCTCCACCACTCAATCTCGTAGGCCTGCTTTTCAGCTGCGATGAAACTTTCTGCAGCTACATCCACCGGCAGCTTTCGCTTCATTCGCCTCAGCACAGGCGTTGGCGATATGTGCAGACGTCTCCGCGGCGAAGTCTGAAAGACGTCTCCGCGGTGAGCTGACACGTCTTTGCGGCGACCGGTTGGTATTGCTGAAACCTGTAAAATAAAAAGAGACATATTAGCCTGTTTTTTTTGCTTTTTTTTTTGTTTGTGATGATGTGAAATTATCAAATTCCATACAATGGGACGTGTCTCTTTTTTCAGTCAAATTATAGGATATTCTTTTGAAAATTTTCATATTAAAGGAATCTGCTTAAATCTTTATTAGAATAGAATGTCTGAATGCTTTTTTTACTATATGTACTTAATTAAAAATATATTTTTTTTTTATGGAAACTGACACGGTTGGCTACATCACCTACAATATCCGTGATTTCAGCCCATAACACCGGTTGAACTAGGTGCCATGTCAGTGCTTCCCTTCATTTCATGTCGGCTACACTGAGGACGGAAAACATGAACTATTTACATAGCCGTTTCGACCGACCTTTCATTCAGTGCGGTGGTACCAGCCCGGGCGGGATAAACCCTACCACCTAGTAAGGTAAGAAGGGAAGGGATCTACAGTTTAACGTGGAATCCGAACCACGGTCAGCCTCCCAAAGGTCGAGCGGTCACCCACCCAAGTACTGACCGCGCTCAGCGTTGCTTAACAACAGTCGACCGACCGCACCACTGAGCTACCGAGGCTGACAAAATTATTTCGCTACTTAAGTAAAAATATAGCTTCTAAAATGTATAATTTTCGGCATTTATATCTCTTTAATGAACGGCTTTTAAGGGATAAAATTGCATACTTAGTTTAAAAAAAAAACAGAGTAACCAATACAATAAATAGAACCTTTCGCACGTGCGGCAGAGCCCGTGCGCCACATGAAACATTTTCTATGAGCTGTTACCCTGGGGAACATTCATTCATTTATATTCATGCACGCAGATTAGGCTTAGCCTTTTACTGCTTACTCTCTCATTCGTCAACAATTGCTCTCTCTCAATTGTACATCTCTTTTTTACATTGTCGGCTTTGACCATTAGTGATTTATGCTAACCCCTAATGGCAAAAGTCGAGCTGATCGCCTTTAGCCGTTCTCGGGGTTTTTATTACCCGCAATCAGGTGACCCGATCTTCGTTTCCGTCCCCACCGCGGGGAGGCGGCGATCATCTACGACCTTTCTCTAATTACTTCCGCACAGAAAGCTCGGAAACCCTCTATCACCCGATCATCTAGAAATAGATCTTTGCTTATGGGCCAGACCAACCCAGCATTATGGACCACGCTCTCGAGCGCTCCCCTTGCATTCTCGCTCAGAGAGCACTCAAAGAGTACATGGTCTACCGAATCGATCGGTTCCCCGCACTCGCATATGCTATTATCTATGATACCGAATCTAAAGAAGTATTTTCCGAACTTCCCATGTCCAGTTAGGAACTGGACCAGCTCGTGATTCACTCTAAATACTTTCTTTCCTCTAATTTTTACGATAACTCTCGGTATGAACTCTCGCGTGAGATGACCTTTCTCACATTTGGCCCATTCGTCCTGCCAAATATCCACACTTTTCTCTTTAAATTTCCTCTTAATTGTCATGGGCAAATCATCCGTACCAATCTCTATGTCCCTATATCGCTCGTATCGTTCACAAATTCCGCTTTTGCGGATGAACATGCTCACCCTTTCCTGTATTAAGATATCAATGGGGAGCACACAAGCGATAGCGAATACCGCTTCTGTGGAGACTGTACGGTATGCCCTTATGACTCTCAAGAGGATAGAGCGTTGTGCGCTTCTGAGTTGCCTAACATGTCGGCAATTAAGCCTACGTGACCAACTAGCCGACGCATAGTTCAAGACTGCCTCCACCACACCTCTATAGATTATGGTTAAGGCTTTTTGTCTAAGACCCCAGGTCGCGCCCGCCACTTTGGCCAGAGCATGAAACAGTTTTTTTGGACTTTTCGCAGATCATCGTCACGTGACACCGAGTTTCCCGTCTAGCATAACCCCAAGGTATTAAAACTTTTGACCATTGTGAGGCTGCGCCCGTCCAGTTTAACGGTGGGCGGCCTGCTTGTGTCTAGTTTACCTTTTAAGAGCATCATTACAGTTTTACTAGTCGAGAGCGCCATCTTTACGCTTTTGCACCAATCATTCATTCGATCAATCGCATTCTGAGCTTTTTGTTCCAGTTCCTTCCTGGAATACCATGTATAATGACCTTATCATCTGTGTATGAAATCTCGTCTACTTCGCGATCGATACTACCATCGAAAACGATGTTCCATATGGTAGGACCAAAGATGGATCCCTGCGGACAGCCTTTAGTCACCAGTTTCGCCACAGACCCGTACTTCGAACACACAGTGGCCTTTCGGCCACTGAATTAATCCTTCACGAGCTTATAGGCGTTACCGGGACAATCAAGCTTACGCAATGAATCCATAACACTGGGCCACCACATGTTATCGAACGCCCCCGATATGTCAACAAATATGCCAAGAACATATTTGCTGCTCGAGTTTTCGACTCGATTATACAATTCGACCGTGGCATCCTCCGTTGATACCTTCGGCCGAAACCCATACTGGTTCGACGATAGGGGGTCATCGAACTTACAGAGGACCTTATTGACCAGTACCTTCTCAAAAATCTTTCCTAATACAGGTAAAAACATAATTGGTCGGTACGATTTTGGGTCGCTATGATCCCTCTCTCCCCCTTTCGCTATTATAATAACCGAACTCTCCTTCCAGGACTTTGGATACTTTCCTTTATCGAGGCAGTCATTGAACAGGTCAACGACTGCCTCACCTACCACCGGCCAGGCCTTGGTGATTATTTCACCGTTTAGGTTATCTAGGCCAGGCGCTTTGCCCGCCTTGATTGACCTGATAGCCAACTCCACATCGATCCCTCGGATCGGCTCAGCATCACCTACTGGTCACACATAATCATTTATACGGTCTCTCAGATCTTTTTGCTGAGCCGTATCTTTTTCGGGATCGTCATCCGGAAGCAGCCGGTCCAATAGGAGCCGAGAAGTTTCCGCCCAGTTGTCCGTCGTTACACCTTCACAAGAAAGTGAACTTAATATACCGGACTTTCCGAGTTTATCGGCTTGGTATTTATAAACGAGACCCCATGGGTCATCGTTCCCGTGTTCGGTTACGAACTTTTCAAAGCTACTTTGTTTGGCGTGACTGATCGAGTCGAAGTAGTCATTTCTGACATTCGTATACTCCTCTCGGAGTCTTTTCCTATCGGACCTATCTGTTGCCAGATAGATCTTTCGAATCGCCATAAAATTAGCTTTTTTATCAGATAAC
Organism: Nematopogon swammerdamellus; assembly: GCA_946902875.1. NCBI lineage: Eukaryota > Metazoa > Arthropoda > Insecta > Lepidoptera > Adelidae > Nematopogon > Nematopogon swammerdamellus. The sequence goes on along the minus strand of OX336348.1, from coordinate 18,027,603 downwards.
GCTGCATTCCACCAGAGCGCCTTCTTTTGCAGAGGCACACTTTTTTTAGGAATGCTTGCATCGGCTGCGTCCGCTATAGCTTTGGTGAAAGCCTCAACCTTTCCTTCAATGCAAGCATTTCCAGTCAGGTCGAGGTCACCCCATCGCTCCTGTAAACACTTATCAAATTTCTCCCAGTCGGCCTTTTTCAGCTGATACCGCTCTGCGGTATCGGCTAGGTCGACTGCCTCTTTTGTCACATCCCATGTAATGAGCCTATGGTCACTACTGGTTGCGTCAACATTAACTTTCCAGTTATGCATTTTCCCCAGTAGCTTTTCTGTACATAGGGTTACATCGATATTCGTCTCACCATGGTGACAATATGTCCCAGGTTGACCGAATTCGTTTGTCACAAAGAGATTGTGTTTCGCAATCAGATCATCAAGTTTCCGGCCATTGTCGTCCGTTTGGCGACTATGCCAGAGAACCGATTTAGTATTCGCATCTAACATTATCACAACATTGCTCCCTCTGGGATGCTCCAGTATTCCGTCCAATTTATCCAAATGGATCTCTATTGGCTCACAGAATTGGAAGTAAGCGCTAATCGCATAGAAATTACCCAGCTTTGTTCTGATATCTGCGCACACGCAATGTGTGTCGCTGAATTGCGATAGTCTCAACACCTCAAGCTCGTTATTAAAAATTACAATCCCTGCTTTCTTTTGTTCCTGGTGAGCGCCACCTGTAACAATTCGCGACCTGATTGCAAATCCGGCTATTTTGTTGTCTACATTGTACGGCTCCTGCACAAACAAAATGTCAATACATTTACCGCAACAATACTCCCTCGTTTCAGCCGCTATCGCGCGTGCTCCGTTCATATTAAGCTGGGCCAGCCTTAGGCAGTGTTTAATTTCCAGCGGCCCGCTTTGCACCCGGTTATCGGGTGCCTCCTCCTCATCCGTGAACCCCTCGTCACCACCTAGTTTTTTGGATCAGAATACTGAATCCTACGCAACTCCCTTTCTATCGCATGCTTATGCACTGGACAGTCGCTATCTCGGACAGAGTGGTTGTAAGGCTTTTTAAAGGCTTTACAGTTACCACATTTGGCCGCCTCTTTATCTGCCTTTTTAGGGCACTTATCAAATTCATGCCCTACCTCTGCACAGTGGCCACAGGTGGGGGGAGCACGCTCCTTACAAAACTTCGCCACATGCCCGAGGGCCTGGCATTTGAAGCACCTAGTGGCCACTATGTAATCGGCCACTCCGCAAATACTACACTCAAAACCCTTCCCTTGCCCCTTACTAGGTGGTAGGCTCAACTTGTAGCCGACTGGGTTGGTACCACCGTACTGGATGTAAGATGGCCGCATAGCAACCTCGGTTGTGTTCTCCTCTAGTCCAGTATAGCCAGCAATCCAGGGAAGTCTCCGGTATGGCACCTACCTTCTCGGAGGTGATATTGGCTGGTCGGAGCATGCGCTTTGGCCCCTCCAACTCAGCCACCCATACCGGATTCCATAAAAAAAAAAAAATAGTGACGCGAGATCTCTTTTTGAGAAACTCGCGTACTCTCACACTGGTCTCTACAACCCAGTGTGAGGTTTGTTTGCCTTTCGGCCCTGGTTTGAAGCATAGCTTCATCTCCTCTTTGAGGTTGTCCTCGGTTAACCCTTGGACCTCTCCCTCCATATTCTGTCTAAAAATCGCTTTACGTAACGCCTCGGCTTCCATATCGCTCGAGACGTTATATATAATCATTTTTGGCCTTTTTAGCCTTGGCTTTTCCGCTACCAGACCGGCTCTCGCCAGTCCTTCGCTCGCCAAGAGCTTCCCTGGGGAACACTAAAAAGGCATCGGATATTGAGCATACCTTAGTAATATACATACTGGTAGACGGCCGCATCCATTCTTGAGTCGTGTTAAGGCCGCTGCATACGTAGCGGGGCGCCGGCGGGGCGGGGGCGGGGCGAGCTTTTCTGCAGGATCCTCAGGAACTAGTGTGAGCACGTATTTATACGCGGCGGGGCGGGAGCGGAGCGGGATATAATATTATTTTAAATCAATCAGCTTTACTCACGGTTTCACTCCGAGCTATGTGGCTCGACGTTTCGGGCCAAGCGTATGGCCCATCTTCATGGAGCACTCTGCGTTGTGCGACGGTTGGCAGAGAACTTCTCTGCCAACCACATAGCTCGGAGTGAAACCGTGAGTAAAGCTGATTGATTTAAAATAATGTCTAACAACCACGGTAATTTAAAAACCCGGGATATAATATATTTATGGAGAATATTTCCCCGCTCCGCTCCGCTCCCGCCGGCGCCCCGCTACGTATGCAGCGGCCTATAGTGGAATGTGACGGTTGCGACCCCGGTGTCACAAGCTGCTCCACGCCCGGGGGAGAGTCCGGGCCGTCCGTGGCAGTCTCAATGACTACTATTTCAGCCGGCTCCGTTCACTGCCCTGCCGCTGGATCGTTGGCGGGAGGATCCAGAACTGGTGCACTCTGGATATTACAAATTATTTAACTTAATTTTATTAATATAATCAGTGATTAGCTAAAGCAGACGTGTTGTTTCAGGCTGAGTTAGAGTAGGACAAAAAGGAGTTCCGGGCAAAACATTTCACCAGTGTCACTAATAATGATTCCAAAAATATTCTACATTAGTCTGCCTCGGTAGCTTGGTGGTGCGATCAGTCGACTGTCGTTCGTGATACATACTCGGGCGCAGTCAGTGGATGGATGGGTGACCGTTCGACCGTTGTATGCTTACCTTTGTTCGGATTCCATGTAAAATTTCAGGTCCCTTTCCTTCTTACATTTCTAGGTGGTAGGGTTAGTAACACAGTACCAAAGGGAAAGACTGACATGTCACCTGTTATTTGTATTTGTATTTATTATTTATTGTACACCATTTTTCGATAAAATAAGGTACAAAAAGGTCGGCTGAATGCAGATCTGCATTATGTTAGAGCAAACCTTTGGGATGTGGTAAACGTGTATAAGTAGGCGCACGAATAATGTGAAAGAATAGTAACTAAATAAATAGGTATGAATGATCAATATGATCATACATACATGATTATTATATATAATACATATTTATACATAGTACTTATTCTTGTATATACATATATACATATGTGTAAAATACCTAAGTATATATTTATACAATGAAATGAAATAAATAGTAAACATGACTTAATACATACATACATACATATATAATTGGCCATTGGGAGAACAGTGCTAATGTGCAGAAAATGTTAAACTGAGGAGGTCAACTAATAATTGTAAATATTCTTTTTAAAAGTGTTGATAGTAGGAGAAATACGAATGTATTTCTCCTAATATCTAAGAGGTAGCCGATTCCACAGCTTGGCTGCACGAACGGTGAAAGAGTCAGCGTAGCACGAACTAGAGTGACCCGGTATGGTTAGAAGTAGGTTGTGAGCGGACCTCAAGCCCAGCCCATGAGAACTGAGGTATTGGAACCGTTCACTCAAATATTTAGGTGCGCCAGGGTCATTCAGTGAGCAGAAGAGAAGAGAGAGTATGTGAGTATTTCTGCGATGCCGAATGTCAAGCCACTGGAGACGAGCACGAAACTCAGAAATATGGTCAAACTTGCGTAAACCGAAAATGTAACGAATACCCAAGTTGAGAAGGCGGTCAAGTTTGTTGAGAAGATCAGCATTTAAGTCGAGATAACAGACATCGGCATAATCGAGAATGGGAAGAATAAGAGATTGGATAAGCATAGTCTTGGTGCCCACAGGTATGAAGTTTTTCAGCCGTTGAAGAGAGTGCATACTGCCTGCATAGACCTTGCGGCTAACCTCTCGAACTTGAACGTTCCATGACAGTGTTTCGTCTAATATGCGCCTATATTAGCCAAGGTGTTATGGGCTAACATCACAGATGTTGTAGGTAAAAACATTTAATCGTAGAAGGCAAAAAAAAATAATATTATGGTGCCCTGCATAGTTTTATGTGCTGTGTGCTAGCTACATTATAGAGATAGCACCATAGTGCACTATTAAAATAAATTTTTAATAGGTTTTGCACTATTTTAGCCCCTAATATATTGCTAATTGATATCCATTAAAATTACCTGAGGAAATCCATCCTCTGCGTCGTCCTCCAGCCCGACAGCAGCTCCGATTCCTACAATGGCAATCACTCGGAGCTCCAGACCTGTGAGGTGGTTGGACGAGGCCGGCCCACCACCAGTGCCAGTTACCGAGCGGTGAAAGCGGGCGGCCTTTTTTTCTTCATGTTATTTTTTAGATCACTCCACACCTGTAAAATTCAATTTTTCTCTTTTACGTTTTTGTTATACCGTGTGTTATTATTTTTAAGGATTAAGAGAAAATAAAAATAATTTCTTTCTTTCTTTCTTTCTTAAAATAATAATCGAAATCAATAAAGTGAAATATCTACGATCGACTGTGCAACGTACGTCAATATATGATATCCTTATAACTTGAGAATCACTTTATCAATTTACATACGGTTTTTACTGTTACATTCTGTCACTTCTCAAGATGGTTTTAGGCTATAATAATTGTCCAGGCGAGCGGAGCCGCGTACTCGGGGTGTGATAAATATAATGAAGGTTGCATGCAACACATTGGTTATATCACAACCGGTGCTATAGAAACATGTATTACATTTTGGCAACCAACAAATGTTACTCATTGTAATCTATTATATGATTATAGTGGTACCAATACGGGCAGGCAGCTATATCTATCAATTTGGTATCTAAAAGGAAGGTTGACACGTTTAAAGAAACTTGTCAGCCTCGATAGCTCAGTGGTTCACTCAGACATTAGACTATCGCTATTGATGGTTAAGCAACGCTGGGCCGGTCAGTACTTGGATGGGTGACCGCTCGACCGTTGGAGGCTGACCGTAGTTCGGATTCCACGTAAAACTCTAGGTCCCTTCCCTTCTTACCTTACTAGGTGGTAGGGTTCAACCCGCCCGGGTTGGTACCACCGCACTGAATGATACGTCGGTCGAAACGGCTATGTAAATAGTTTGTGTTTTCCGTCCAGTTCAGTGTAGCCGGCACGACCGAAGGGAAGCACTGACATGGCGCCTAGTTCACCCGATGTTATGGGCTGACATCACGGATGTAGTAGGTGATGTAGCCAACCGTGTCAATTTCCATAAAAAAAAACTTACCTTTTTCCACTTATCCGCAGTTCTTGTCTCCCCCACCCCTTCACTATTGAGGTCGGCGAGCTCCTCCCACCCCGGATTGCTCGGAGCCTCCCTTGCGGCCCCGTCATTAAGTAATCTGTGCCCCGTCGTGGGCTTCGCCAAGTCACCGTATCTAAAAATTAATTCATATTCTATTTATTTTGGATAATTAAACATGCAGAATTTGCATCTTTTTTGGGTGAAGGGTAATGTTTTTAACAAGCAAACTATCAATAAAAATATTAAGATTTGCGGTTTCCAATGTCAGTGCAGGCACTTGCGTTCAAGTTACATGCATGAAGGTGTGACGTCACACTTGCACGCAGGTTACTTGCCTAATGAAAATTCGCTCTATAGTATAGTGGAGCAAAGCTACATAACCTCCAAATGTATGGGTTAGTGATATGAACTAAATACCAACACCGCCGCAGGCGAGACACCATCCACCGACACAGCCGGCTTCGGAGAATAGAAAATAGACGAATAAAGTCTCGACATACATATACTGCGGGTTTAATAGCCATAATCACGTTTGAACGGAAGCTAACTATCGCCCGACTGCCGTGGCCGGTTGGATGGCTAAATCCACATAGTAATTGAAAAAAGTACTTACTTCTCCATGAACTCCACCATAATCTGGAATTGGAGCGGGCTGGTCCTCATTTTTTGCACGTTTTATATATTTACTCACAACACAACAACGAACGACGGACGTTATCATAAGTTTGCCTAGAGAGAAAAATATTTCTAACTAATTCATGGTAGTATCTCATATTTTTTAAGACATACGACAGAGATAGACATTGACAAAAATCGCGACCGAATTTTGGCTGTTCGGCAGCAATTAATAATTGTCTATTGGCAAGTAGGTATGTATGTTCCAAAACTCATTAACGACGCGACGACCGAGTAAACGCTGCCGACTTGACGGAACTCGGACTACCGTGTTGTCCCTTTTCGATCGGTTTGGCGTTTATACGCGACGATGCTCGTTCCGTTTACGGCCGTTTTGGTAAAAACTGGGACTAGGGCTGTAGTGGGGCTACGTCGGATACATGGTATGGACATTTTACCTCCACAACACTGTCAGTACCTATCAGATGACGCTTCTTTCCTTTGCGAGGTGTAAAGTTTAGTTCCATGTTGGTGAACCAGTTTAGTTGGTAGAGTTTCGACTTCGAAGGCAACGCACGCACGCAACTGATTTAGCGAACGAAAACTGCACAGCAGTCTGCATAACGTCTCGCTCGATTGGCGCGGCGCGTCGCTGGCGGCCTACGGATTCCCCCCATACAAGCGTCTGCCATTAATCATTTTCACGAAAGTTCAACTACACTTATAAAATGTATGAGCATTTATAGATAACATAATGAACTTTTCAGTGTTACATAATTTTTTTCATATAAGTAAAATTTACTATACTTTATGAGCTTTGAAAGTCGAACAAAATTACGGCTTCGATTTAAGTCATTCTCTGTGCACAGATTCATGTTTAATTTATTTGAAGTGTATAATTTCCATGAATATCTGTCATATATGGTTGAAAAGGGTGTTTAATTATCTTTTCAGAAATATATAATATATCTGAAATAAAAATTAATTTAATTTAATTAACTCAGAAATAAAACTAATAACTAAATAATTAAAACCTAACTAACAAATGTATAACATTGATAAAATTAACCTAATAAATAAATAAAGAAAAACTAAATACTAACAACAATAAAAATTAAATTAAAGCAATTATTTTTGTTATTTTGGAAATAGAATTTTTTTAATAAGTTTAACATTAAACTAAGCTTTTAAATGGTATCTGCGTTTGCCTTCGCCAAAATATCCTATTCGAATTATAGCCTATGTCTTTGACAATAACAGCCATAAGAAATATTTTGCGGTTTTTTTGCGCATAAGCGACAATTTAAATATTTATAAAGATTGGGCACTATGGAAAAATGATCGCGCAAGTAGATCTAGCAATCAATAGCGCGTGATTAGTATCGTTATATTTGGATGTGGTTAATTATAATCTTATCATTTAACTGTGTGGTTTGCACTATATTTAAAAAAGCGGCAGGGTCCGTATCCATGCACGATAGTAGGGTTCCGTAAGTATTCATTATGGTTTTATCAGATAGGAATATGTCAAATTAAAACGGCTTTCAGTGAAAAACTTCAGATGTACTTAATTTTCAGTAATGAATATAATTTTAATTCGAAATTTTTACCACAGGGTCAAGTCATGAAATATTAAAAAAATTTAAATTGAGCTCTTTAGAAAATATAGTTGTTTAAAATTATTTATGTTGTATAATGTGTCCGTCCTGGTAGTTAAATCACGGAACAAAAAAAAAATTTTTTTATTGACAGCGCGACATTTATGGTTGAGCCACCCATAAGGAGTCTAACGACGCCCATGGACATTCAGTCGTATGCGGGGGTTGCGAATGTCATGCCGGCCTGACAGGTGCCCATTCACGCCCCTCTTGAAGGACCCGAGACTGTACTTGGGGGGAAATATATGGGCAGGGAGAGCATTCCAGAGTTTACCGGTTCTATAGAGGAAAGGTCTGCAGAATCGATTGGTACGCATCCGCGGTAAGTCCAGCGTGTAGGGATGTAATCCCTGCCCAGTTGTTTATGTACGTGACCACTATCAAACCATGCACACGAATTGCACTCGAAATATGCCATATTGGTATTGCACACGATACCCCTTCGGTTTTATATATATAAACTGTCACGATCTATCAACTTGTATTGTTCAAAAATATTTACACCATGGCGTCTTTCAAGTGTCCTAAGCGAGTGTTATGCAAGGTTTTCCTCAAAAGATGCTCAGGAATCGCGAAACAAGGATTACAAAAAAATTTCGTTTGCACCAAGCTAGAAAATGCTCAAGATCTGCTACTAACGAAGATATTTTTCATACTTTAATATATACCTCGGATCCATACATAATTAGTATAAGAAAACAGCCAATAAAATATAACAAAGAACTTGATGAGGAAGCTTTACAATTAAAGGAATAATGTTTGTTTTCTTTGTTAAAAACAATGCGATTATTCTGAATTGTAGTAACTTATTTAATTTTATTTCTAATGAGTTTTAATTCTACAGCTATCCAATATTTATCTCATATATGTACTCGCAGGTACCTCCCAAGGTTGATGATTAGGCAATTTTTTCTCCGACAATAAGTTCGCCTTTGATGTGATGTAACTATATTACGGAAGCAATCAATAATATTTTATTATTTTATTATTTCCTATATCAAGTGTTTATTTTTTATAAGAATAATAATTGTGCTAAGATCCTTCCTAATGCCTAAAATCCATATTATTGATATTTTGCGGTATTTTAACAAAATTTATGAAACGACAGTGTTACTAATATGTAACTCATGTTTAAACATTTTTTTCTTGCATAAATAATATTTTGTTTACAATAAATGATGTTTTATTTTAAAGAACAACTTCGACACTATAATCCGAAAAAAATTCAAAAACATAGCATTCGTATTTCAAAAGTTACAGATTTATGACAGAAAAAAGGCCCTTTCTGCCCATAGTGGGCGGCGCGGTGCGGAGGCGCGCGCGGGGCGTACGGTACGGTTACAGATCAGAGAAGTATTAGCGAGATATGTGATGGATGACGCCAGCTCGCAGTCGGAACCGCTGTGGCGAGTTTTCTATCGCACACAAACACAATTCACACGGACGCGTCCGGACGTGCATACAAATACATTCACACTAGCCAATCCCGTGGAGCGTGCGTCCTACCTATCCACGTGCGTGAACGCACACATCGACGTATCGATGCGTGTGTTTGTCGTGTCCGTGAATAAACTAACTAGGGATTGACCAGTCGACATTCGTTATATCGACTATCGATAGAGCTAAAATTTAAATAAAACATAATGTTTAAGAATGTGCATTTAAATAATCCCGAACATTTAAAATGTAAGATAAATTAAATTATCTATATCTATGAATAACGGACAAATAATATAGTTGAAAGGGCTTATTCTGATAATCTTGAGACACAACAATTTGAGAATAGGTAAACAATTCTAGTTTTGATACAAAGTTACCTATCCTTTTATACTAGGTGGTACGGTTTAGGCGCCCGGATTGCTACCACCGTACTAGTTCAGTTCAAACGGTTAAGTAAATTTTACGTGTTTTCTGACTAGTTCAGTGTAGCCGGAATAATAGAGATCAGAATATAAGAGAAATAAGAAAGGGATAATATGGAAAATACGAGAATGAGTAGATCGGACACACATCAGCCAGTCAGTCAGTCAGCGTGTGTGCGTCCACTGCTGGACATACGCCTCTCCAAGTTTCCTCCAGTCCAGCTGTCGCGCGGACCGCGGACTTGGTCCGCGCCGGTCACGCGGACATACGTACCCGGCATTGATGTTACATCGGTGATGTTATAGCAGTCCCACGTGTGCGGCGCGGGTAGAACCGCACCGTGCGGTCCCCCGGACCTAGGCGGCAGGGACCGGCAGGTCCGCATTGGGACCGCAGAGCTGTGGTCGACACAATACAAAAATGACCAGTTCGTTATATAGGTCTGTATTTTATAGAGTAGATTAATTAAAGCGATTAATAAAACATAATTAATTACTTATTACAATTGTGTTACTTAAAAAAAGTTTTGTCTTGAAATTTAATTTTTTTTTTGTTATCTTGGGAAAATATGTATATATCATTTGAAAGTGGCCAAGTTCGAGTCGAGCTCGCGTAAAGAGGTTCCGTACCATCCCGTTTTCTGTGAGAACTAGAAGGCTTAGGATTTTCTGACGAAACTTCGTCATGAACTTTTGTTTTGGTCATAACTCGAGAACGACTGGTGCTAGACCCATCGTGTTGGTACTCAAACTTCAGGTTTCGGTGTGATCTATCCACCTGTCACATGAACTTTTATTTTGGCCATAACTCGAGAACCACTGGTGCTAGATCCATCGTGTTGGTACTCATACTTCAGGTCTCGGTGAGATCTATCCAACTGTCACGTGAACTTTTGTTTTGGTCATAACTCGAGAATCACTGGTGCTAGACCCATCGTGTTGGTACTCAAACTTCAGGTCTCGGTGAGATCTATCCATCTGTCACATGAACTTTTGTTTTCGTCATAACTTGAGAACCACTGGTGCTTGACCCATCGTGTTGGTACTCAAACTTTAGGTCTCGGTGAGATCTATCCATCTGTATGAGTTATGACCAAAACAAAAGTTCACCTGACAGATGGATAGATCTCACCGAGACCTGAAGTTTGAGTACCAACACGATGGGTCTAGCACCAGTGGTTCTCGAGTTATGACCAAAATAAAATTTCACGTGACAAATGGATAGATCTCACTGAGACCTGAAGTTTGAGTACCAACACGATGGGTCTAGCACCAGTGGTTCTAGAGTTATGACCAAAACAAAAGTTCACGTGACAGATGGATAGATCTCACCGAGACCTGAAGTTTGAGTACCAACACGATGGGTCTAGCACCAGTGGTTCTCGAGTTATGACCAACACAAAATTTCACGTGACAGATGGATAGATCTCACCGAGACCTGAAGTTTGAGTACCAACACGATGGGTCTAGCACCAGTGGTTCTCGAGTTATGACCAAAACAAAATTTTACGTGACAGATGGATAGATCTCACCGAGACCTGAAGTTTGAGTGCCAACACGATGGGTCTAGCACCAGTGGTTCTCGAATTATGATATGACCAAAACAAAAGTTCATGTCGAATTTTCGTCAAAAAATCCTAAGCCTTCTAGTTCTTTTAAATGCCGGGTATGGAATTTTGCGGGCAATGTCCGCGGTGCTCGCAACACCTCTGCTCCAGTCCTCCCGGCCTTCAGCGGTACGGAACCACTGCTTTTCGCCGACGTACTTAATGTCGTCATCCCACCGGGCGGGTGGTCTTCCCACTTTCCGTTTCCCTGTCCACGGCCGCCAGTGTAGAACACGGATACTCCAAAGGTCGTCAACTTTTCGGCTGACGTGCCCAGCCCAATGCCACCTCAGCTTAGCCACCCGGTGTCCAATATCGACTACATTGGTGCGTCGGCGGATATATTAATTAATTTATTTATTTACTTTATGTTTATATTTTATATTCAGGGATAAAATTACTACGTACATCAAATATTTAAATAATAGGAAATTAAACTAAAACATTTCATATATATTTCATACACTTAAGTACCGAATACTGTACTATACTGTATCGATACATTTAATGCACGGTTACAGCACTATGCATGGAACGATGGAGCACGGAGACAGAATTTTAATAAAATCTTTAAAAATATAATTAAGACATTTACAGTATATTTACCGATGATATGTTACTCCATTGTTCTTCCAGTTTACTTTCACAGTTCGGTTTTTACATGTTTTCACGCAACAGACCGTCATTTTGGGAAAAACTTCCATATGTCGCGCGTGCCTCGGTCGACGATGCACTGTCGGTCGGATCGCGAGCGCACGACGAGTATGGTCACAAAGTGACCATATTACCGCCACGCGCGCCCGCCGCCTTCACACTTCTAGCTATTACTTAGGATTTCTGTGGGTACGGTGGTGTCCCGCGCCCGCTCCCCCAACCCTTCACAAATGACTGGACACAGAGATATTTTGTTCAAATACCTAACATGTGATCACGTGACTTACCTCGATCTGCTCTTAACACTCCACATGGGCATGGGGTTTCAACACGACCTGTTGTTAAGTCCATATCAACGACCATTAGAACAGCGCGGTGACTTGCCAATGTATTGCGGTTGATAAGAAGCTTGGCTTCTTCTCAGGGGGCGGGGGGGTGTGTTTGTTATTTTACGACCATTTCTACATTTACACAAAACACGATCGTACACGTGCCTCCATTCTCTTCGCCTCAAGACTCTTCCTGCAGCCGTCTTCGTGCAATAACCACACAGCGGCCCCTTGCGGAATGGGAGAAGAGTCAAGTCGCCTAGCGACGGGCTGATTTTACCACAGCGGGTGGTTGATTCTACATGTAATAAAGACGAACTCCACCTTGATCGCGCGCGGTGCGGGCTCTCAGGGCTGGTTGACCTATAATGGCATAGTATTGATGTTAGTTCCGAAGCATAGTAAAATGAGACGAGTAAGTTATCTGGAGCCTATTTTTAAAATAACTACCTACGCTGCGCCGAGCCACCAGGGATGTCACAACACAACTCACAGACAAGTAGTGAGCCCATTATGGTGGAAATGCAATTCCAGAGAGAGAGAGATAGAAAGAGAGATGGATAAAAAGAGAGATGGATAGAAAGAGAAAGAGATAAAAAGAGAGAGAGATAAAAAGAGAGATAGAAAGAGAGAGATAGAAAGAGAGAGAGATAGAAAGAGAGAGAGATAGAAAGAGATAGAGATAGAAAGAGAGAGAGCTAAAGAGGGAGAGAGAGATAGAAAGAGAGAGAGATAGAAAGAGAGAGAGATAGAAAGAGAGAGAGATAGAAAGAGAGAGAGAGATAGAAAGAGAGAGAGATAGAAAGAGAGAGAGATAGAAAGAGAGAGATAGAAAGAGAGAGAGAGATAGAAAGAGAGAGAGATAGAAAGAGAGAGAGATAGAAAGAGAGCGAGATAGAAAGAGAGAGATAAAAAGAGAGAGAGATAGAAAGAGAGAGAGATAAAAAGAGAGAGAGATAGAAAGAGAGAGAGAGATAGAAAGAGAGAGAGATAGAAAGAGAGAGAGATAGAAAGAGAGAGAGATAAAAAGAGAGAGAGATAGAAAGAGAGAGAAAAAGAGTGAGAGAAAGAGAGAGAGAGAGAGAGTCGTGTCAGTTTCCATAAAAAAATAACATACATATCACACACGCTGAATCCCGGCAGTCGGGGTAAGCAGAGTAATCGGTGTTGTGATGCACGAACTCTGGTAAATTACACTGAATGAAAGGTCGGTCGAAACGGCTATGTAAATAGTTTGTGTTTTCCGTCCAGTTCAATGTAGCCGGCATGACAGAAGGGAAGCACTGACGTGGCACCAAGTTCACCCGGTGTTATGGGCTGACATCACGGATGTTGTAGGTGATGTAGCCAACCGTGTCAGTAGGTATCCATAAAAAAAAAATTACAGCACAACACCGACCACCACGTTCCGCAAAGCATTCCAACAAGATTCAACCGATCAAGCAGCAAGTAAGGCACAAAGACCCACCTCGGTGGAAGTACCGTGTCAAGGTGAGAGGTGGCGAGTCTGTCGCCCTTTAGCACGGCATCTCGTTCTTATCCCTTAGTCACCTGTTACGACATGCATGGGGAGAGATGTGAGGGAGTGGGGCTATTCTTTTTAAGTACCGGCCCCACATTTTTTTTTTTTTTTTTTTTTTTTATACTAAGCGCGACATGTGGCGCCGAGTCACCCATAAGGTGTCTAGCGACGCCCATGGACATTCGGACGCAGGCGGGGGCTGCGAATGCCATGCCGGCCTGACAGGTGCCCATTCACGCCTCTCTTGAAGGACCCGAGACTATACTTGGGGGGAAATATGTGGGCAGGTAGAGCGTTCCAGAGTTTGCCGGTTCTGTGGAGAAAGGATCTGCAGAACCGATTTGTACGCATCCGCGGTAAATCCAGCGTATAGGGATGCAATCCCTGCCCAGTGCGCGTTGTACGGAGGTGGAAAGGGGACGCCGGAATCGCGTTAAACAGCTCCTCCGAGCACTCCCCGTGGAATAAGCGATAGAACACGCTTAGGGCGCCGACATCCCTACGAAGTTGCAGCGGTTCTAGATCGCGGGACACGTCGGGGTCATCCACAAGTCGCACGGCTCGACGCTGGATCGAGTCCAAAGGCGCAAGCTGGTATTTGGCTGAGCCATCCCACAGGTGCGAGCAGTACTCCAAGCAGGACCTAATCTGCGATTTATACAGAAGCAGCCTTTGGCCCGGCGTGAAGTACCGTCGAACCTTATTGAGTACGCCTAGCTTTTTTGAGGCCAGCTTGGCCTTGCCCTCGATATGGCGCCGGTAATTTAGGTCGTGCGACAGTTCGACTCCGAGGACCCCGAGGTGGTCGCTTAATTTAAGCGACGTGCCTTGGAAGGAAGGAGCTGGTGTGAACGCCGCCCTCTTCGCACTGAACGCGCAAACTTGTGTTTTTGAAGCGTTGAACTCGACCAAATTGCTACGGCCCCATTCGGAAATAGACCGAAGCGTTTGTTCGAGTTCAGACACAAGTCTTCGCCTCTTTTCATCCACAACTTCTCGTCTGGCTGAAGGGTGACTGGTATAGGATCCGTGTGCTGTACTGTCATCCGCATAACAATGTATGTTGCCGAGTGGCAGCATGTCATTGATATGCAGAAGAAACAGTGTGGGTGACAGCACAGATCCCTGCGGTACGCCGGCATTCACTGACATGGCGTCCGACGAGCAACCGTCCACTAGGACCTGAATGCTACGCCCATGTAGGAAGTCGGCGACCCAGTCGCAGAGGCCAGAAGGAAGTCCGTACGCCGGAAGCTTGCCCAGGAGCGATTTGTGCCAAACCCTATCGAATGCCTTGGCAATATCGAGGCCAATTGCCAAGGATTCACCATGTCCTTCAAGCGATTCCCCCCAAAGGTGAGTGACGTACGCTAGGAGATCACCAGCAGATCGGTTTGGCCGAAAGCCATATTGCCGATCGCTGATGAGGTTATTTGTCTCCAGGTACGCCATGAGCTGGGCGTTGATAATACGCTCCATCACCTTGCAGAGTAGGGAGGTAATCGCTATAGGTCGGTAGTTCGAAGGGTTTGAGCGGTCGCCCTTTTTGGGGACCGCTTGAACAAATGCAGATTTCCAGGCTGCCGGCACACGGGAAGCAGAGTAAGAGAGGCGGAAAAGGCGCGTTAGCACTGGAGCCAGCTCGGGAGCACACCGTTTCAGCACCAATGCAGGAATCCTATCCGGCCCACTCGCCTTCCTGGTGTCTAGGGAGAGAAGCTCCGCCCGCACAGTTCGTTGTCGGAACTGTACTTCCGGCATAGAGTTCTCACACCTAGTTATGGATGGAGGGATGGCACCCCCATCGTCCAGGTTGGAGTTCCCCGCAAAGAGAGACACCAATAAATCGGCTTTCTCCTTTGCGGAGTGGGCAAGTGAGCCCCCAGGACACTGCAGTGGTGGAAGTGAGGAGCGGCAAAAATTCGATTCGACAGATTTGGCGAGAGACCAAAACTCACGGCTCCCAGTTGGGTGCTGGTTCAGCCTATCACCAACTCTGCCGATATGCTCGAATTTGGCCCTGGCAATAGCCCTCTTGCAGGATCTGGAGAGGCGGTTGTATTCTTTCTTCAGTTCGGATACATTTGGATCGCGTCTGGCACGAGCGCACGACCATGCACGATAAGCTGCGCCATTAGCTGCGACAGCTTCAGCACAGTCGCGGCTGTACCAGGGCTGGCTTTTACCACCGAGGCGGACGAGGGCGCTGGGAATAAACATCTCCATACCCCCCAGAACCACCTCGGCTACGGCATTGGCGCATTCCGACGGATCATCCGAACTGAAGCATAGCTCTCTCCATGGGTAGGATGCGAGGTATTCTCGCATACCATCCCAATCTGCTGAGGCGTAGTGCCAAATTCGACGCATTCCTCCAGTACGGGACTGAGGAGGCGAAAATGGCACCGTGGACCCCACTAGACAGTGGTCAGAGGAGCCAAGAGGAGCGCTCACTGTGACTTTGTATCCAGCAGGGTTCGTCGTCAGCAGAAGATCCAGCAGAGAGGGTACATGCCCGTCTATATCTGGCACTCTGGTAGGTTGATCTACCAGTTGAGACAGGTCATGCGTCAGGGCGAAGTCGTAGGCGGCTCTCCCCGCGAAGTCAGTTCTCCCGGAGCCCAGCCACACCTCGTGGTGGGCATTAAAATCTCCAAGCAGAACCATATCCGCGGAGGGAAACCGCTCTTGCACTTCATCTGCCGCTCTACTCAAGTGCTCGAATAATCGAGCTGTCCCGGCGTCGCCTGAGTGCGACCTGTAGATACAGGCGTACACACGCGATTCCGTCCCCAAATCCACATGAACCCACAGAATAGATAGTTCGGGATCCTCCAGGCAGCGCAGGCGACGACAGCAAATATCCGCCCTAGCGAACATGCAAACCCCGGCCCGAGGTCGGAAGGCTTCTTCCAGGGTGTAGCCGGGGTAATGCAAGTAAGTAGTGTCGGCAGGGCAGGATATTTGCGTTTCTGTCAGGAAGAGTAAAGCCGGCTTCGCCGTCTCCAGGTGATGGTGGACGGCATTCAAGTTGGAGTGCAACCCCCGCACGTTGGTCATGTCAACGCTAAAATAGGTGGGGGTGTGCACCGCTGTACAACGTTTTTTCACTTTCCTTTGCGCTGCCATAGTTTTTTAGAGGGGGAGAGGTAGGCTTGAAGGGCGGTCACGACAATTTACGGGTAAAGCGCAGCTCCTAGCTTCATCGCTATCTGCTCAGGTTCGTGGCGCACCGACACGGAAGACGGAAGGGCCCCCGGTCCCCCCCGGAAGTGGCCGCCGGGACCCCTACTCCGGTCACCATCCGGCACGACGGACCACTCCGGGATTATGCGCCGGTTGACCAGGGCAGCCTCTCGCGTTGGTTAGACGCGATTGGGCCCCTATACTACCCGGCGGGCGGCCAGCGGAATAACCGTTTAACCGGGTCTCCCTGGCAACCGTGTCGATGCATCACTCCCGAACAGCGAATCCGCTTTAGATCCGCTGGCCCGCTCCTTGTCGTGACCAGCCCCACCTGCTACTGGGTCCCCGGGAAGTACACCGGAACACAGCGAACTATTATGGCGGTGTAATTGTTTCCCGGGGTGTGGTGGCGGACCCAGGCGATCCGAAGATCTACCACACGCTGTTTGCTGTTCATTTGGCACCACCCAGGAGGCACGTGTGACTTGAGGACCTTAAGGTGTCACGGACGCGAACAACTTTACCCCACATGGTAAAATATAGCAGAACAAAAAAAATTGAGTGCTGGGCGACCATCACTGACTACGCGCGAGGGAAGTGAGAATGTTAGTAGTGGTTGTGTACAGACAGCGGGCGCAGGCGTGCGATTGTGTGAGTGCGAAATCGGCGCGCTTGTATGAAGACGGCTAACTTGTCTAGTTTAACTATCTTCCGAAGTGTGTGCGAAGCTGGGCCCAGCGAATCCTTGGACACCGGACATTCCGACGACCACCACTACCTACCTGGACGGACTGAGCTATAGAAGGTGCGGCTGCGGACGGAGAGATCATCATCAAGGTACAAACTTTGAGCTACAGATTGTTTTGTTACAACAACACAGTCATTTTTCACTGAACTGGCAGCTTCCAACTTTACTGTATAGATTTACAGTTTCATCACAGCATACACAATCATATTAAGTACTTGAGCATCAAAATATTAAAAGTTATCTTCGCATTATATCGTTTTCGGTTTCACCATTCCTTCGTCCATATATTCGGTCAGCTGGTAGGAATCCAACACGGTCCACCCACAACCCCGTAACTCCCGGACCGACCAAATCAAAATATGATTCCCACCCACCGGTACAACCAGGCTTACAGGCTAGCCACACGACCACCTGATCAGCTATCTCGAGAATAATGAAAACACGACGTGACTTCGCACAGTGCAGAAACTGCACCACCACTAAGTTGGACTATATTCATAATCCACTTCAAGTATTCGAAAAGCATCGATCTCACAATAGCTATTGCTCAAGTAACTCAAATAACAATAAAGCGATCACACCGTCATGGGCACTTCATTACTTTCACACAGTAGCACTTGACATTAACCTCTAGTACCTATCATACATAGGATACAATGGATTCTAATTCATTTAGTCTCATTCTAATCCGTTATAGCTACTAAGCTAATTTCAATCATTCTCAACATCTTTCACACGTTTTTTCCTTCAGGCCGCGTTACATAAAAATTGAACAAACGTAGCTCTCAAAACTTCAGTACCTGCCTACCTGTTTAAAGAAACAAACACATCAAATTATAAAATAGTAGATAGAAACGTAATTACACAAACCAATTAACATCACCATGCCGATTTGCTTACTTACGTATTGCTTTCATTATATAAAGATGCTCAACTACGTGCTTAACCTTGATCACACTGGACTGGAGCTTGTCCCAGGGACACACTCGTTCAGTATTTTTAACATTAATTAACCCCCGACGCAAAAAACGGAGGGGTGTTATAAGTTTGACGTGTGTGTCTTTACGGCTAGAGTAAAAAGCGGACCTAAACTAAAGACTAAACTAAACTAAACTAAAGACCTAGACCTTGTACCGTGTGGGGTCGGTACGTAAAAAGAATAGCCCCACTGCATCTCTCCCCGTCGCATGTCGTAAAAGTCGACTAAGGGATAAGAAAATTCGTCAGCCTCGTTAGCTCAGTGGCGCGGTTGGTTAGTCAACTGTTATTAAGCAACGCTGAGCGCGGTCAGTGATTGGATGGGTGACCGCTCGACCGTTGGAGGCTGACCGTGGTTCGGATTCCACGTTAAACTGTAGGTCCCTTCCCTTCTTACCTTACTAGGTGGTAGGGTTTATCCCGGCCGGGTTGGTACCACCGCACTGAACGAAACGTCGGTCGAAACGGCTATGTAAATAGTTCGTGTTTTCCGTCCAGTTTATTGTAGCCGACATGAAATGAAGGGAAGCACTGACATGGCACCTAGTTCACCCTGTGTTATGGGCTGACATCACGGATGTTGTAGGTGATGTAGCCAACCGTGTCAGGTTCCATAAAAAAAAAAAAAAAAAAAAAAAAAAAAAACTTGACCAGAATACTGAAAGTGAGGACCGACCTCATTGTGCGGACGTCCGCACAATATTATATGCCTACTTTCAAATATACAGTTAGAATCGTCGCCATCTGATTGGTCGACTGGTGACGTCACCTAAAATTTGAAAGAACGACCGCACTGTCCGTATTTTTGTCGCAAAAATTTGACACCCGCAAAATTTTAGTTCATGTGTGTTACCACAAGTGGCGCCACCAGTCCAAAGTGTGTATTATTTAGTATACATTTATTGTGTTAAGCGGACGTCCGCTTTTTACAAGTAAATATTGTAATAAGTGTGTTACTGTAAGTGTGTTCAGAACTTCGGATGTGGGTGTACATAGTCTAATACGAGGACGTCCGCTTTTCAATCAAACGTTGTAACAAGTGTGATATTAGTACATGTGTTAAAATTTTAGTATACATAGTCTAATATTATGAGGACGTCCGAGTGTCTTCGAACAAGATTATAAAAGTATTGCGATTTGAATAGGTACTATTCCTAAAGAGTGTAAGTACGTCCGCATTTTACAAAATTGCACGGTCTGAGTAACCAATATAGATATTCCAACAGCTATATGAATTTATAAATTTACTAGCTTTTGCCCGCGGCTTCGCTCGCGTGAAATTCGTATTTCAAAGGAAGAAAGTAAGTAACTAAGGGCGAGCTGGGTTCAGGTAAACGATAAACCGTCTCGAAGAAAGTGAGTAACTTTTTGAGGCCGAAGGCGAAGTTGCGTTCAGGGAGACGATAAACCTTCTCGAAGATAGTAAGTAA
This sequence comes from Nematopogon swammerdamellus, assembly GCA_946902875.1. Classification (NCBI taxonomy): domain Eukaryota; kingdom Metazoa; phylum Arthropoda; class Insecta; order Lepidoptera; family Adelidae; genus Nematopogon; species Nematopogon swammerdamellus. The sequence goes on along the minus strand of OX336348.1, from coordinate 18,007,812 downwards.
CTATGGGCGAGGCCGAAGGCCGAGCTGCGTTCAGGAAGAGGATAAACCATCTTTAAGAAAGTTAGTAACAAAGGGCGAGGCCGAAGGCCGAGCTGCGTTCAGGAAGAGGATAACCTTTTCGAAGAAAGTAAGTAACTATGGGCGAGGCCGAAGGCCGAGCTGCGTTCAGGATGAGGGTAAACTTTTCGAAGAAAGTAAGTAACAGAGGCCGAGGCTGATGGCCAAGCTGCGTTCAGAAAAACGATAAACCTTCTCGAATACAGTAAGTAACTATGGGCGAGGCCGAAGGCCGAGCTGCGTTCAGGAAGAGGATAACCTTTTCGAAGAAAGTAAGTAACAGAGGGCGAGGCCGAAGGCTGAGCTGCGTTCAGGAAGACGATAAACCTTTTCGAAGACAGTAAGTAACTATGGGCGAGGCCGAAGGCCGAGCTGCGTTCAGCATGAGGGTAAACTTTTCGAAGAAAGTAAGTAATAGAGGGTGAGGCCGAAGGCCGAGCTGCGTTCAGGAAAACGATAAACCTTCTCGAAGACAGTAAGTAACTATGGGCGAGGCCGAAGGCCGAGCTGCGTTCAGGAAACGGATGACCTTTTCGAAGAAAGTAAGTAACAGAGGGCGAGGCCGAAGGCCGAGCTGCGTTCAGGAAGAGGACAACCTTTTCGAAGAAACTAAGGAACTATGGGCGAGGCCGAAGGCCGAGCTGCGTTCAGGATGAGGGTAAACTTTTCGAAGAAAGTAAGTAACAGAGGCCGAGGCTGATGGCCAAGCTGCGTTCAGAAAAACGATAAACCTTCTCGAATACAGTAAGTAACTATGGGCGAGGCCGAAGGCCGAGCTGCGTTCAGGAAGAGGATAACCTTTTCGAAGAAAGTAAGTAACAGAGGGCGAGGCCGAAGGCTGAGCTGCGTTCAGGAAGACGATAAACCTTTTCGAAGACAGTAAGTAACTATGGGCGAGGCCGAAGGCCGAGCTGCGTTCAGCATGAGGGTAAACTTTTCGAAGAAAGTAAGTAATAGAGGGTGAGGCCGAAGGCCGAGCTGCGTTCAGGAAAACGATAAACCTTCTCGAAGACAGTAAGTAACTATGGGCGAGGCCGAAGGCCGAGCTGCGTTCAGGAAGAGGATGACCTTTTCGAAGAAAGTAAGTAACAGAGGGCGAGGCCGAAGGCCGAGCTGCCTTCAGGAAGACGATAAACCTTTTCGAATACAGTAAGTAACTATAGGCGAGGCCGAAGGCCGAGCTGCATTCACGAAGACGATACATTCTCGAAGACAGTAAGTAACTATGGGCAAGGCCGAAGGCCGAGATGTGTTCAGGAAGAGGATAAACCTTTTCGAAGAAAGTAAGTAACAAAGAAGTTACTTTCTTCGAGAAGGTTTATGGTCTTCCTGAACGCAGCTCGGCCTTCGGACTCGCCCTCTGTTACTTACATTCTTCGAAAAGGTTATCCTCTTCCTGAACGCAGCTCGGCCTTCGGCCTCGCCCTCTGTTACTTACTTTCTTAAAGACTAGCTTTTGCCGGTCGATTATTTCATTTTCTCACCCATCCTCAAGCGTGTCTTCCTAAAATCCTGAAAAATATACGCATCTCTTGGTGTCTTCGGTCTTACACCGTAAATATTCGAATGCCCGTGGGCGCCGTCGGACTACGCCTCTGCGTTAGTCTGGCACGCGCCATATGTCGAGCTTCCCATAAAAAAATGGTGCTGCAAGTTCAAGTTCTCTTTTACCCTAGTACTTTTGGTTTACCTTGTATCCATTTATCGGCACAGCGTTTTGGTCAGAAATAAATTCCATGACCGAGAAATGGCCGAGAATTAATTAATAACCTACCTATTTTCGGCGACTTTTCTAAATTATAAAAGTAGAAAATCGTTCTATATTTCGGCCAAGACCGTAGTAGGTACATAGACCGACAACAAGCATATTATTTACCCATCCTTCGGCCACGTGGCCCATAAACGGCAATGAAGGGTCTAGTTTTCGACCAAGACCGTATAGACCAGTCATATCTGACACTAAAAATCGCTAAAATCGCAAACTAACGGCTAGTTCTGATTTTTATTAAACGGTTTTATTTAGCTTGACTCCGTATATTTGTTTGTTTGTTTGTTTGTTTGTTACTATCTTTGTTTCAAATCTTGCGACAACTTTTTCAACTACTTCCACTGAACCGATTTATATGAAACTTTGCACACACATTGAGTTCTCGTGACCATACAATATTATGATAATTTCAACTTGGTAACGAGGGTCTGATGATGGAGTCAGGAGGAGGACAGTGGAACTCTTCAACCGTTACTAGTAAGCCCCTCGAGTTTGGGCTCATATGGTTGGTTTGGATGAGTGTTCCATACTTCTACCAATACACTTGGTGACGAGGGTCTGATGATGGAGTCAGGAGGTGGACAGTGGAACTCTTCAACCGTTACTAGTAACCCCCTCGAGTTTGGGCTCATTTGGTTGGTTTATACGAGTGTCCCATACTTCTACCAATACACTTGGTGACGAGAGTCTGATGATGGAGTCAGGAGGTGTACAGTGGAACTCTTCAACCGTTACTAGTAACCCCCTCGAGTTTGGGCTCATTTGGTTGGTTTGGACGAGTGTCCCATAGTTCTACCAATATACTTGGTGACGAGGGTCTGATGATGAAGTCAGGAGGTGTACAGTGGAACTCTTCAACCGTTACTAGTAACCCCCTCGAGTATGGGCTCATTTGGTTTGTTTGAACGAGTGTCCTATACTTCTACCAATACACTTGGTGTCGAGGGTCTGATGTTGGAGTCAGGAGGTGGACAGTGGAACTCTTAAACCGTTACTAGTAACCCCCTCGAGTTTGGGCTCATTTGGTTAGTTTGGACGAGTGTTCCATACTTCTATAAATACACATGGTGACGAGGGTCTGATGATGGAGTCAGGAGGTGTACAGTGGAACTCTTCAACCGTTACTAGTAACCCCCTCGAGTTTGCGCTCATTTGGTTGATTTGGACGAGTGTCCCATACTTCTACCAATGCACTTGGCGAGGGTCTGATGATGGAGTCAGGAGGTGGACAGTGGAACTCTTCAACCGTTACTAGTAACTTCCTCGAGTTTGGGCTCATATGGTTGGTTTGGACGAGTGTCCCATACTTCTACCAATACACTTGGTGACGAGGGTCTGATGATGGAGTCAGGAGGTATACAGTGGAACTCTTCAACCGTTACTAGTAACCCCCTCGAGTTTGGGCTCATTTGGCTGGTTTGGACGAGTGTCCCATACTTCTACCAATACACTTGGTGACGAGAGTCTGATGATGGAGTCAGGAGGTGGACGGGGAACTCTTCAACCGTTACTAGTAACCCCCTCGAGTTTGGGCTCATATGGTTGGTTTGGAAGAGTGTCCCATACTTCTACCAATACACTTGGTGACGAGGGTCTGATGATGGAATCAGGAGGTGTACAGTGGAACTCTTCAACCGTTACTAGTAACCACCTCGAGTATGGGCTCATTTGGTTTGTTTGAACGATTTTCCTATACTTCTACCAATACACTTGGTGTCGAGGGTCTGATGTTGGAATCAGGAGGTGGACAGTGGAACTCTTCAGCCGTTACTAGTAACCCCCTCGAGTTTGGGCTCATTTGGTTAGTTTGGACGAGTGTCCCATACTTCTACCAATACACTTGATAACGAGGGTCTGATGATGGAGTCAGGAGGTGTACAGTGGAACTCTTCAACCGTTACTAGTAACCCCCTCGAGTTTGGGCTCATTTGGTTGGTTTGGACGAGTGTCCCATACTTGTCGAACGCAAAAGTATGAAACAGACATACCATCTGTTCAAATTGATTTTGAAAGAGACGGCGGACACCTTATCCATCCTAAAGCCATACAGTTTCCAGCAAAGTTTAATTATGGAACAGCTGAGAGACTGATGTTACCGATAATTTTGTCATGGGCCTCCACTGTCCATAAAATGCAGGGCAGTACTGTTGACCGTGCTGTCGTGTATTGGGGCGCTAGACTATGTGAGGAGGGTCAAGCGTATGTTGCATTGAGTCGCGTAAAGTCTTTAGAAGGGCTATGTATTGAGGCGCTTGATTGTGAGAAATTGACAGGTAAGAAACCATGTAACAAAGATGCAATGAGAGAGTTGGAAAGGATGAGGAGTTTGTGTAATGAATATGAGCCAAAAATCAAACTAAAAACGAGTAAATAAAAAAATAGGTAAAAAAACTTTTAAGTTAAACGGTTTTATTAAAAAAACTAGAAAAAAAACATCAGCTGTACAAAAAACTAGAAAATAATAAGGACACAAACCTGGGCCTTCTTAAGATACTACGTCTGGGTAAGAAATCGTGCAATACTAGCGTGCTGTCTTCTCAAGTCGGATGCCAAAGGGCACTTTGTGTCGCTGCGTCAGCGGAGTAAGTAATAAATTGAGACTTTTAACAGACTAATATAAAAACGTGGGGCGTATAATATGCGTAAACATGCGCCCCACGTTTTTATATTAGTCTGTTAAAAGTCTCAATTTATTACTTACTCCGCTGACGCAGCGACACAAAGTGCCCTTTGGCATCCGACTTGAGAAGACAGCACGCTAGTATTGCACGATTTCTTACCCAGACGTAAAATCTTAAGAAGGCCCAGGTTTGTGTCCTTATTATTTTCTAGTTTTTTGTACAGCTGATGTTTTTTTTCTAGTTTTTTTAATAAAACCGTTTAACTTAAAAGTTTTTTTACCTATTTTTTTAAACGGTTTTATTTAGCTTGACTCCGTATATTTGTTTGCTTCTATCTTTGTTTCAAATCTTGCGACAACTTTTTCAACTACTTCTACTGAACCGATTTTTATGAAACTTTGCACACACATTGAGTTCTCGTGACAATACAATACTATGATAATTTCAACTTGGTAACGTGGGTCTGATGATGGAGTCAGGAGGTGGACAGTGGAACTCTTCAACCGTTACTAGTAGCCCCCTTGAGTTTGGGCTCATTTGGTTAGTTTGGACGAGTGTCCCATACTTCTACCAATACACTTGGTGACGAGGGTCTGATGATGGAGTCAGAAGGTGTACAGTGGAACTCTTCAATCGTTACTAGTAACCCCCTCGAGTTTGAGGTCATTTGGTTGGTTTGGATGAGTGTCCCATACTTCTACCAATACACTTGGTGACGAGGGTCTGATGATGGAGTCAGGAGGTGTACAGTGGAACTCTTCAACCGTTACTAGTAACCCCCTCGAGTTTAGGCTCATTTGGTTGGTTTGGACATGTGTCCCATACTTCTACCAATACACTTGGTGACGAGTGTCTGATGATGGAGTCAGGAGGTGTACAGTGGAATTCTTCAACCGTTACTAGTAACCCCCTCGAGTTTGGGCTCATTTGGTTTGTTTGGACGAGTGTCCCATACTTCTACCAATACACTTGGTGACGAGGGTCTAATGATGGAGTCAGGAGGTGGACAGTGGAACTCTTCAACTGTTACTAGTAACCCCCTCGAGTTTGGGCTCATTTGGTTGGTTTGGATGAGTGTCCCATACTTCTACCAATACACTTGGTGACGAGGGTGACGACATGGAATGATAAAAAATCATAGTTTAGAAAAAGATAGATAAATGTTTGAATGTTCCCTAAAGTAATTTGAAAGAAATATGTGTTTAAAAAGACGTTTGTGCGAGACTTATGATAATGTGCGGGCCGTTGTTAATGGGTGCGGATTTGTCCTTGTACCGAGATGTTGTGTTTGTGTATAATAATAATTAATAAGTATAAAGTTCTTATGATAAAGTGCGGACTCTACAGCGATACGAAATGAGACGTGGTGTTTTGTATAAGACGGTCGTGTGTGAAGATATACATAACCGTAAACAGCGGGCGGCGTGTGTTAATGAGGGATTTCACTGTAAAGTGCGGGCGTGTGTTAGAATTTACGAATTCACGATATTCTGGGGACATGTGTGTAAAAGCACATTCACTTCAAAGTGCGGTCGTTGTGTATATTAAGTAAAATATTACTATAATATGCGGTCCGACCGCACTTTCTCGGAGGTCCGCACGAGCCGCATTTTTGTCACGTTTTTTGAATTAGCATAGCTCTGTCGCACGCGATTGTACTGAAAATCCGTATAGAGTGGTGAGTGTGTAAAAGACAGCACTAGAAATAATTACCTGTTACACTCCTCTAACTCTTCGGGAAGACCGAGACCGCACAATCCGCAAATTTGTACAGGTCGGCACTTTCGGTAATTCGTAAACAAGGGTGTGTGTGTGTGTGTGTGTGTATGTGTGTGTGTGTGTGAGTGTGTGTGTGTGTCTGTCTGTGGCATCGTAGCTCCCAAACGGATGGACAGATTTGGATGCGGTTTTTTTTATTAGTAAGCTTGTTTAATCAGGATGGTTCTTAGCTATGTTTGTAATCAAGTAATCAAGTAATTAAGAAATTAATTATCTTAAAAAGTGGACTGATTTGCATGTGAATTTTTTTTTTCAAGCTGGTTTAATCGGGATGCTTCTTAGCTATGTTTGTAATCAAGTAATCAAGTAATTACGTAATAAAAAAATTAATCATCTTAAAAAGTGAAGCAAAAGTAATCAAGTAATCAAGTAATCAAAAAATGTATTATCTTAAACCGTGGACTGATTTGCATGCGGTTTTTTTTATTAGAAAGCTGGTTTAATCGGGATGGTTCTTAGCTATGTTTGTAATCTCATCTCACTAATATAATTAAATGGGAAAGTATATTTTTTTGTGTGTTTATTTGTTTGTTTGTTTGTTTGTTTCTCTTTCACGTCTGTACAGCTGGACGGATTTTGACTTGTATAGTGAAACTTTGTATAGTGATAGTGTATATTCCGGAGTAACATAATTTAAAAAAAAAGTGCTCAAGTTCGAGTCGAGCTCGCGTAAAGAGGGTTCCGTACCATCCGGATTTCTGTGAGAACTAGAAGGCTTAGGATTATCGTTTAGGTTTTCCTGTAAATTAAATGTATATCCCATGGTAACATAATTAAAACAAAAAGTGGTCAAGTTCGAGTCGACCTCGCGTAAAGAGGGTTCCGTACTCGGTTCCGTATCATCCCGTTTTCTGTGAGAACTGGACGGCTTAGGATTTTCGTTTAGGTTTTCCTGTAAATTAAGTGTATATCTCATGGTAAAATAATTTTGAAAAAAGTGGTCAAGTTCGAGTCGAGCTCGCGTAAAGAGGGTTCAGTACTATCCCGTTTTCTGGGAGAACTAGAAGGTTAAGAATTTTCGTTTCGGTTTTCCTGTAAATAAGTGTATATCCCAAGGTAACATAATATAAAAAAAGTGATCAAGTCCGAGTCGAGCTCGCGTAAAGAGGGTTCCGTACCATCCCGTTTTCTGTGAGAGCTAAAAGGCTTCGGATTTTCGTTTAGGTTTTCGTGTCAATTAAGTGTATTTCCCATGGTAACATAATTTAAAAAAAACCGGCCAAGTGCGAGTCGAACTCGCGCACCGAGGATTCCGTATCGCCATGTCACGGCTAGCGCCACTCACGCCATCTAGATCGCCATCTATTATGAAATTCTTCGTATTAGTTATAGCTTCATAATCTATTCGGTAGATGGCGCGCGCGTATATACTTTTTGGTTTCTTCTATGGAAACCCCTGTGAATTTTTTACTTTTTCTTATTTTTATTTTTTGTTGTTATATCGCCCATAATAACATATCTTCTGTGAAAATTTCAGCGAGCTATCTATTACGGTTCAAGAGATACAGCCCTCGGAAAGACGGACGGACGGACGGACGGACGGACGGACGGACGGACGGACGGACGGACGGACGGACGGACGGACGGACGGACAGACAGACAGACAGACAGACAGACAGACAGACAGACAGCGTAGGCTTAGTAATAGGGTCCCGTACCGGATACGGAACCCTAAAAAGTGGTCAAGTTCGACTCCAGCTCGCGTAAAGAGGGTTCCGTACCATCCCGATTTCTGTGAGAACTAGAAGGCTTAGGATTATCGTTTAGGTTTTCCTGTAAATTAAATGTATATCCCATGGTAACATAATTAAAACAAAAAGTGGTCAAGTTCGAGTCGACCTCGCGTAAAGAGGGTTCCGTACTCGGTTCCGTATCATCCCGTTTTCTGTGAGAACTGGACGGCTTAGGATTTTCGTTTAGGTTTTCCTGTAAATTAAGTGTATATCTCATGGTAAAATAATTTTGAAAAAAGTGGTCAAGTTCGAGTCGAGCTCGCGTAAAGAGGGTTCAGTACTATCCCGTTTTCTGGGAGAACTAGAAGGTTTAGAATTTTCGTTTAGGTTTTCCTGTAAATAAGTGTATATCCCAAGGTAACATAATATAAAAAAAGTGATCAAGTCCGAGTCGAGCTCGCGTAAAGAGGGTTCCGTACCATCCCGTTTTCTGTGAGAGCTAAAAGGCTTCGGATTTTCGTTTTTGGTTTTCCTGTAAATTAAGTGTCCCATGGTAACATAATTTTAAAAAAAGTGGTCAAGTTCGAGTCGACCTTGCGTAAAGAGGGTTCCGTACCAACCTGTTTTCTGTTAGAGTTAGAAGGCTTAGGATTTTCGTTTAGGTTTTCCTGTAAATTAAGTGTATGTATATCCCATGCTAACATAATTAAAAAAAAGTCGGCAAGTGCGAGTTGGACTCGCGCACCGAGGCTTCCGTATCATCAGCATCACTCATGTATTTGTAGGTATTATGTATGTACAAAAACAATTGTTTTGGAAAATCCCGAACCGCCTAAATAAACACTACAGCAATGGTTTTTGACTGTGCGGCATTCGTGAAGTTGAAATATACAAAAATATGTTTGCTATATGACATAACGACATATCCTTTTCGGATTTTATCTTTACTTGTGAGACCTTGCTTCTTGCCAAATTTCATTACTCTAGCTAGATCAACGGTAAGTACCCTATAGGTTTAGATTTCATTTGAGTGAGTTTGCAATTATTAAAATTTCCCATGAATAGCCGTATCTTTTGATTATATTGATTTAGAAGCTTTCATTTTCTATAGCTCGAAAGAATCGCAGACGTTAGAATTTCATATTAATTTCAATTTGATATCTTGACTTGTTACTGAGAAAAAGGGTCTTGACACACAAAACAAGAATTTTTTTTTAATATCATATAACTACAAGTTTAAAATTTTTGGATTTTTTCCTTTACGTGTGCTATGAGACCTTGCTTCTTACCAAATTTTATGATTCTAGGTTGACGGGAAATACCCTATAGGTTTTGATTCGATTGGAGTGAGTTTGCGAGTATGAAATCTGATATAGATGGCCGTATCTTTTGATTACGTTGATTTAGAAGCTTTAATATTCTACACCTTAAAGAGATCGTAGATTTTAGTATTTCATATTAATTTCAATTAGTTATCTTCATGCGTTCCTGAGAAAAAGGGACCTTGACATACAAAACAAACATTTTTTTTATGTCAATAACTACAATTTTACAATTTTCGGATTTTTTCCTTTACGTGTGCTATGAGACCTTACTTTTTACCAAATTTTATGATTCTAGGTTGGCGGGAAATACCCTATAGGTTTTGATTTGATTGGAGTGAGTTTGCGAGTATGAAATATGACATAGAGGACCGTATCTTTTGATTGCGTTAATTTAGAAGCTTGCATTTTATACACCTTAAAGAGATCGTAGATCTTAGTATTTCATATTAATTTCAATTTGTTATCTTGATCCGTTCCTGAGAAAAAGGGACCTTGACATACAAAACAAACTAAACAATTTTTTAATGTCACATTACTATGAATTTACAATTTTCGATTTTTTCCTTTACTTGTGCTATGAGACCTTCCTTCTTACCAAATTTAATTATTCTAGGTTAACGGGAAGTACTCTATAGGTTTTGATTTGATTTGCCGGTAGCAAAATATGTGACTTAAATGGGCGTATCTAGTGATTGCGTGGACCTATAAGCTTAATTTTTTTACATCTCCGAGCAAACGTAGACCTTAGTATTTGATATTAATTTCAACTTTATACCTTTACCCGTTCCTGAGAAAAAAGGTCTTGACAGACAGACAGACACCCAGCCAGCCAGACAGACAGACAGACAGACGGACAACAAAGTGATCCTATAAGGGTTCCGTTTTTTCCTCCTTTTAGGTACGGAACCCTAAAAAGTGGTCAAGTTCGAGTCAAGGGAGAGGGAGAGGCCGCGGGCAAAAGCTGGTTAAGTAATAGAGTAATTAAGCACCTAATAAAAAAATTAATTTAAAAATCTAGCAATTGTAATAATACTATGAAAATACAAATATTGTCACAATACGCAGATTTTGGCGAGGCAAGATCTCCTGTAGCAATTTCGTGTTTCGATAGATTATCGATCGTGGCGTGTCTACTATATATAAAGTTTAAAAAGCATGAAATAAAACTTAAATTAAAAATTTAAAAAACCCCCGACACAAAAAAAAAACCTCTAAAAATTAAAAACCACCACAAAAAAAAACCTCTAAAAAGTAAAAAATACATAATATGTATCGGTCCGTTTTTAGTCCCGCACTGTGAGTCATATTAAATTACTTACCGGTGCCATCATCGCACCGGTAAGCTCAGTTCATAATTAAATGTATTGGTCCGATTAATAAATTTGTTATATTTTTATCCAAGCGTCGTCGCGTCGGGGGACCGCTAAGTAAATAAAATAAAAGCAGAATACAACTAAAAATTATAAAGTAAGTCTGAAATTTAAATACAAGTAAGCTACCTAGACAACGTAAGTAAATATCGAAACAACAGTAACAAACTATAGGTACTCTATTATAATAATTTTTATAACCCTCCTCTGCGCCCGTATTTTACGTCGAAAATTTTAATAAATCGTTCAAATCTATATGGAAGAAGGTTTGCTTACCCGCATCCGTTTGTGACCGTAAAGGGAGGCGCGCTATTTGAAACAAAATTAATGGTTAATTTATTTGGTGGGCTCCATATAATATTTTTATATTTTATTTTACTTATTGTATATTTTGTTTACTTTCACGCCTTTAGTGACACTCATAAGATTAAGACGAATCTATTGTCTCAAGAATCACCATAATCGGCCCACGCCTTTCGTCTCTAGAGCGTTACAAAGGAATAAACATACTTATGCAATTAAATTTAGCGGTCCCCCGACGCGACGACGCTTGGATAAAAATATAACAACTTTTATTAATCGGACCAATACATTAAATTATGAACTGAGCTTACCGGTGCGATGATGGCACCGGTAAGTAATTTAATATGACTGACGGTGCGGGACTAAAAACGGACCGATACATATTATTTTTTACTTTTTAGAGGTTTTTTTTTGTGGTGGTTTTTAATTTTTAGAGGTTTTTTTTTTGTGTCGGGGTTTTTTTATTTCGATCGCGTTGGTAGGGCACCCATTTCAAGGAAAAGTGCGACATCACCCTGGTGTCGTGAATTTTACAGCTACGTGAATGATTGGGGTGTCAAAAGATGCGTCTCGGCGAGGGCTATAATATGGCGTAAAATATTTTTGGAAAAGTAAAAAACTTTTTTAAAAAAATAAAAAAATGTCGAAAAATGAAGTGATTTTTTGGTGTCTTCTCTCATTGAATCGGCTATTTCTCGAAAACGAAAAACGATATCAAAAAAAGGAAAAAAAGCCCTCGGGGTATTGAGTTGGGCTACAATTTGCCAAAAACGGGACCTCGCTATCTCTCACGGTCTAGGCTGCAGCTTATCCTTTATGCGGGGGGAATTTTGAATACCGCGGGAGGTATGTGCGGGGCGCGGACAATCTGAGTTGCATTAAAGTTTATGATTTTTACATATAAATATACATTATAAAAGTCTAATAAGCGAGCGATTAATATCACCTTGTTTGCCGTTTATGGCGATTAGACATGTGAGATTTTTCGAGGGAATTAATGTATGGAGCCGGAAGGAAGCCATAGGAACTCCTAAACTACACATATGATAAATCCACCAAGTTTGGGCTCGTTGGATTTGTCTTCGCAAGTACAAAATTAATAGTACGCAAGTTAATAGTACGCAAAGGGGGGAGGGGGGGGGGGGGGGGGGGGGGGTTCTGTATCATATAGGGAGTAAAACCTATATAAATTTTTTTGGACCTTGGGCTTTCTTTATGTAATTTTTTTTTTATGTATTTGAATAAAAAAATAGGTGGTTGATTTTTATAGCCTAATCGATTCAGTTTCATAACAGTAACAAAAAAGTCTTCATTACCATCATGATGTAACACATGTAAGTTTGTTAAAACATTAAATTATTTCTATTCCATACTAATAAAACTAAAATTGTGGTTTTCCACAATTTCTGAAAGAAACAGATCTATGTGGTGGAAGACTTTTTTGTTCCAGGCATGAAACTGAAACGATTAAGAAAAAATTTTTTGGAAAAAAAAAATCATTGTTCTTCAAAAGTGATCTATTTCCGATACGATTAGCGTACATTAACAAATTTTTTTGATATTTATTGATTTATTACTTTAGTTAGATATTTCAATCCGGATTCTTCGAAATTCGAAAATTACTAAAAAATCCGCATTTGTGTGCTTTTTTGTAAATTCGAATTTTGACATTAAAATCAGCTTTTTTTCGTATTTTGCGTGGCGTTCAAATTTTCGCTCACAACAACACGCACACGGATAACGCGACATTCTTATTATTTGTTCCTGTTATTACACCTGTCTTCAAATTACCAATAGTTTACCATGAAACTACGCGTGTAATGCAAAATTACTAGAAAATGTTTTAAGAATGTTTCACGAGTCGGCTGACACAGACGCTGGACCAGTACCAGCCTCGTGAGCAAGCTAGATTTAGGAAAGGATAAGGCACCATGGACCACATATTTACTGTGAGACAAGTGGTGCAAAAATGCGAGGAGTACAACAAGCCGCTCTTCCTAGCCTTCGTCGACTATGAGAAGGCGTTCGACTCAGTTGAAAAATGGGCTGTCGAAAACTCCCTCCTCAGGTGCAGAATCGACCACCGCTACATCGAGGTGCTCCGAAATCTGTATCGGTCCGCGACGATGACTGTGAGGCTTGACGGAAATATCCAACCCATCCTCCTTGGTAAAGGTGTAAGACAAGGGGATGTGATCTCACCCAAGCCTCGATAGCTCAGTGGTGCAGACAGTCAACTGTCGGTATTGAATGTTAAGCAACGCTGGGTGCGGTCAGTGCTTGGATGGGTGACCGCTGACCGTTGGAGGCTGACCGAGGTTCGGATTCCTCGTAAAACTGTAGGTCCCTTCCCTCCTAACCTTACTTGGTGGTAGGGTTTAACCCGCCCGGGTTGGTACCACCGCACTGAATGAAACGTCGGTTGAAACGGCTATGTTAATAGTTTGTGTTTTCCGACCAGTTCAGTGTAGCCGGCACGATCAAAGGGGGAAGCACTGAAATGGCACCTAGTTCACCCGGTGTTATGGGCTGACATCACGGTCGTTGTAGGTGATGTAGCCAACAGTGTCAGTTTCCATAAAAAAAATAAAATAAAAAAAAATGCTCGCGGCTAAGGTTAGTGTTATAAGGTCGGCTATGTGAGAGTGAGTGGGGAGCGTCGCGGGTGTGCGCGGGGCGTGCGGGGCTAGACGCGAGACTCTCTGGATGCTCGCGGCTAAGGTTCGCTCGGCTATGTGTGGTGAGTGAGTGGGGAGCGTTGCGGGTATGCGCGGAACGTGCGGGGCTAGACGCGAGACTCTCTGGATGCTCGCGGCTAAGGTTAGCTCGGCTATGTGTGATAGTGAGTGGGGAGGGTCGCGGGTGTGCGCAGAGCGTGCGGGGCTAGACGTGAGACTCTCTGGATACTCGCGGCTAAGGTCCGCTCGGCTATGTGTGAGTGAGTGGGGAGGGTCGCGGGTGTGCGCAAAGCGTGCGGGGCTAGACGTGAGACTCTCTGGATGCTCGCGGCTAAGGTTCGCTCGGCTATGTGTGAGTGAGTGGGGAGGGTCGCGGGTGTGCACGGACCGTGCGGGGCTAGACGCGAGACTCTCTGGATACTCTCGGCTAAGGTCCGCTCGGCTATGTGTGAGTGAGTGGGGAGGGTCGCGGGTGTGCGTGGGGAGAGCGGGGCTAGAGGCGAGACTCTCTGGATGCTCGCGACTAAGGTTCGCTCGGCTATATGTGAGTGAGTGGGGAGGGTTGCAGGTATGCGCGGGGCATGCGGGGCTAGACGCAAGACTCTCTGAATTCTCGAGGCTAAGGTTCGCTTGGCTATGTGTGGTGAGTGAGTGTGGAGCGTCGCGGGTGTGCGCGGGGCGTACGGGGCTAGACGCGAGACTCTCTGGATGCTCGCGGCTAAGGTTCGCTCGGCTATATGTCAGTGAGTGTGAGCGTCGCGGGTGTGCACGGGGCGTGCAGGGCTAGACGCGAGATTCTCTGAATGCTCGCGGCTAAGGTTCGCTCGGCTATAATATGTCAGTGAGTGTGAGCGTCCCGAGTGTGCACGAGGCGTGCGGGGCTAGACGCAAGACTCTCTGGATGCTCGCGGCTAAGGTTCACTCGGCTATGTGTGGTAAGTGAATGGGGAGCGTCGCGGGGGAGCGTCGCGGGTGTGCGCGGGGCGTGCGGGTCTAGACGCGAGACTCTCTGGATGCTCGCGGCTAAGGTTCGCTCGGCTATGTGTCAGTGAGAGTGAGCGTCGCGGGTGTGCGCGGGGCGTGCGGGACTAGACGCGAGACTCCCTGAATGCTCGCGGCTAAGGTTCGCTCGGCTATGTGTGAGTGAGTGGAGAGCGTCGCGGGTGTGCGCGGGGCGTGCGGGGTTAGACGGGAGCACACCCGCGACGCTCCGCACTCACTCACACATAGCCGGCGCGGTCGCGCAGCTCGGGGTTGCACTCCCTAACTTCCGTGCTTGGCAATATTGAATGTTTTTTTCTCTCTCAGGGTTACCAGCTATTATTTAACGATACCATTAATTTACTTCCCAAAACCACGAGAAAATCTCTATCTAAAGAGTAAAAACACGAACTATATTCATAGCCGTTTCAACCGACCTTTCGTTCAGTCCGGTTGCGCGGTGCAGTTCTTTACAAGGGACTTAAATAAGCACCTATCTATCTAGCTAGGCTTCTGTGGCGTTTCTCCATCAATTGATGTCCATGTGTACAGTTAGACACTAACTGCTATAATGGTATAAAATGTAAGAAATATACTGCCATTATTACGGAGTGCGCCATGGCCCCGTAACAATTCATTTAACATGCAAAATCATGCAACTCAAATTTACCCGTATGGTCAAATGTAGTAAAACGTTTTGTGTGTCAGTCGTTCAAGTACGTTACGTGGGCTCTTCGAGAAAAAATTATTAACGTCCAACTCACCATAGGTCTTAATGGATTCATCGGTCTTCAGCGGTTCCGATTCTCCCACTTTATTGACGGTCTTCACCCTGAACTCATAATATTCTCCGTCTTGGAGTCCACGGACGTCTATCTCCGTGTCGTTGGTCGTGTTGACTGGTACCCAGCTACCCGTGGTCTTGTTCAGCTTTTCTACTACGTAGGACACTGGCTGGCCTGTGGACATATACGTTAAAGAATCAGTATTGTCAAGTGGTAGTGGTCAGAAACCACCTTCACAGGAAAGATTTCTTTGAGATATTTCATTGATAGATAGCAAATTGCAAAGACACACTTGCAAAGAAAGGAATCTATGGGCCCTTTGGCACTGTCAGTATGGAACGCTAAGATTTTTCGTAATGCTTCAAAGTCCTCTCATTAACATCAGATCTCACCTCCATCATCCTCAGGTTTCTTCCAGCTCAGCTTGCAGCCACTATCAGTGACATCATCCACCTTGAGAAGACCACCTGGTTTGCCAGGAGCACAGACGACAATGATCTCGACTTCAGCCGAATCGTTGCCATATTGATTGATTGCCCGGATGAGATAAGTACCGGTGTCGGCGCGAACACACTTTTCGATGAGCAGCGTGGTGTTATAGCCCACGGTGCTATCGCCGATCGGCACCTGGTGAGTTTAAAAATAACGATTTGAACAAATATGTGATTTCAGTAGGGCTTAAGGTTGTAATATAGGCTCTTCGTAGTTCTAGAAGGACATTTTACATAACATATTTCTATAGAACCTGACCCATTTGTTCTTCATTTTCTGGAACCACTGCACCGTGGGCGCTGGGTCTCCCGTCACATTCACGTTGATGGTGATATTGTCGCCCTTGTGAAACGCGGGCTTGTTGAGGTTCGTGCGGTCGATGAGAGGTTTTGCTGAAATTTACATCGTAATCATAGTAGTTAGCAACGTCATCATTAACATCATCATCACGATCACAATAATGATAACATCTTTATCATTATTTTCAACACTAGGCAATCATCATTGTTGACATCAGAAACATCCTCGTTAAGTTCAACACCATCAAGATTAGCACCTTCTAGAGCATCAATATGTCAACCTCCAACAGTCAAGCGGTCACCCATCCAAGTACTGACCGCGCCCAGGTGTGCTTATGATTACGACCGACAGTCGATCGATCGCACCACTGAGCTACCGAGGTTGACATAAAGAGTCTTGGCGCATCATCACTTTGACGCTGTGACGAATCACAACCTACCTCGGTGAGCAATGGCTAGCAATAGGATGGATGAAGGCAGGCTGGTAAAATGGTATTAGTTAGTAGTAACGCCTGGTAATCGATATAGCAAAAGAACCGCGGTACATATAAATTGTAGCAGGGTGAGTGTAGTTAGGCGCTGAAAATGCAACGAATTAGAATTAGGAACGGAGGTAGCCTGCAACGGCATACTAGCAGGAAGTGACCAAAGATAAGTATCGGTACAGTACAATAAGATATGAAACTAAGTGGCTGTATTACATCTATTTTTGTGAATTCGTTGCATTGCTCAGAGATTATGTATCGAACGATTTAATAAGAAATGGGCCGCATTGTTAAAAAAAATTGTTTCAGACAACGGGATTGGTAGAGCAATGGGAAACGCGGAAATGGATTGGAGGTCGTTCCTGATTGGTTGTAGGGGTCAGAGTGGGAGCAGGGAAATGAGGCTATATAAGGACGTGTAACGGGGAACGAGCACCTTTTGTACACCTTCGAGTCTCCGGGAGACAACTGACCTGGACCACGGTCATCGGTCATCGCTAAGTCGCATCGACAACGCGCCACTGAGTTTCGGCAACAACATCTCGGTGAGTCTCCGGCCGCGACGCTAGCTCTTTGGGGGGTTTTAGTTGCAATTCGACCAGTTTAATAAATTTAATTGTAGCATACTTTATATGAAGTCTTCTATTTGGTAACTGGGCTCGTCTTGGGAACAAGACTGGCTTTTCAGAATGCTTTAGGGATGTGAAATATTTTTATATGGAACATCATTGGAGCACTGTGTGAGGAATGCGCCGCCATGCTGAATAAGCATGCCCGCGCGCCCATACAGGGTTCCTTTTCTTTCAATGGAATGTTGTGTGAGGAATGTGCCGCCATGCTGAATAAGCATGCCCGCGCGCCCATACAGGGTTCCTTTTCTTTCAATGGAATGTTGTGTGAGGAATGTGCCACCATGCTGAATAAGCATGCCCGCGCGCCCATACAGGGTTCCTTTTCTTTCAATGAAATGTGTGAGGAATGTGCCGCCATGCGGAATAAGCATGCCCGCGCGCCCATACATGGTTCCTTTTCTTTCAATGGAATGTTGTGTGAGGAATGCGCCGCAATGCTGAATAAGCATGCCCGCGCGCCCATACAAGGTTCCTTTTCTTTCAATAGAATTTTGTGTGAGGAATGTGCCGCCATGCTGAATAAGCATGCCCGCGCGCCCATACAGGGTTCCTTTTCTTTCAATGGAATGTTGTGTGAGGAATGTGTCGCCATGCTGAATAAGCATGCCCGCGCGCTCATAAAGGGTTCCTTTTCTTTCAATGGAATGTTGTGTGAGGAATGTGCCGCCATGCTGAATAAGCATGCCCGCGCGCCCATACAGGGTTCCTTTTCTTTCAATGGAATTTTGTGTGAGGAATGTGTCGCCATGCTGAATAAGCTTGTCCGCGCGCTCATAAAGGGTTCCTTTTCTTTCAATGGAATGTTGTGTGAGGAATGTGCCGCCATGCTGAATAAGCATGCCCGGGCGCCCATACAGGGTTCCTTTTCTTTCAATGGAATGTTGTGTGAGGAATGTGCCGCCATGCTGAATAAGCATGCCCGTGCGCCCATACAGGGTTCCTTTTCTTTCAATGGAATGTTGTGTGAGGAATGTGCCGCCATGCTGTATAAGCATTCCCGCGCGCCCATACAGGGTTCCTTTTCTTTCAATGGAATGTTGTGTGAGGAATGCGCCGCCATGCTGAATAAGCATGCCCGCGCGCCCACACAGGATTCAGTTCATTCTCAAGTTTAACACGAGACAAGGCATCATGATAGGAAGACGTAAAATCGGGCCGATGCGCAACTGGAATTCCGGCTAAATTATCAAAATCTAACGTGGATAGTTATGTTCTTCAAACACTACTTCATATTGGTAGGTTAGCTATGTGGCTGTGGGATTTAGTTCTCCTTAATCTTGCAAGGGCGTGGGGTTTCATTTCATAGGATGTATTAGTACTATAAGGTGTAGCCTTTAGTGAGGTTAGGTTCTAGAAAGGTTAGGCAAATACTTCTCAGTGGTTCTCCTTAGCCCTGCAAGGAATCCAGGGAAGTCTCCGGTATGGCACCTACCTTCTCGGAGGTGATATTGGCTGGTCGGAGCATGCGCTTTAGCCCCTCCAACTCAGCCACCCATACCGGATTACATAGAAAAAAAAATAAAAAAGGGCGTGAGGTTTCATTTCATATGACCTGTTAGTGCGTTACCTATTCTATCTGGACGAAGTGGGTGGCTGTACTCTAAGGACCGGTACGAGCCTAGCTGACTGTCTGAGGAGGAAACCTACGATAGTCTTTCTTTCGATAGGTGAAGTCCGTCGGACGAAATACTCCGAGGTTAGGGTAGGGATCACACACACACATACTTATACACACGCATGACTTTAGGATTTGAAGTTCGAGTTTCATTTTTAATCTCTTCCTAAGAGAAATAGTTTCTTCACAGTATAGGAAAGAAAAGGGCATTAGGTACACAAAATAGAGCTGTTGGAAGTAAAACAGCCCTATCTGGTTGATGGCCACTGTGAGGAGCGTGGAGAGGCCAGGGACGAGAGGGTCCGGACTCGCGGAGCTCCTTACTTCCCCTTCGGGGGAACTTGTTTGAATAATATAAAATTTACTTATTAACACAATTTCTGGGAGGAGAGAACACAAACAATTACAATGTGATGGAGGAGACATAGTGATATAGGAGAGGCGGACTTAGGCAGAAAATGACATATGTAGTTAGAATATTATTCGATGAACAAAGACTAGGATAGAAAGCTAGGGATTGAGCTAGTACTCTGGACGATACGGTTACACAACGCTCCCTCGAAGAGAGGAAGATACAGGGTCCATTTACACTTAACTCGTTATTGATTGAGTTTACCTAGAGATCACTTGAATGTGTTAACGCAGGCCATGTTTTATTGTAGAGGTCACTCGCGGTAGCGTGGAATTTCGGAATAATTATTTGGCGATACCTATCGGGTGAAGTATAAATACGAAATATACTGAGGCGGGAGGCTAGTTCTTTACAACGCTTAGACCAATTTGTCTTTTTAAGAGTTTTAAGAGTTTTCATAAATTTTTATGGTTCCGTACCACAAAGGAGGAAAATACGGAACCCTTATAGGATCACTTTGTTGTCTGTCTGTCTGTCTAGCTGGCTGGCTGTCTGTCTGTCTGTCAAGACCTTTTTTCTCAGGAACGGGTAGAGGTATCAAGTTGAAATTAATATCAAATACTAAGGTCTACGTTTCCTCGGAAGTGTAAAATATTTAAGCTTCTGAGTACTTATTTTGAAATTTTATTCTATTATGAGTTCATTAAAATTTATTGAACATTTGTTTGTTTAATTTTTCACCTCCTTAGAAGTGTTGTTTTTATCACTATCCTCGTTCATATGATCTTTTTCTTTTTCTTTTTTTATTTCTTCTCTTTTTTGTTTTATTTTCAAATTATCATCTTAAACCAGTTTAAATTGTTTTATGATATCCAGTCCAATTATAAAATCATATTTAAATGTTTCTCCATAAATTATATAAACATCAGCTTTTTCTTCAATATCAAATATTTTTATTTTAATAGTTGTCAAACCAATTGTCTTTTTAACATCATTAATTGTTATTATATTATCACTTTTTGAATCATCTTATTTTTATTGACCTTTCAGTTTTATTAGTTTGGAATTAATTATAGAAACGTTTGAGCCTGAATCATATATTCCATATATTTCCAATTGTGCATTTAATAACAGTTTGACATTAATTAATGGTGTTATTATTCGTTTTTTTATCATTATTATTGAGTTCAATATCAATCACTGAATTGTTTACGTTCTTTGTATATTTTTCTTTATGATTGTATTATTCTGTCTGTTTGAAGCAGCACCTTTCTTCAGGATGGAACCGAATAATACCTTTTGACGTGATGACGTCACGTCTTATAAATTGATGAACACCGGCTGCACTCACAAAAAATTGTCACGTTCCATCTAAACCTGTGTGTGCAAGCGAGAGCGCGATAGAGAGGCATATACAATAGTAGGAAATACAAAATATATTTGTCCGTCTTTTGCGAGCCTCGAACCCGCGGTCCCTGCCACCAATATATTGTGACCGACCAGACGTCTTAAACCACACGGCTAATCGGTCGTGTACTTATAAATCGAATTTGGGAACAGTTGGTGAAGATTTCATGGAGCGACATCTAGCACTTCAGCGGTAAACCAGGTTATAGAGAGGACAATGGGAATATTTTCATATAAACATTTTGAGCTCAAGGTTATAATACGCCATCTAGCTTTGAATAGCAAAAACATGAAGTAAAATAATTAGAACATGTTTGAACATATTTTCATCTATCGGTCGATAGGTGAAGCCAATAGTCTAATAGGACGAGAGCCAACGACCAAAATTATAGTTGATTTTATATGAGCGATAAAATCGTTAAATTTGATTTACTATTCCGTTTTGATCAATTGACCCAAATTCACTTGTAAAAATGATTTTGAGACTGAGCTATTATATTATAATTTGTTTTGCCTCATTTGCCATTTTTAACCGACTTAAAAAAAAGAGGTTCTCAATTCGAAAGTATTTTTTTTTATGTTTGTTCCCTCTTGAAAATTCTTTTTTATTTGAAAGCTGGTGCTTCCCGTGTGGTCCCATTTCAAGATCGGATTGGAAAGCGAGGCGGAATCGCGAGGCCGAAGGCCGAGCGATTCCGCCGAGTATATTTAGCAAAAAATTACTAAAAAAAACTGAAATAAAAAACTATTTAAAAAAATATAAAACCGCCTTCAAAAATGTATGAAATAAAAACATATCGAACCCTAGAGTTGAAGGCGGTGCAAGCAAAAATAACCGACCGCCTTCAACTCTAGGGTTCAATATTTTTTTATTTCATACATTTTTGAAGGCGGTTTTTTGTAATGGTCTGGTACGCGCACCGCTACTGACGTCTGAAAAACATGTTCTGGTTATCTTAGATCGGTAATTCAACAACATTCCGAAAATCAGGCGGAATAACTATGACACGGTTCGGTCAAATTGGTTGCCATTTTTAAAAAATACTGTCAGGAGACGCTACACGAAAAACATTTAGTATCGGGTTGAGGACAATTGAACTATGGATTTTATGCGGTTTTGAACGTAATACTATGAGACAAAAATATTGCTTGTGGGATCTCGTACTATAATAGTAGTAAAGTTACTGTAAAAAAAAAAAAAATAACAGAGGGCGCTGTTTATTTTTCCATATGGCCTAGTTGATCGTTGTTCTAGAATCATCTATGGAAATTATTCATTATATTCAAATATTGAATAAAAATACACAATACTTATGAAAATAAACTGATTACACGTTCAGTCGTATTTTTATATCGAGATTTGCAATAAAGTAATGAGCAACTCGGCATATTTTCTTAGATTTTCTTCTTTCTCTAGCACACAAATATGACCTCACATGCGGACTAGTGGTACTAGACTGAACGACTTTGTACCAGTAGGTTCTAAGTAGTAAATTACGATTTTGTTCTTGTTGTGCGGTCTATATGGAGGTGGGTTTAATGTCTTTGACTTAAATTAATTTTACATATTTTATATTCTACAAAAACTTATAAAAATACACTAAATTAATAAAAATCTAAATAAAACGGTAAATATCCGCCGGCGGCGGGAGGCAGGCCTCCAAGCACGCCGGTGGGTGCAGACCGTGGCTACGGAGCTCTCCGGGACGACGCGAGACAAGCTACGAGCGATAGGTGGTGGTACTAGACACGTAGGCCACCACCACCCCCATCCCGGAGAGCTCCGTATCCGTCGGACTGCGGGGCGACGTCACACAGTTCTTCTATCTTTGTTGGCCCTCTTGCGTGCGTCGCTGTTGCGCACGGCGCTGCACCGGTAGCGGAGGCTGCAAGCGTGACACAGGGCCGCGATAGCCCCAAGCTAACCGGTGGCGGCGGACTTCGTCCCGTCGTAGCTGGTGTGGCGGGGCGTGTCCCTGGTTTGTCATCCTCACCGGCAGACGCGGGCGATGGATCAGCGAACCGTGGTGGATTGGGTGCGCTGGTTGCGAAAGAAGCAGCAGGTCTTGTCTCTGGATCCGGCCACACCGCGAGGAGGGTGAGGCGTGTTGACTGGGACGCGCGACGCCACTTGTCCCTCCTCTGACACAGCGGGGTGGTGAGGCGCTGAGGCGGTGTCGCCGGTAATCCACTGCCGAGGCTGTCGCGTAACCGGTTTTATAAAATTTTCATTTTTTCAAATTTTCAGAAAAAAAAATTTCCCCTGTCAGTCTGACAGCTTTTCTTCTTAATATTATTAGTTTTTAAAGTTTTATTTTACTAAAAAAAAAATATGGTGGACGGCGGAAGTACGTCGCGTCGTCGTTGTAATTAAAAATATATATTTTAGTGGTTCTCGCGGTGCGAGCATTTATGCAACAGACGTTAAAAGCTACAACAGAAATGGCTGAATACTCTAATGAGTTTTGCCTGTTTCGGGAGGACGAATTAATTAAAAAAAAAAAAAGTTTTTAAAGTACTCACATTTGCGATTTAAGAATTAAACTTCTAAGCACGATAAAGTATTATAAACTGATTTTGTATCTGACTTCGCACTTTATATACTTTATGACGTCATCACGTAAAACTATCGTCCGTAAACCGACTTTACAGACAACCAATTTTTTTTTTAAATTTTCACAATTGGTACATGGTTTTTTTTTATCAGACTGTGATTTATAATCATATGCATTTGTTTTATTCTTGCTGAAATTATTTTTGTTCGCTAGATATTCATGTTTTCCAATTTCATTGTAGAGGCTTGCAGTTGATTTTACCGTTTCTTTATCAATTTTAATCATTACATTACCTGGTAATCCCACAACAATAACATTTATCATTGTTTGGGTGTCGATGTGCTTGTTGATCTCTAATAACAGTCTTTCCTTTTTTCTGGCATATTCCAGTAACGATCCCGCTTTAAACTAAATGTAAACGCATATTTTACTTAGGACCAACCTTTATTTTCATGTTTCACAAAAGTTGTTCTTCCATGCTGCCCATTCGGAAATATCTGTAAATTTTTTTAACATACTGCTTTACCAATCTAGGCACTGTATTTCTAGGAGATGTTTTAAAATCTCAGTTTTCTCTTCATCCTTTAGAATCTCTAATCTTCCACATTCACTCTCAAATTCACTAATCCATTGGTCAGCATTTGATGTTTTATTTTTAAAAAAATCGATCAAAAACCTTTCAGCTGTTTTTCCTAACTTATTTTTTTCTGGTGCGAATATTTTTGAATGCGAATAATTTCAGATGAGAATATTTTCTTGTTTCATACTTTTTAGAGCGTGATTTTTCAGTAGTCGGGTTTTAGTTTTTGAACTTATTTTTTATTTCAATTATTTTGGGGTTATACTTCGTGATAAAGTATTTGCAGAGCCGTTCTACATGTTTTGTTTGTTTAGGTTTTATTGTTTTATAATTTTAACATGTGTACCATAGTCCATAATGAAATACAGAACTCGGGAACCACTGGTGCTAGACCCATCGTGTTGGTACTCAAACTTCAGGTCTCGAGTTATGACCAAAACAAAAGTTCATGTGACACATGGATAGATCTCAACGAGACCTGAAGTTTGAGTGCCAACACGATGGGTCTAGCACCAGTGGTTCTCGAGTTATGACGAAAACAAAAGTTCATGTGACAGATGGATAGATCTCATCGAGACCTGAAGTATGAGTACCAACACGATGGGTCTAGGACCAGTGGTTCTCGAGTTATGACCAAAACAAAAGTTCACGTGACAGATGGATAGATCTCACCGAGACCTGAAGTTTGAGTACCAACACGATGTGTCTAGCACCAGTGGTTCTCGAGTTATGACCAAAATAAAAGTTCATGTGACACATGGATAGATCTCACCGAGACCTGAAGTTTGAGTACAAACACGATGGGTCTAGCACCAGTGGTTCTCGAGTTATGACCAAAACAAAAGTTCACATGACAGATGGATAGATCTCACCGAGACCTGAAGTTTGAGTACCAACACGATGGGTCTAGCACCAGTGGTTCTCGAGTTCTGACCAAAACAATAGTTCACATTTCAGATGGATAGCTGTCACCGAGACCTGAAGTTTGAGTACCAACACGATGGGTCTCGCACCAGTGGTTGTCGAGCTATGACCAAAACAAAAGTTCATGTGACAGATGGATAGATCTCACCGAGACCTAAAGTTTGAGTACCAACACGATGGGTCTAGCACCAGTGGTTCTCGAGTTATGACCAGACCAAAAGTTCACGTGACAGATGGATAGATCTCACCGAGACCTGAAGTTTGAGTAACAACACGATGGGTCTAGCACCAGTGGTTCTCGAGTTATGACCAAAACAAAAGTTCATGTGACAGATGGATAGATCTCACCGAGGCGTGAAGTTTGAGTACCAACACGATGGGTCTAGCACCAGTGGTTCTCGAGTTATGACCCGGTTCTTAAACGAGTCCGGTTATGCAGCTCGGTTCGAGAACCGGTTCTCAAAACCATCATGCAAACCGGTTCTTAAAAGGGTTCTTTCGAACCGGTTCTTGAACCCACCTGCGGAACCAGTTCGTTTGAAGAACCGGTTCAGAAAAGAGGTTCCTAAACCAGTTATTTTATGAACCGGTTCTTAAATAACCGTAACCTCTTTCGAACCCTTTTCGAACCGGTTACGAACCGGTTCTTTTGAACCTTTTTCGGTCCCTGATTCAGAGCACACACGGACACCCAGATATCGATTTTGAAAGTAATCGGTCCAGGAACTAAAAAAAAAAAAGTTATAAAAAACTAAAACCCGACTACGAAAAAGCAAATTATGAAAAACGTTTAACTAAATAAGCAAATTATGAAAATCGTTTAACTAAAAATAACAAAATAATGTTTTCCATATAATTTATCAGATACAGGAATTCTCTTTTTATATTGATTTACCTTAGCACTAACTTTATAAATTTTGATACATTTATTATTTTTAACGTTCTAAATATAGAGCCGTGGTCGGGCGTTCTTCGTTCAACAAGACAAGTGAGGCCGTCGTCGTGCATTATTAGAGCGAGGAACTTAGGACGACCATCGCCATTGTGACATACTGGCGGACGTCACCCTTTACGGACGCTATAATTTTTGTAAGATCAGTCAGAGCCAATCTAAAATTATTATAAGTAGATACATAGGTACATACCGAACGTCAACGGCTATGCACAACGACGGTCGCACTTGTCTTGTTGAACGAAGAACGCCCGACCACGGGTCTATATTTAGAACGTTAAAAATAATAAATTTATCAAAATTTATAAAGTTAGTGCTAAGGTAAATCAATATAAAAAGAGAATTGCTGTATCTGATAAATTATATGGGAAACATTATTTTGTTATTTTTAGTTAAACGATTTTCATAATTTGCTTTTTTAGTTAAACGTTTTTCATAATTTGCTTTTTCGTAGTCGGGTTTTAGTTTTTTATAACATTTTTTTTTATTTTAGGCTTTTTTTAAAACTGTTTGCATACTTTAAATGTTATTTATTATGTAACTCGTACATTGATTTTATTTTTTATTGAATCTGACACAGTTGGTTACATCACCTACAACATCCGTGATGTCAGCCCATAACACCGGGTGAACTTTGTGCCACGTCAGTGCTTCCCTTCGGTCGTGCCGGCTACACTGAACTGGACGGGAAACACAAACTATTTACATAGCCGTTTCGACCGACCTTTCATTCAGTGCGATGCGGTGGTACCAACCCGGGCGGGTTAAACCCTACCGCCTAGTAATATAAGAAGGGAGTCATATCCCTTAGTCGCCTTTTACGACATACACTGGGAGAGATGCAGTGGGGCTATTCTTTTAAGGTACCGGCCCCACACGGTACAAAATTGATACTATCCGTCCGTTTATTTGTCGTCATATGTATTTGAAACTAAAGTCACAGATCTATAAACAAATGATGTATAGTTGAACGATGTATAAGTCTTGAAGTAAAAAAAATGAAAAGTCAGTCAGAGCAAGACCGAAGACTGAGCTGTGTAAGTACACGATTTTCTTTCTCTATGTAAGTAAACATATCGGGCTGGGGTGAAGCGGATTCGGGAAGTGGGTAAACCAATCAATTCAAGGCCGAAGACCGAGGTTTCAGGTTCGTGTACATAGTTGAATAATGTACTCACTCGAAGCAGGTAAGCCACTAAGGCGAGGCCAAAGATACTGATAATATTTTTATAGTAAGCGCGACATGTGGCACCGAGCCACCCATAAGGTGTCTAGCGACGCCCATGGACATTCGGTAGCATGCGGAGGCTGCGAATGCCATGCCGGCCTGACAGGTGCCCAGGTTGAAGGACCCAAGACTGTACTTTGGGGAAAATATTTCTCTCTGTTTGTATTTCAACAGGCTCTGATTTAGCTATGTATCCTTACGGAGTTGCAGTGATTATAGATCGCGGGACATTTGGGAGTCGCCTACTATTCGCACGGCTCTACGCTGGATCGAGTCCAGAGGCCCTAGCTCGTATTTGACTGAGCCATCCCATAGGCATGCCCATAGGTGCGAGCAGTACCCCAAGCAGGACCGAATCTGCGATTTATACGGCCTTGCCCTCGATGTCACGCCAGAAGTTTAGATCGTGCGAAAATTCGACTCGGAGGATCCCGAGGTGGTCGCAAAATTTAAGTGACATGACTTGTTAGGAAGGAGCTGGTGTGAACGCTGCTCTCTTCGCACTGAACGCGCAAACTTGTATCTCGGAGCCTCCGAGTCGGAGGTATTGAACTTGACCAACTTTCTACGGCCCATTCGGAAATAGAGCCGAGTGTTTGCTCAAGTTCAGGCACAAGTCTTCGGCTCTTCTCATCCACATCCCGCCTAGTTGAAGGGTAACTGGTGTAGAACCCGTGTTCCGTACTCTCGTATGCATTACAATGTGCTACGCCCACGCCTTCAACGTTAGCAAGGCTCAGTGCTGCGCATTATCTTCGAAGGTCGATTTGAAGGTCCTTTTGCTTTCCAAGCCAGTTTCTAAGTCAGCGTCATACCTGTCTGGAAGCACCTGGACCTCCTGGGCACCACCATTTCCAAAGACGTAACTAGGTTTCCGGCAACTAATCGAGTCTAGGGCTAAAACTGCACCCAAAAAATTGGGAATACTTTTCCGCAATCGGCAGTTCGGTTGCATCCGAAAATATTGTAGGTATTAGGTATATTTAATGTACCTACACTACATATGCTTACACTAGGTACATGGACATTTAATACCAATTTATTTTAGCATAGTACTGTATATCTAATAATAATATTATATACCTATCTATATAAAATTTGCGGTAGATCAGTGAGTAAGTATGTAGGTATATTACCAACAATACCATGTCGCTTCTTCGCGTCGTCGCGTTATCGGTGTATGTAACGTACCGAAACCGTGAGAGGGGGCGCGCGGCGCGGGGCGCGGGCGACCACGGTTCATCGCGAATAATCACGATTCATACATACATTCGCTAAACATTTTGCTCTATTTCTCTGTACACATAAGTTTAATAGATAGCAAAGTATATTTATAAGTATATTTTCGGAATCGTAATTTAATTATCTTTAATTTGATACCCCACTCAATATATTTTGAAAAACTAATTTGACATTTTGACGCCGTGCGTCCGCCATTTTAAATTTTGAAAATTGTTATATAGCCTATGACACTCCCGTGAATAAGACGAATCCAATAGCACAAGAATTATTCAAATCGGTCCAGTACTTTAGGCTGTAGAGTGGAATATAGATAGTCACATACATACATACATACATACATACATACATACATACATACATACACGCCAAACTCATAACCCTTCCTTTTTTGGCTTCGCCGTAGTCGGGTAAAAAGTTCAAAATGGCGGCCACTTTTTTTTAATTTTGACAACGGATTCGTATTCAGAGCCCACACAGACATCCAGATATCGATTTTGAAAGCAATCAGTCCAGTAACTAAAAAGTTCAAAATGGCGGATACTTTTTTTAATTTTGAAAAAAAATATAAGTACCTATCTAATAGTAAAAAAAAACATTTTTAAATATGTGCTGTAGCTCACGAATAAACATTCACACATATTTCCTCTTTATATTATTATATTGTGTAATGAATTTATATTTTTATCGAAAGTAGCAGCCCTAGCGTCACCGAGTTTGCTTCAAGGCCACGCGGCTGCAAAGCAATAATAACTTTACGCTCTTTCGTTTAGGTACATTTTCGCACGCAGCGACTGGCGACGTAATGCTGTAGGCTATTAAAGCCGTATGTATTGAACTTTTTCTATAGAGTGATTCATCAATCTGTGGTATTGGTAGAAGTATGGGACACTCGTCCAAACCAACCAAATGAGCCCAAACTCGAGGGGGTTACTAGTAACGGTTGAAGAGTTCCACTGTACACCTCCTGACTCCATCATCAGACCCTCGTCACCAAGTGTATTGGTAGAAGTATGGGACACTCGTCCAAACCAACCAAATGAGCCCAAACTCGAGGGGGTTACTAGTAACGGTTGAAGAGTTCCACTGTCCACCTCCTGACTCCATCATCAGACCCTCGTTACCAAGTTGAAATTATCATAATATTGTATTGTCACGAGAACTCAATGTGTGTGCAAAGTTTCATAAAAATCGGTTCAGTAAAAGTAGCTGAAAAAGTTGTCGCAAGATTTGAAACAAAGAAACAAATATACGGAGTCAAGCTAAATAAAACCGTTTAATAATGACAGCCGAACATTTTGTGTGTTGCAGTACAGAGGAGGAGCAACGAAGAACTTCAAGCGGCATGATGGAGTTATCTACGAATGTTATAATTTTTTCTAATATAGACATTTAATATTTCTAATTTTTCTAATTTAGCCATACTCGCAGTATGGACTGCGAGTATGGCTGTCTAACTTTTAAAAATTCTGATGGGCGACTGTGACGATGTCACATATTTACTATATAATATATTATGTTTATTATGTGTATGTAGAGATAATTTGGAGTATAATATTGTATTTAATGTAAGCATTTTCTATAATATGTATGAGCATCCTCTAGTGACATATAAAGGATCATGCTAGGATGTGGGTTTGGGTTTAAATTTTCAAACACAGCGATACGTAGCGATCAGGTTAAAAGTGTAGCGTGTTTCGGATAGGTGGCGCTTTAAAAAGGAAGTCAATGGTGATCTTTATGGCGAAATAAATATCTGAATCTGAACATTCTAGTAGTATGTAGTTGCTTAGTTATAGGCCGATACATGAAATGTCTGTAGTTACCACTTAAAATTGATAGAGAAAGTAGAGTAGAGTCGTTTAAATTACATACTTGTTAGAATTTTGTTAAATGTTAAAGATGTTTTATCATGCAATTAATAAGTAATTACATAGAACATAAAACATGAATGTTAAATTTTTGATTAATTTAGATAATTTATACCGCTAGTCATATTTGTGCCTAAGTAAAAGCTTAGTTAAGCTTGTAATTTTATGGGTTTTCAACCATGTTGACTTTTGTGGTCATTTTCAGTAGGGAAGGGATTTCTATGGTTATAAAAACGGGAGTTGGGAACAAACTAGGATCAGTCCGGTCGATATCAGGAAGAAGTTGAGAAAACTGAAAGAGGGCAATCGCGAATAATAAATAAGTCAGGACGGAAGAAAACTATCTACAATACAATATTGGAAAAGAATAATTTCATAACATTTCCAATTACAATTGGAACAATTGGTGAGAATTTTATATTTATATACGCGAGTGATAGTGTTGTTTTTATCAAATCAAATCAAATCAAATCAAATCATTTTTATTAATTCAGGCACCTGTCCCATTCATTGCACACACAACAAATTCAGATACACTAGAATAGCAATAATATAACAATTAGAGTAACAATAATAATTATAAAAATATTAAAACAAATATCAATTAAATTAATAAAAAAAAAAGAAAAATTT
The DNA here is from genome assembly GCA_946902875.1 of Nematopogon swammerdamellus. NCBI lineage: Eukaryota > Metazoa > Arthropoda > Insecta > Lepidoptera > Adelidae > Nematopogon > Nematopogon swammerdamellus. The sequence continues at coordinate 17,977,208 of OX336348.1, read as the reverse complement.
AAAAAATCATCTTCAGTCATACGTAAGTAAAATTGTCACACACTTAAATGAAATAAAATAATAAAATTGTCTTCAATAAAAATATAAAAATAATAATAATAATGCCTAATACTTAATAATTTATTTATTTATTTTAAAAATTCATAATAACTAATGTACATGCCAACATTTTCAATAATAACATTTTGCTCGCTGGTCATGACGCGACCAAGAAATGCTGCCTTCTGCTTGCGCAGCACTCCAAAGAAGTCATCGATCCTGTTCTCGGCGAACATGCCAGACGCACTACACCTCCACGGCAAACCCAGCATGCACCGCAGTGCATTGTTATATTGTACACGCAGCGAGTTAAACGCTCGCTGCGTGTAGTTGCACCACAGATGCCCGGTGTAGAGCGCCTGACAGTAGGCCTTGAACAGTGTGATCTTGACCTCCCTCGAGCACCGCGCAAACCGTCTGGCGAGCATGTTGCTCTTCATGGCAATTACTCTTCGCTGGCGCTCCATGTCTTCATCGTCCTTCAGTTTCTCCGTTATAATGTGACCGAGATACTTGAACTTTGTAACGGTTTTCAGAGGAAAACCGCGCAAAGTTACTGGTGGCACATTTTCGGGACCGGTGCCGTGTCGGAAGACCATCAATTCGGTCTTTTTTACGTTGTACGTCAATCCGTGTCCGGCAGCGTATTGCTCACAGATACCTAACAGCCTTCTCAGTCCCTTCACAGAGGGGCACAGCAGCACCATGTCGTCTGCATAACTCAAATTGTTCACGCAAACCGCGCCAAGGTGGCAGCCGACACCGGCGCCGCTGAGCTCCTCTATGAGTCCGTTCACATATAGATTGAACAGGGTCGGTTATACTTTTATTCGAATAATATTTTACTTTGATAATTTCCTTTATTTTCAATAATGATTATAATTTAGGATATTTTAAATCTAAATTTAAGTAATAAAACTCAAGTTCGGTTAAAGGAATTTTAAGAGATTATTTTAGGTTTAAAATAATCAAATATAATGAAATGAACAATCAAATCAACGTAAAAGGAATCGCCGCGTAGCCGTACACATTGCGAATTGCGTTTTGTGATTTTGAAGAGATACAGACGCGTCATATCAATGTAACGCTCTAATCTATGTTTTGAAAGTTGAGGTTTGATTTCTGATAGAATCGCGATTGAAATAATTCCAAATTCCAAATTCTAAATATTTTATTGAAAATTTTAACAAATTACATGATATAGGTGTTTATACACTTGTTTATCTTATCTACGTAATTTACTAGAATTTTAAAAATGATGTGTAAGTAACTATGCTCGAAGAAGGCACTAGACTTTCATCCGTATTGCCTATTCTTCGTTCTGTTTGGTGTGGTATAGGATAGGTGTTAGGTACTTTAAAGATTGATACAAATAATAATCAGAAAGAAAAAAGAAAAATACTTTGACGTGTTAGTAAACCAGTACATAATATGTATACCTACTCAAATTATTCATCCGCACAAATAAACAGATGTATAAATAAATTTAAACTTGTATTATATTACATATATAAACCACGTATATATACATGTAGTTACATAAGAGTATACATATTAGTAATACAATAAATATTTATAAACCTACGCAAACGTAATATGTGTAGTATGTGATATGTGCAATACGTGAAATATGTGTTTTTTTTTATTATTTATAATGTACAGAATATAATAATTATAAAAATATAAATAAAAGTGTGAAGAAATTAGAATTAAAATGAAGAAGAAAGTGAGAACCGGCTATCGTATTTTTTGTTTTTCAATTTAGTCATTGAATTAAAAAAAAAAAAAATTATTAAAACAAAAAATAAAAATAAATAAATAAAGATTCTATGAATATAATGAACACGACTGTCATTGCAGAATTGTACTATTGTACTATTATTCCCATTTATTTACACATTTTTTTTATATTAATTTTACATAATATTTACAAACTTAAAATCTAAAATTAATACAAAAACAAATGGAGTTTCCACCACCGGCGGCGGGGCGAGCCCAAGCTACCGATGGTCGGGTCCCAAAGAGAGGAACCTCCGGACGATGCGTGCAGTGTCGAGCAGGGCTGCCTTCTGGATCTGGCCCTTGACCCAACCACTCAGCGAGAGCCTCTCAAGGTGGTCGTCGAGGCTCTTCGCTATCAGCCCATGCGCCGAAACGACTATGGGCACAACGATCGTCGAGTCGACGGGCCACATTTTGGTAACCTCGTGCTGTAGATCCAGATACTTTAACATCTTCTCTGCTTCCTTACTGACGAGGTTACCATCATGCGGCACGGTGATATCGACGAGCGTTGCGCGCCTTGCCTCCCGGTCCACTATCACAATATCAGGTCTGTTCGCGAGAATAGTCCTGTCTGTGATAATGGACCGGTCCCAGTAGAGTGTGACATGACCGTTCTCGAGAACTGGCGGCGGATTGTACTTATAGTAAGGCACTTCGGTACCTACAAGGTTGAACTTTAAGGCAAGTTGCTGGTGGATAATCCTGGCTACTAGGTTGTGTCTATGCAAATACTCGGTGTTGGCAAGCTGCGAACAACCGGAAATCACATGTCTGAGGGACTCGCCAGGTTGGTGGCAGGCGCGGCAGATGTCAATGGTCCCGTCCTTCATTATGTGTTTCCTATAGTTGTTCGTCTTGACAACCTCATCTTGTATTGCAAAGACAAACCCTTCGGTTTCCCCGAAGAGGTCCCCGAAGCGTAGCCAGTGCACGGAAGCAAGTTGGTCTACATCCGGTCCCGTGAGAGACCGGAAGTACCTACCGTGCAGCTCCTTGCCTTTCCATACTTCCATGCGGTCCTCGGTGCTCAGTACAACCGGCTTCCGCCAGTTCTCTTTTCCCATGCTCAGCGGTGTAAGACCTTTATCGCTGGTGACGACATCGCGATGCATCTCACAAACATCAGTCTTTTCCAAAAAGTACTGACGGAGATTGCATACCTCGCGGTTGTGCAGGTTCTTGGCATTTAACATACCTCGACCCCCACACTTCCGCGGGATATACAACCTCATGACCGATGATCGTGGGTGATGCATACGGGATTTCGTCATCAGCGTCCTGACCTTTCTGTCCAGCGAGTCCAATTCGGTCTGAGTCCATCTGAGAATACCGAAAGTATATACGAGCACAGGCATGACCCAACCGTTATAGGCACGAATTTTATTGCCGCCTGACAAAAGGCTATTTAGTACTTTTGTAAGACGACGAAAAAACTTTTCCTTAACTGATTGTTTCATGTCCGTATCCCGTATGCTGAGAGCCTCCGATATTCCCAGATATTTATAAGTTTCGTCTTCGGAGAGAGCTCGAACATTCATGGACTCCGACAACTGTATGCCGCCGGAGTTCACGATCACACCACGTTCCACATGGATGGTCCCACATTTTTCCAAGCCGAACTCCATTCCAATGTCGTTGCTGAAGCCTTCAGTTATCTTCATCATCGACATTAGTTCGGTGTCCGACTTGGCAAACAGTTTGAGGTCATCCATATAAAATAAGTGTGATATTCGAGAGCCTCCTCTTCGAAGACAGTAGCCCAGCTCTGAGTCCTCAAGCAGAGTGCTAAGAGGGTTCAGAGCCAGACAAAACCAAAGCGGACTCAGACTGTCTCCCTGGAAGATCCCCCGCCGTATGGGAATCCGGTCGTCTGCAGCCGAAGTCCGTTCGCCACCTGGTACACGAAGGATAGTACTCCATTGTTCCATACATGCGCCAAGGAATTGACAGATATTCGTGTCAGTTTTGTATAGTTCTAGTATCCTTAGCAACCATGTATGGGGCACGGAGTCAAATGCCTTCTTGTAGTCTATCCAGGCAGCAGACAGGTTCTTTCGATTGCGTCGGACCTGCTGACAAACGGTCATGTCCATAAGGAGCAGCTCCTTAGTACCGCGGGACCCAGCCCGACATCCATTCTGAGCAACGGACAAGATGTTATTGTCCTTTATGTGAATTGATATTTTGTGCGTCAGAATGGATCCTATTATTATACTATTGCAAAATATTGCACAACATTCGATCGCTGTCTTCATGTGAGAACGACAGCAGCCATTAAAAAAATTTGTGTTGGTTATTGTTTTAGTTAATTTGTGTTAGGTTGTCTGGAATGTTGTTGTACAATTTTGGGCCCAAATAGATTAAAGTGTATGCGAAAAAGGTGCAGGTTTGCTCTTGTTCGGAAATTATGAGAAGTGATTTTTTGTGTACATTTGTGAGTATGTGTGTATGCGCCAAGTTTCAGCATGTACGTTTGTCGTACATTGAGCAGTCCACTATCTTTGTACAGTGCTGCAGTTGGGTACCTGAATGGCTTACGAAGCATTACTTTTAATACCGATCGCTGTGCTCTTTCAATTAGAAGCATTATTGACTTCCCTGCGCCTCCCCATGCCAAAATTCCATAGTTTAACAATGAACCGCATAAACCATGGTAGATTTCTTTAAGAAGGGGCGGGTCGGCAATATCTCGAATCTGGTTGAAGAAGTATATTAACTTTTTTACTCTGTCTGCCAAACCCTTGATGTATACTTTCCAATTCAGGTGCTTGTCGATTATTAAGCCTAGGTATTTAATGGTATCTACCTTATCCAGAGATATACAGTCACATATTCCAGTATTTCTGCAGGTAAAATTATGTGTCTTTAATTGGATTACCGCTTGTGGTTGTCCTCTAGCAGTTATCGAAAAGGTAATATATTTTGTTTTTGTGCAGTTTATAGATAGTACGTTATTTTGTAACCAGGTAAGTACAGTGTTTAACCCGACTTGAGCCCTTTTATTAGTTTCTTCCCAGGACGGTCCTTTGAAAAGGATGACAGTATCATCTGCAAATGTCACGGTGATACCGTGGTCCAGTTTAGTTCTACAAAGTCCGTCTATGTAGATAAGGAACAGTACAGGCCCCAAGACACTGCCCTGGGGCACGCCATAAGTGATGGGGTAGTAGTCAGAATAGCAATAGTCCTCATAACCTCGATGTTTTACTGCCTGTTTGCGGCCTGTGCGGTAAGATTCGAACCAATTTAACTGAGAACCTCGTATGCCAATTCCCTCTAGTTTTTTGAGCAATATAGGTAGGGCAACTGTGTCGAATGCCTTGGCCAAATCAAGGAAGATACCAATGCACTTTTCCTGGTTATCCAAGGCACTCGACACAAAATTTGTGACCTCAAGAATAGCATCTTCTGTGTTACGCCCCTCTCGGAAGCCGAATTGGTTTTTGGATAATAAATTATTATTTTCTAAATAGGACACTAGCCTAGACTTGACAATTTTTTCCAATATTTTCGATAATGTACTTAAAAGCGCAATAGGTCTATAGTTTGTAATATTTTCTGCGGGACCGCTTTTGTAAATTGGAACTATAAGAGCAGTTTTTAGGATATCCGGGAAAGTTGCACTAGACATGCTTAGGTTGAAGAGGAACGCAAGGGGTTTTATAAGACTTTCTGCTCCTAGTTTTAATACTTTAGACGATATATTAGCGACTCCACATGAGCTTGCTGTTTTTAGGTGGGTTAAAATTTTTTCTACATTTCTACAATTAAAAATTTTTCTAAAATTCTTTCTAGGATCCGTTGCAGCTAGGAAGAAAGATTGTAGGGGGGGCTGCTAACTGAGGTGGCCTTCTTGGCAAGTGTATGTACATCTGTATTTGAGTTGTCTAGCAGTTTAGAGGCTAAACTGTGGCCTATGCCGGTTAAAAAATTGTTGATCGCATTTAGTGGGTTAGAAGTATCGATTCGAAATTTGTTGATGGCTTCTTCGAGGTTGTTTTGATTGGTTGTTTTGATAGAGTCTGTGAATTCTTTTACAGTTTCCCAGCACTTTCTGGGATCTCGGATATTTTCGTACAGGACTTTGGCTATTTTTATTGCCTTTGAGCATATATTTCTGTATTGTTTGTATTGGTTTCGTAAAAGAATGTCTTCTGGGGTTCTTTGAAGTTTGAGATGTAATTTGTCGCGTTTGCTAATGCACATTACTAGGTTTTTCGTTATCCAGGGTTTTAACATTTTGTTTTTATTTGATAAGGTTATTTTATGCTGATGGTTTTTCATAATGGATTTTACATTGTCGGTAAATTTAGTGAATGCGATATTTGTATCTGTTATTTGATATAGAAAATTCCAAACATATGACTGTAATTCATTGTGAATGGACACAAAGTCTGTTTTAATGGTATATTTATTAATAACGGAGGACTTATGGTGAGAATTTTTTTCCATGCCCAACATAATAGGAAAGTGGTCAGTTAATGCAGTCTGACAAATCGCTGCCTTCATCTTCCTTTTACTTTTGACCATAAAGATATCGAGGCAGGCTGTACTTCTTGTTGGTTTATTAATGGATGGTATAAATCCGTTCTCTAGTAAAAGACATAGGAAGTCATTAGCCGATCTATTGTCGGGATCCAATATATCTAGGTTCAGGTCTCCGGTTGTTATAATGTCCTTGTGCGATCGCTTCGAACGTATATATCTATCTAAACTATGGATGAAGGGATCCAGGTTAAGGTAGGAGGGGGGTCGATAGATAGTTAGCACGAGGGTGTGTCGTTTAGTGTGAGGGCCAGCGCACTACAGTCCTCCAGCGGCGGCTCTTCCGTCTGCACCTGTACGTCCTCGTGTGTATACACAACGAATCCGTCATTCTTATTTTTGTGTTTTGTTCTCGTAAATATTGAACAGCCAGGCACCTGGTTTATGTATGAGGCATGATGTAAGTGACATTCAGTTAGGCAAATAAAGTTAAATACCACTCTCGTTCTTTGCAGCATTATCATTAGTTCGTCAAAGTTACGATTTATACTACGAACAAGCTGTGCCCGCGGCTCCGCCCGCTCTCATATTTCACTTCACTGCTAACCTCATAAGCCATTTAGCGTGATAGTAAGTAGCCTATAGTTGATGAGAAGAATCAAGCTATCCGTAGAATTTTGTTTTATTAAAATCGGTTCAGTGGTTCTCGAGTTATAAGCGGACAGACAGACACTCAGACAGAAAGCAGACGTTGGATTTTATTATAGGTAAGGAAAGGAAGGAAAAAGAAAGGAAGGAAAGGATATTTGCTGTGATTATTTTCAAGTTATAATTATTTTTATTGAATAAGATTTGTGATTTGAGATCGGAGAATTTGATTTCTTCCGGTTGTGAGCATATTTCTGTTTCCAATAGTTGAAAGTTGTCTAAATCTTCCATAAGTACACTATCCATTAGGTGAATTGAAGTATATTTGTGTCTGGTTGAGTGTATGTATATTTGTGATTTCGTGATTAAGAATTATTGTAAATAGTGTAGTATAATGTATTATAGTTAGTTTATTTTTGAAGATGTATGGTAATATTAGGTAGGTATTAATGAACATAGTTACAGTATGAACAAGTATGCTATGGCAAGGTAAGTTAGTTACATATTTAAGAATTATTGTAAATAGTGTGGTATAATGTATTATAATTTGTTGATTTTTGAAGATGTATGGTAATATTAGGTAGGTATTAATAAACATAGTTACAGTATGAACAAGTATACTATGACAAGGTAAGTTAGTTACATATTTAAGTAATATAGGTATGATTTGTATTACACTTAAAGTCGGTTTCACATCGACTGTTAGATCAGTTGGTCTACAAAAGCAAATTATACAGAGGCAGTATAGAGGGAGTCACAATTTTGACAGTTGTTCTTCACTGAAGATCCTAATGGGTTTATCTTCTTGGGCGGAACTCTTGCGTACAAACACGCGACCAGCCTTCGCCCAGGAGTAGCTGTAGTTTGCTGTTTTAGCAGCCGTTCTGGTCAGAGCGAGAAGCCGTTTGGTGCGTTGAGTGAGACTCTCTGAGATGTATATCAAGGCGGGGGGAGGAGGAGCGGCGACGACTTCAGCAGCTGTCGCCGGCAGCAGTCCCAGGTCGGCGAAGCTCAGTCTGCCGCAGGCATGTCTTACGCGTGTTTTGTTGTAGCTCTTCACAGCCTCTAGGAAGCGATCTCTCGTGTTTGTAGAAATTAATTCCACAGTTATGGGTCTCGGAGATTTGTTATTCTTTGGGATCGGTCCTCTTCGAATCTGTAGCACATGTGAATCGTGGAAGTCTGCATTAACAAGTTGCTTGATTTTGTTGAGAGTATCATCCAGTTTTTCGGCCGGTCTGTCGGGAATGCCTCTAATTTCACACTCTCGGCTTAGAAGCCTTTGTTCCAGTTCGTCGTGTTTCGTTTCCATAATTAAGGACTTCGTAGTTAATTGTGAGTTTTTTATTTCAAGCTCTTCAATACGGTATTTCAGTTGCGAGTTTTCTTCCAGCTCGCTTACAACTTTGTCGTAGGTGCTGGAGTATGTCTGTATGGTGTTGATAATTTCGTCGTATTTTTTACATAACTCGACTTGTTTCTCGTGATATTCCTTCATTCGTTCCCAAGAAGATCGTTGGTGTTCGTTCAGTTTTTTGTCAAGAAACGATTGTAGACATGTAAACAACAAACGGGCTTTTTTCGTCAAGTTGAGCAGTTAAGGCGGCGGTGTCTGCTGGGTCGGTTTCCTTTGTTAAGGTAAATGTATTGTTGAGGCTTGGACTGTTTCCGCCACCCGTTGTGCGTACAAATGCGCGATTGGCAACGTTAGAATTGCGCGGGAACGGTAGTTCATACGCTATAGGCTGCGCTGTAGGCATGTTAAGCGATCGCTCTGTTGTTGTCGAGAGGTCAGTTGGCGGGGCGACAGCGGTGGAGGGGTCGGTGGCAGCGGAGGCTGACGAGGGGGCGTTATTCGGCACAGACGGCGCGGACTGCGGCGACGGCGGGGGAGGCGGGCGCGGTGGCGGAGGCAGTGAAGGCTGCGGTGGGAGAAGTGAAGTCGACGTCGCAGGGGGCGCGGGGGCAACTCCGCCCGGAACGTCATCGGTGATCTCGACGTCACTCATTCCGGCTGGGTTGCCACATTTGCTAGTTTAGTCGGTGTCTGAGTTTGTCAGTGTGGGTAGTGCCGAAATTATGTGTTTTGTTTTGCATAGCAAACATGTCCATGAGTGTTTTGTCTTCTTGGCCATTTTGATGAACTTTGCCTCGCTCGCAATCCCGCCACAAGAGAAGTGAAAGTCGTGCATGCATGATTTGCACTGCAGTCCGTCTAACTCATGTATACAATCGTTACACTTGAAGCAGTTCATCGTAGGTGTGTTGGTGAGGAGACGTGTGTGTGACAGCTGTTGAATGTGTTAGTGAGATAGCGAAAGAAGTCGGTTTGCGGTTTTGCGATTCCTGTGATATCCTCCCGGGTATCACTCGACGTCACCAGGTACCGGATAGTTGATTCTATACACAAACTTTGGAATTTTTCACTTATTATAGGTTTACATATATTTAGAAGAATTTTAACTATGGAGCGTACGTAATTTGGATGTTGGTGGCGATGTTGCCACACCAAAAAATAAATTTACCTACTTGTTTTAAATATTAGTTAAAATAATGGGCTTATTTTATTATGCTAGTAATTGAGGAGTGAGTTAATTGAACACAATGAAACACTACACATCAATTCAAGTAATTCTACATTTGTTTTAGATATAAAATTTGATTTTAATTAATAAAATTTTATTATGTTTGCATTACACACCACGAAATTAAATGTAAATGTTTCTATTGGAGAAATAGTTTGCGCACAAATATGAAGATGGATTAGGGAAAACTACAAAGTAAATTCTGTCTTTAGGACTTGGTATGTCAACCACTTTCTTCTGCGATCTTTTGGGGCAGTAGAACTAAAATTAATTTAATTTTGATTGTTTTAATGTGCAATCGAGCTATGAAATCACATAAATACGCAATCTAAAAATGTATGAAACGATCACTTAAAAATTCGCCCATTATTGTTATTCTTTTCGTGTCTGTAAAGACTGGAAATGTAACTTTTTGAGGTACGATTTTGACTGGTTTAGTGGAAAATGGAAAACCAATCGAGGAAAAGCGCGTTTCCGACACAAAGCTTAGACCAATTTGTCTTTTTAAGAGTTTTAAGAGTTTTCATAAATTTTTAGGGTTCCGTACCTCAAAGGAGAAAAAAACGGAACACTTATAGTATCACTTTGGTGTCCGTCTCTCTGTCTGTCTGTCTGGCTGGCTGGCTGGTTGTCTGTCTATCTTTTTTTTTTTTTATTGACAGCGCGACATATGACGCCGAGCCACCCATAAGGTGTCTAACGACGCCCATGGACATTCGGTCGTATGCGGGGGTTGCGAATGCCATGCCGGCCTGACAGGTGCCCATTCATGCCCCTCTTGAAGGACCCGAGACTGTACTTGGGGGAAACTATATGGGCAGGGAGAGCGTTCCAGAGTTTACCGGTTCTGTAGAGGAAAGATCTGCAGAATCGATTGGTACGCATCCGCGGTAAGTCCAGCGTGTAGGGATGCAATCCCTGCCCAGTGCGCGTGGTGCGAAGGTGGAAAGGGGACTGCGGGATCGCATTAAACAGCTCCTCCGAGCACTCCCCATGGAATAAGCGATAGAACACACTTAGGGAGCCGACATCCCTACGGTGTTGCAGTGGTTCTAGATCGCAGGACACTTCGGGGTCACCCACTAGTCGCACGGCTCGACGCTGGATTGAGTCCAGAGGCGCAAGCTGCTATTTGGCAGAGCCATCCCACAGTTGCGAGCAGTACTCCAAGCAGGACCTGATCTGCGATTTATACAGAAGCAGCTTTTGGTCCGGCGTGAAGTACCGTCGCACCTTATTGAGTACGCCCAGCTTTTTAGAAGCCAGCTTGGCCTTCCCCTCGATATGGCGATGAAAGTTCAGGTCGTGCGACAGTTCGACTCCGAGGACCCCGAGGTGTTCGCTTAATTTAAGCGACGTGCCTTGGAATAAAGGAGCCGGTGTGAACGCCGCTCTCTTCGCACTGAACGCGCAAACTTGTGTCTTGGAAGCGTTGAACTCGACCAAGTTCCTACGGCCCCATTCGGAAATAGAGCCGAGTGTGTGTTCGAGCTCAGACACAAGTCTTCGCCTCTTCTCGTCGACAATATCCCGACTGGCTGAAGGGTGACTGGTGTAGGATCCGTGTCATCTGCATAACAATGTATGTTGCCCAGAGACAGCATATCATTGATATGCAGAAGAAATAGCGTGGGTGACAACACAGATCCTTGTAGTACGCCGGCGTTCACTGACATGGCGTCCGACGAGCAACCCTCCACTAGGACCTGAATGCTACGCCCATGTAGGAAGTCGGCGACCCAGTCACAGAGGCCAGAAGGAAATCCGTAAGCCAGAAATTTGCCCAAGAGCGACTTGTGCCAAACCCGGTCAAATGCCTTGGCAATATCAAGGCAAATTGCCAAGGATTCACCACGACCTTCAAGCGATTCCCCCCAAAGGTGAGTGACGTACGCTAGGAGATCACCAGCAGATCGTTTTGGCCGGAAGCCGTATTGCCGATCACTGATGAGGTCATTCGTCTCTAGGTACTTCATGAGCTGCGCATTTATAATGCGCTCCATCACCTTACCCATCGATCACCGCTTGTCTGTCTGTCAAGACCTTTTTTTTTCAAGGAACGGGTAGAGGTATCAAGTTTAAATGAATATCAAATACTATCTACGTTTCCTCGGAGGTGTAAAAAATGTAAGCTTCTAAGTCAACGCAATCACTAGATACGGCCATTTAAGTAACATATTTTGCTATTGGAAAATCAAATCAAAACCAATATAGTACTTCCCGTTAACTTAGAATCATGAAATTTCGTAAGAAGCAAGGTCTCACAAGTCACAGCACAAGTAAAGGGAAAAATCCGAAAATTGTAAAGGAGAATGCCTTTCTGTCCATACATTGCCGGCCCACATTTAAATATTTTTGTGCCACAATGATTTTTATCACATACGATAGATTTTAATTCCTACTTCATAAATCAAAGTAGTTAAATTTTTTTTATAATGCAGTAATTGAGTTATTCCTTATCAAAATGTTTATAACTTGCAATAGAATGTTGAATCTAATAAAAATAAAACTCAAATGTCGATAGTTGTCAAAGACAAACTAGTCATGTGCGTTATCAACCATTTTTGGTAACCGTGACCTTTTTTTTTTTATTATTTAATCCGGTATGGGTGGCTGAGTCGGAGGGGCCAAAGCGCATGCTCCGACCAGCCAATATGATCTCCGAGAAGGTAGGTGCCATACCGGAGACTTCCCTGGACGGTGATTGCTCGCTAATAGCGAATCGCTAGCTAATATTCGCACGTTCTCTTTCTTGCATTTGGGGACTTACTTAAAGAGAGAGGGAAGGCTTAATTTGCCTGGCATAACAGCGTATGCCAGGCAGGCTGACAGACAACTCATAACCGACAATAATTATGTCTTCCCTTTCCTTTAAGTAGGTAAGTCCCCAAATGCAAGAAAGAGAACGTGCGACTCGCTGTTAGCGAGCAATCACCGTACTTTCTAGTTTCACCAAATAAATCTTTTCATGGGAAAATAACCTTTATCATAAAATCAATAAGGTCGTATTTGCGTTGGTAAGGCTTAGATATTTACGAAATATCTAACGCCACGGGTAACAACAAGAACAGTTGTCAGTTAGTTAGTTATTAGCAGCTGGTGCTGCTAGCTCCACCGTGTCTGTCGACCGAGTCCAACCGTTACTGGTCTGTGGTTACTGGCTACAACAAACGAGCGCAGAACGTTGAGCGAGAGCGTGGGCGATGCGGTTTTGATACCGATATTTCGCAATGGATATCAATATCGGTATTGAAAAGAGATATCGGTTAGATCACGGTTACCAAAAATGGTTGATAACGCACATGACTAAATAGGGATACGCCTGTACTCACTCTCCCTCATGACATTTATATCCGTCATGCACGAAGTCATGCGTCATATACCACACTACGTTTTATCAACTAACTTTTGGAACGGGCGCATTGTCCATCTTTGTCTCTCCTTCGAAAGTGACAAAGACAGAACAGCGCTAGTGCGCTTAGGACATTGGAAAGGGGGGACTACTTTGTATAGCCAGTTATTAGATGGTTCAAAATATTCAAATCAATACTGCCAGTAATCGTGCATACCTTTTAAACTGCAAATAGTTTTAAAAAATCCTCATATTTTAAACTATTATTTCAAATACATTTTATTGTGACATAAACACTTTTTTATGTAGGCCGAGATATGGCATTCTCCTTTACCCGTATAGTCAAATGTAGTAAGACTTTTTGTGTGTTAGTCGGTCAAGTATCGCACGTGGGCTCTTCGAGAAAAAATTATTACCATCCAACTCACCATAGGTCTAGTTTTAATTGTCTTTTTAAGAGTTTTAAGAGTTTTCATCAATTTTTAGGGTTCCGTACCTAAAAGGAGGAAAAAACGCAACACTTATAGGATCACTTTGTTGTCCGTCTCTCTGTCTGTCTGTCCGGCTTGCTGGTTGTCTATCTGTCTGTCAAGACCTTTTTCCTCAGGAACGGGTAGAGGTATCAAGTTTAAATTAATATCAAATACTAAGGTCTACGTTTCCTCGAAGGTGTAAGAAATTCAAACATCTAAGTCAATGCTATCACTAGATACGGCCATTTAAGTCACATATTATGCTATTGGCAAATCAAATCAAAAACCTATAGAATATTTCCCGTTAACCAAGAATCATGAAATTTCGTAAGAAGCAAGGTCTCACAAGTCACAGCACAAGTAAACGGCTAAATTAGATCATTGTAAAGGAGAATGCCTTTCCGTCCATACATTGACGGCCCACAATAAAATATTTTTGTGCCACATTGATTTTTATCACATATGATAGATTTTACTTCCTCCTTCATAAATCACAGTAGTTTTATTTTTTATATGGCAGTAATTTAGTTATTCCTTGGTAAAATGTTTATAACTTGCAATAGAATGTTGAATCTAATAAAAATAAAACCCAAATGTCGATAGTTGTCAAAGACAAACTAGTCATTTGCGTTATCAACCATTTGATCTAAGCGATATCGGTTTTTAATACCGATATTGATATGCGCAGCAAAATATCGGTATCAAAACCGCATTACTCACGCTCTCGCTCAACGTTCTGCGCTCGTTTATTGTCGCCAGTAACCACCGACCAGTAACGGTTGGACTCGGTCGACAGACACGGTGGAGCTAGCAGCACCGGCTGCTAATAACTAACTGACAACTGTTCTTGTTGTCACCCGCGCCGTTAGATATTTTGTAAGTATCTAAGCCTACCAACCCAAATACGACCATATATTGATTTTATGATAAAGGTAATTTTTCCATGGAAAGATTTATTTGGTAAAACTAGAAAGAACGGCGATTGCTCGCTAATAGCGAATCGCTAGCTAATAATTGCACGTTCTCTTTCTTGCGTTTGGGGACTTACCTAAAGAGAGACGGAAGGGATAATTTGCCTGGCATAACAGCGTATGCCAGGCAGGCTGACAGACAACTGATAACCGACACTAATTATGCTTTCCCTTTCTCCTTAGGTAAGTCCCCAAAACGTGCGACTCGCTATAAGCGAGCAATTACCGTACTTTCTAGTTTCACCAAATAAATCTTTTCATGGAAAAATTCCCTTTATCATAAAATCAATAAGGTCGAATTTGGGTTGGTAGGCTTAGATATTTACGAAATATCTAACGCCGCGGGTAACAACAAGAACATTAGTCAGTTAGTTCGTTATTAGCAGCTGGTGCTGCTAGTTCCACCGTGTCTGTCGACCGAGTCCAACCGTTACTGCTCTGTGGTTACTGGCGACAACAAACGAGCGCAGAACGTTGAGCGAGAGCGTGATTGATGCGGTTTTGATACGGATATTTCGCAACGGATATCAATATCGTTATTGAAAACAGATATCGGTTAGATCACGGTTACCAAAAATGGTTGATAACGCATATGACTAAATAGGGATATGCCTGTACTCACTCTCCTTCCTGACATTTATATCCGTCATGCAAGAAGTCATGCGTCATATACCACACTACGTTCTATCAACTAACTTTTGGAACGGGCGCATTGTCCATCTTTATCTCTCCTTTGAAAGTGACAAAGACAGAACAGCGCTAGTGCGCTTAGGACATGTGAAAGGGGTGACTACTTTATATTGCCACTTATTCGATTGTTCTAAATATTCAAATCAATACTGCACGTAATCGTGCATACCTACCTTTTAAACTACAAAAAGTTTTAAAAAAAATCCTCATATTTTAAACTATTATTGCAAACACATTTTATTGTGACACAAAAACGTTTTTATGTGAGCCAAGGATCGGCATTCTCCTTTACCAGTATGGTCAAATGTAGTAAAACGTTTTGTGTGTCAGTCGGTCAAGTATCGTACGTGGGATCTTTGAGAAAAAATTATTACCATCCAACTCACCATAGGTCTTAATGGATTCATCGGTCTTCAGCGGTTCCGATTCTGCCACTTCATTGACGACCTTTACTCTGAACTCATAATCTTCTCCCTCTTCGAGCCCACGGACGTCTATCTCCGGTTCGTTGGTCGTGTTGACTGGTTCCCAGCTACCAGTGGGCTTTTTCATCTTTTCTACTACGTATCCTGTCACTGGCTTGCCTGTGGACATAATCGTTAAAGAATCAGTATTGTCAAGTGGTAGTGGTCAGAAACCACCTTCGCAGGAAAGATTTCTTTAAGATATTTCATTGATAGATAGCAAATTGCAAAGAAACACTTGCAAAGAAAATAATCTGTGGGCCCTTTGGCACTGTCAGTATGGAACGCTAAGATTTTCCGTAATGCTTCAAAGTCCTCATATTAACATCAGATCTCACCTCCATCATCCTCAGGTTTCTTCCAGCTCAGTTTGCAGCCACTCTGAGTGACATCAGCCACGATGATAGGACCACCAGGTTTGCCAGGAGCAGAGAGGACAGTGATCTCGACTTCAACCTCATGGGTGCCATATTGATTGGTTGCTAGGATGCGATAAGTACCGGTGTCGGCGCGAACAGACTCTGTGATGTTCAGCTTGGTGTTATGGTCCACGCTGAAAACGCCGGTCTTCACCTGGTGAGTTTAGAAATAACGATTTGAACAAACATGTGATATCAGCAGGGCTTAAGTTTGGAATATAGGCTCTTCGTAGTTCTAGAAGGACATTTGACATAACGTATTTCTATAGAACTGGACCCATTTCTCCTGACATGACTTGCTGCATTCATGATGAGAGCCTATCATATTTCCGAACCTCTACGTTTTTGAAATGGAACGAACCTCTGTCTCATCCTTCTTCCATTTCTTGAACCACTGCACCGTGGGCGCTGGGTCTCCCTCCACATTCACGTCAAAGAAGATAGGCCGGGGCTGGCGAACCACGAGCGGCTTGAGGTTCGCGAGGTCGATGCGAGGTTTTACTGGAATTTACATCTTCATCATAGTAGTTAGCAACGTCATCATCATCATCACGATCACAATAATGATAACATCTTTATCATTGTTTTCAACACTATTAAGGCAATCATCATTGTCAACATCAGAAACATCCTCGTTAAGTTCAACACCAACAAGATTAGCACCTTCTAGAGCATTTTTGTCAGCCTCGTTAGCTCAGTGGTGCAGACAGTCAACTGTCGCTATTGAATGTTAAGCAACGCTGGGCGCGGTCAGTACTTGGATGGGTGACCGCTGACCGTTGGAGGCTGACCGAGGTTCGGATTCCTCGTAAAACTGTAGGTCCCTTCCCTCCTAATCTTACTTGGTGGTAGGGTTTAACCCGCCCGGGTTGGTACCACCGCACTGAATGAAACGTCGGTCCAAACGGCTATGTAAATAGTTTGTGTTTTCCGACCAGTTCAGTGTAGCCGGCACGATCAAAGGGGGAAGCACTGACATGGCACCTAGTTCACCCGGTGTTATGGGCTGACATCACGGACGTTGCAGGTGATGTCACATTAACCGTGTCAGTTTCCATAAAAAAAAAAAAAAAAGCGTCAATATGTCAGCCTCCAACGGTCAAGCGGTCACCCATCTAATCACTGACCGCGCCCAGGTGTGCTTATGATTATGACCGACAGTCGATCGATCGCACCACTGAGCTACCGAGGTTGACAAAAAGAGTCTTGGCGCATCATGTCTTTGACGCTTAGACCAATTTGTCTTTTTAAGAGTTTTAAGAGTTTTCATCAATTTTTAGGGTTCCGTACCTCAAAGGAGGAAAAAACGGAACACTTATAGAATCACTTTGTTGTCCGTCTCTCTGTCTGTCTGTCCGGCTGGCTGGCTGGTTGTCTGTCAGTCTGTCAAGAACTTTTTTCTCAGGAACGGGTAGAGGTATCAAGTTTATATTAATATCAAATACTAAGGTCTACGTTTCCTCGAAGGTGTAAGAAATTCAAGCACCTAAGTCAACGCAATCACTAGATACGGCCATTTAAGTCACATATTTTGCTATTGGCAAATCAAATCAAAAACCTATAGAATATTTCCCGTTAACCTAGAATCATGAAATTTCGTAAGAAGCAAGGTCTCACAAATCACAGCACAAATAAACGGCTAAATTAGATAATTGTAAAGGAGAATGCCTTTCCGTCCATACATTGCCGGCCCACAATAAAATATTTTTGTGCCACATTGATTTTTATCACATATGATATTTATTTATTTATTTATTTATTTAAGGTTCACCAACAGGTCGGACACATTTACATTCAAGTACGAGTATGTATAAGTACAACATAAGCTATAGTGTGGACCCAATGACGGGCAAACACCTCCTTCAATATTTGCTGGCATCACATTGCTTATAAATATAAATATATAATTTCTTCTACCCACCTAGAACAAAAACTAAAAATGACTGTAACTGCTCGCATGAAAAGTACCAGGAGCCCATAGGAGCCAAACGATGCTGTGGCGAAACGCAACGCAGCACGGCACGACCCATCCAGCAGAGCAGTATCGTTTACTCTGTTGCACTCACATCACGACGCTACATCCGTTTCGTCGTCGTCGATCGGCTCACGCATTCCGTATGAATGTAGGTACAACTTCCACTAACATTTCAGCAATCAGCACTGATCGTAAAATTATATCTATAATAACTACTATGCTATATGACACCATAAACACTATGATGACGAAAAAACTATTTCAAAGGATTAACTATTAACAGATACCTAAACAATAATAATAATAAGTTACTTTCACAAATATCTACGTCTACGTAAATACAGAAAAAAAACTCGAAAATACATAAAGGCACACCTCAACATATGTAGGTATGTCTGCAAGAAAAAAAAACAATTAACAAGTCACAATAAGCAAATAACAACTCGTCTCGAGAACTATAAAATACTATATACATAATTAGCACAAAGTATTATATTCTTCATTAAGCAATTTTCATCAATCATACAACACACCATCACTCCCTCACACACACGCACACGCCCTCACACACACACACACACACACACACTCCCTCGTGCCTTCACTGTTTACATAGCTTGGTAGATTGCTTTGAGATGCTCCTTATACTTGCGAATTTTGGTGGAAAACATGTCTAAATCATGTTTCTTAGTCAACTCATTGTATTCACGCGAAATGTTAGCTATAGGACTGTAATGACCGAGTGATGTTCTGTACCTACGAACACTCAGAGGATTAAAGTTTCTCAACCGTGTCGATGGTCGTGGGATCTGAAAGGTAATTGATTGCAATATTTCGGCACATTCTGTGTAGTTATTTAGTATTTTATACAGAAACATTTGCCCTGCCATTTTTCGTCTGGAAGATAATGATAATAGTTTGTAATAATGAAGCCTATCATTGTAGTTCTTAAGAACCGAACGGTTGTTGTGTTTTACTGTTAAATAATATAAGAAACGTTTTTGTATACGTTCTATGCGTTGACTGTGAATGTCGAAAAACGGATTCCAGACAACCGAGCAGTACTCCAAATTGCTACGGACTAATGAGTTGAAGAGTGTGATTTTGGTCTTAGTGTGCAAAAAAGATTTTGAATTCCTAGATATGAAACCGAGCATTTTAGAGGATTTATTTATAATATTGTCGTAATGATTTCTAAATGAGAGTTTGCTGTCTAAAATAATACCCAAGTCTCTGATTTGTTGCAGTTCTTCCAGAGGCACTCCTTGTATGCTATAGCTTGTGCGTATAGGTCTATTCTTCTTGGTGAATTTAATATGTTTACATTTACTTAAATTTAAAGAAAGTCTGTTAGCCGAACACCAAACAGATATGCTCTCGATATCCTCTTGAAGCATCGTAGCGTCCGATTCATTGTCGATTGTAACGTATATTTTTAAGTCATCCGCAAACATTAGAAATTTGCAATGTTTGATAACTGTGTGTAGGCCAGGAAGAGGATAGGGCCCAAATGAGATCCCTGGGGAACGCCGGAAGTAGCCTCAAAACATCGGGAACCATATCCACTAGTTACCACTTTTTGTGACCTGCCACCCAAATATGACGAAAACCAGCTTAAGAATTGCCCATGTATTCCATACCAGTTTAGCTTTTGAAGTAGGATACAGTGATCAACTTTGTCGAATGCCTTGCTGAGATCAGTATAAATAGAGTCTACTTGTTCAGAGTGATCTAGTGCTAGAGTAAGGTCATTGACTAAACATGTAAGATTTGACAAAGTCGACAAATTGCTGCGGAACCCGTGTTGTTGAGGTATCAAGACTATTTTAAGGATAGATTTTACTTCCTACTTCATAAATCACAGTAGTTTTATTTTTTATATGGCAGTAATTTAGTTATTCCTTGGTAAAATGTTTATAACTTGCAATAGAATGTTGAATCTAATAAAAATAAAACCCAAATGTCGATAGTTGTCAAAGACAAACTAGTCGTTTGCGTTATCAACAATTTGATCTAAGCAATATCGGTTTTTAATACCGATATAGATATGCGCAGCGAAATATCGGTATCAAAACCGCATTACTCACGCTCTCGCTCAACGTTCTGCGCTGGTTTATTGTCGCCAGTAACCACCGACCAGTAACGGTTGGACTCGGTCGACAGACACGGTGGAGCTAGCAGCACCGGCTGCTAATAACTAACTGACAACTGTTCTTGTTGTCACCCGCGCCGTTAGATATTTTGTAAGCATCTAAGCCTACCAACCCAAATACGACCATATATTGATTTTATGATAAAGGTAATTTTTCCATGGAAAGATTTATTTGGTAAAACTAGAAAGAACGGCGATTGCTCGATAATAGCGAATCGCTAGCTAATAATTGCACGTTCTCTTTCTTGCGTTTAGGGACTTACCTAAAGAGAGACGGAAGGCATAATTTGCCTGGCATAACAGCGTATGCCAGGCGGGCTGACAGACAACTGATAACCGACAATAATTATGCTTTCCCTTTCTTCTTAGGTAAGTCCCCAAATGCAAGAAAGAGAACGTGCGACTCGCTATAAGCGAGCAATCACCGTACTTCCTAGTTTCACCAAATAAATCTTTTCATGGAAAAATTCCCTTTATCATAAAATCAATAAGGTCGAATTTGGGTTAGTAGGCTTAGATATTTACGAAATATCTAACGCCGCGGGTAAACAAGAACATTAGTCAGTTAGTTCGTTATTAGCAGCTGGTGCTGCTAGTTCCACCGTGTCTGTCGACCGAGTCCAACCGTTACTGCTCTGTGGTTACTGGCTACAACAAACGAGCGCAGAACGTTGAGCGAGAGCGTGATTGATGCGGTTTTGATACGGATATTTCGCAACGGATATCAATATCGTTATTGAAAACAGATATCGGTTAGATCACGGTTACCAAAAATGGTTGATAACGCATATGACTAAATAGGGATACGCCTGTACTCACTCTCCTTCCTGACATTTATATCCGTCATGCAAGAAGTCATGCGTCATATACCACACTACGTTCTATCAACTAACTTTTGGAACGGGCGCATTGTCCATCTTTGTCTCTCCTTTGAAAATGACAAAGACAGAACAGCGCTAGTGCGCTTAGGACATGTGAAAGGGGTGACTACTTTATATTGCCACTTATTCGATTGTTCAAAATATTCAAATCAATACTGCACGTAATCGTGCATACCTACCTTTTAAACTACAAATAGTTTTAAAAAAAATCCTCATATTTTAAACTATTATTGCAAACACATTTTATTGTGACACAAAAACGTTTTAATGTGAGCCGAGATTCGGCATTCTCCTTTACCCGTATGGTCAAATGTAGTAAAACGTTTTGTGTGCCAGTCGGTCAAGTATCGTACGTGGGCTCTTTGAGAAAAAATTATTACCATCCAACTCACCATAGGTCTTAATTGATTCATCGGTCTTCAGCGGTTCCGATTCTGCCACTTCATTGACGACCTTCACTCTGAACTCATAATCTTCTCCCTCTTCGAGCCCACGGACGTCTATCTCCGGTTCGTTGGTCGTGTTGACTGGTTCCCAGCTACCAGTGGGCTTTTTCATCTTTTCTACTACGTATCCTGTCACTGGCTTGCCTGTGGACATAATCGTTAAAGAATCAGTATTGTCAAGTGGTAGTGGTCAGAAACCACCTTCGCAGGAAAGATTTCTTTAAGATATTTCATTGATAGATAGAAAATTGCAAAGAAACACTTGCAAAAAAAATAATCTGTGGGCCCTTTGGCACTGTCAGTATGGAACGCTAAGATTTTCCGTAATGCTTCAAAGTCCTCATATTAACATCAGATCTCACCTCCATCATCCTCAGGTTTCTTCCAGCTCAGTTTGCAGCCACTCTCAGTGACATCAGCCACGATGATAGGACCACCAGGTTTGCCAGGAGCAGAGAGGACAGTGATCTCGACTTCAACCTCATGGGTGCCATATTGATTGGTTGCTAGGATGCGATAAGTACCGGTGTCGGCGCGAACAGACTCTGTGATGTTCAGCTTGGTGTTATGGTCCACGCTGAAAACGCCGGTCTTCACCTGGTGAGTTTAGAAATAACGATTTGAACAAACATGTGATTTCAGCAGGGCTTAAGTTTGGAATATAGGCTCTTCGTAGTTCTAGAAGGACATTTGACATAACATATTTCTATAGAACTGGACCCATTTCTCCTGACATGACTTGCTGCATTCATGATGAGAGCCTATAATATTTCCGAACCTCTACGTTTTTGAAATGGAACGAACCTCTGTCTCATCGTTCTTCCATTTCTTGAACCACTGCACCGTGGGCGCTGGGTCTCCCTCCACATTCACGTCAAAGAAGATAGGCCGGGGCTGGCGAACCACGAGCGGCTTGAGGTTCGCGAGGTCGATGCGAGGTTTTACTGGAATTTACATCGTCATCATAGTAGTTAGCAACGTCATCATCATCATCACGATCACAATAATGATAACATCTTTATCATTATTTTCAACACTATTAAGGCAATCATCATTGTCAACATCAGAAACATCCTCGTTAAGTTCAACACCAACAAGATTAGCACCTTCTAGAGCATCAATATGTCAGCCTCCAACGGTCATGCGGTCACTCATCTAATCAATGACCGCGCCCAGGTGTGCTTATGATTACGACCGACAGTCGATCGATCGCACCACTGAGCTACCGAGGTTGACAAAAAGAGTCTTGTCGCATCATCTCTTTGACGCTTAGACCAATTTGTCTTTTTAAGAGTTTTAAGAGTTTTCATCAATTTTTAGGGTTCCGTACCTCAAAGAAGGAAAAAACGGAACACTTATAGAATCACTTTGTTGTCCGTCTCTCTGTCTGTCTGTCCGGCTGGCTGGCTGGTTGTCTATCAGTCTGTCAAGACCTTTTTTCTTAGGAACGGGTAGAGGTATCAAGTTTAAATTAATACCAAATACTAAGGTCTACGTTTCCTCGAAGGTGTAAGAAATTCAAGCACCTAAGTCAACGCAATCACTAGATACGGCCATTTAAGTCACATATTTTGCTATTGGCAAATCAAATCAAAAACCTATAGAATATTTCCCGTTAACCTAGAATCATGAAATTTCGTAAGAAGCAAGGTCTCACAAATCACAGCACAAATAAACGGCTAAATTGGATAATTGTAAAGGAGAATGCCTTTCCGTCCATACATTGCCGGCCCACAATAAAATATTTTTGTGCCACATTGATTTTTATCACATATGATAGATTTTACTTCCTACTTCATAAATCACAGTAGTTTTATTTTTTATATGGCAGTAATTTAGTTATTCCTTGGTAAAATGTTTATAACTTGCAATAGGATGTTGAATCTAATAAAAATAAAACCCAAATGTCGATAGTTGTCAAAGACAAACTAGTCATTTGCGTTATCAACCATTTGATCTAAGCGATATCGGTTTTTAATACCGATATAGATATGCGCAGCGAAATATCGGTATCAAAACCGCATTACTCACGCTCTCGCTCAACGTTCTGCGCTCGTTTATTGTCGCCAGTAACCACCGACCAGTAACGGTTGGCCTCGGTCGACAGACACGGTGGAGCTAGCAGCACCGGCTGCTAATAACTAACTGACAACTGTTCTTGTTGTCGCCCGCGCCGTTAGATATTTTGTAAGCATCTAAGCCTACCAACCCAAATACGACCATATATTGATTTTATGATAAAGGTAATTTTTCCATGGAAAGATTTATTTGGTAAAACTAGAAAGAACGGCGATTGCTCGCTAATAGCGAATCGCTAGCTAATAATTGCACGTTCTCTTTCTTGCGTTTGGGGACTTACCTAAAGAGAGACGGAATGCATAATTTGCCTGGCATAACAGCGTATGCCAGGCGGGCTGACAGACAACTGATAACCGACAATAATTATGCTTTCCCTTTCTCCTTAGGTAAGTCCCCAAATGCAAGAAAGAGAACGTGCGACTCGCTATAAGCGAGCAATCACCGTACTTTCTAGTTTCACCAAATAAATCTTTTCATGGAAAAATTCCCTTTATCATAAAATCAATAAGGTCGAATTTGGGTTAGTAGGCTTAGATATTTACGAAATATCTAACGCCGCGGGTAACAACAAGAACATTAGTCAGTTAGTTCGTTATTAGTAGCTGGTGCTGCTAGTTCCACCGTGTCTGTCGACCAAGTCCAACCGTTACTGCTCTGTGGTTACTGGCTACAACAAACGAGCGCAGAACGTTGAGCGAGAGCGTGATTGATGCGGTTTTGATACGGATATTTCGCAACGGATATCAATATCGTTATTGAAAACAGATATCGGTTAGATCACGGTTACCAAAAATGGTTGATAACGCATATGACTAAATAGGGATACGCCTGTACTCACTCTCCTTCCTGACATTTATATCCGTCATGCACGAAGTCATGCGTCATATACCACACTACGTTTATCAACTAACTTTTGGAACGGGCGCATTGTCCATCTTTGTCTCTCCTTCGAAAGTGACAAAGACAGAACAGCGCTAGTGCGCTTAGGACATTGGAAAGGGGGGACTACTTTGTATAGCCAGTTATTAGATGGTTCAAAATATTCAAATCAATACTGCACGTAATCGTGCATACCTACCTTTTAAACTACAAATTGTTTAAAAAAAAATTCTCATATTTTAAACTATTATTGCAAACACATTTTATTGTGACACAAAAACGTTTTTATGTGAGCCGAGATTCGGCATTCTCCTTTACCCGTATGGTCAAATGTAGTAAAACGTTTTGTGTGTCAGTCGGTCAAGTATCGTACGTGGGCTCTTTGAGAAAAAATTATTACCATCCAACTCACCATAGGTCTTAATGGATTCATCGGTCTTCAGCGGTTCCGATTCTGCCACTTCATTGACGACCTTCACTCTGAACTCATAATCTTCTCCCTCTTCGAGCCCACGGACGTCTATCTCCGGTTCGTTGGTCGTGTTGACTGGTTCCCAGCTACCAGTGGGCTTTTTCATCTTTTCTACTACGTATCCTGTCACTGGCTTGCCTGTGGACATAATCGTTAAAGAATCAGTATTGTCAAGTGGTAGTGGTCAGAAACCACCTTCGCAGGAAAGATTTCTTTAAGATATTTCATTGATAGATAGAAAATTGCAAAGAAACACTTGCAAAGAAAATAATCTGTGGGCCCTTTGGCACTGTCAGTATGGAACGCTAAGATTTTCCGTAATGCTTCAAAGTCCTCATATTAACATCAGATCTCACCTCCATCATCCTCAGGTTTCTTCCAGCTCAGTTTGCAGCCACTCTCAGTGACATCAGCCACGATGATAGGACCACCAGGTTTGCCAGGAGCAGAGAGGACAGTGATCTCGACTTCAACCTCATGGGTGCCATATTGATTGGTTGCTAGGATGCGATAAGTACCGGTGTCGGCGCGAACAGACTCTGTGATGTTCAGCTTGGTGTTATGGTCCACGCTGAAAACGCCGGTCTTCACCTGGTGAGTTTAGAAATAACAATTTGAACAAACATGTGATTTCAGCAGGGCTTAAGTTTGGAATATAGGCTCTTCGTAGTTCTAGAAGGACATTTGACATAACATATTTCTATAGAACTGGACCCATTTCTCCTGACGTGACTTGCTGCATTCATGATGAGAGCCTATCATATTTTCGAACCTCTACGTTTTTGAAATGGAACGAACCTCTGTCTCATCGTTCTTCCATTTCTTGAACCACTGCACCGTGGGCGCTGGGTCTCCCTCCACATTCAGGTCAAAGAAGATAGGCCGGGGCTGGCGAACCACGAGCGGCTTGAGGTTCGCGAGGTCGATGCGAGGTTTTACTGGAATTTACATCGTCATCATAGTAGTTAGCAACGTCATCATCATCATCATCACGATCACAATAATGATAACATCTTTATCATTATTTTCAACACTATTAAGGCAATCATCATTGTCAACATCAGAAACATCCTCGTTAAGTTCAACACCAACAAGATTAGCACCTTCTAGAGCATCAATATGTTAGCCTCCAACGGTCAAGCGGTCACCCATCTAAACACTGACCGCGCCCAGGTGTGCTTATGATTACGACCGACAGTCGATCGATCGCACCACTTAGCTACCGAGGTTGACAAAAAGAGTCTTGGCGCATCATCTCTTTGACGCTTAGACCAATTTGTCTTTTTAAGAGTTTTAAGAGTTGTTATCAATTTTTAGGGTTCCGTACCTCAAAGAAGGAAAAAACGGAACACTTATAGGATCACTTTGTTGTCCGTCTCTCTGTCTGTCTGTCCGGCTGGCTGGCTGGTTGTCTGTCTGTCTGTCAAGCCCTTTTTTCTCAGGAACGGGTAGAGGTATCAAGTTTAAATTAATATCAAAACTAAGGTCTACGTTTCCTCGAAGGTGTAAGAAATTCAAGCATCTAAGTCAACGCAATCACTAGATACGGCCATTTAAGTCACATATTTTGCTATTGGCAAATCAAATCAAAAACCTAAAGAATATTTCCCGTTAACCTAGAATCATGAAATTTCGTAAGAAGCAAGGTCTCACAAATCACAGCACAAATAAACGGCTAAATTAGATAATTGTAAAGGAGAATGCCTTTCCGTCTATACATTGCCGGCCCACAATAAAATATTTTTGTGCCACATTGATTTTTATCACATATGATAGATTTTACTTCCTACTTCATAAATCACAGTAGTTTTTTTTTTTATATGGCAGTAATTTAGTTATTCCTTGGTAAAATGTTTATAACTTGCAATAGAATGTTGAATCTAATAAAAATAAAACCCAAATGTCGATAGTTGTCAAAGACAAACTAGTCATTTGCGTTATCAACCATTTGATCTAAGCGATATCGGTTTTTAATACCGATATAGATATCCGCAGCGAAATATCGGTATCAAAACCGCATTACTCACGCTCTCGCTCAACGTTCTGCGCTCGTTTATTGTCGCCAGTAACCACCGACCAGTAACGGTTGGACTCGGTCGACAGACACGGTGGAGCTAGCAGCACGGGCTGCTAATAACTAACTGACAACTGTTCTTGTTGTCACCCGCGCCGTTAGATATTTTGTAAGCATCTAAGCCTACCAACCCAAATACGACCATATATTGATTTTATGATAAAGGTAATTTTTCCATGGAAAGATTTATTTGGTAAAACTAGAAAGAACGGAGATTGCTCGCTAATAGCGAATCGCTAGCTAATAATTGCACGTTCTCTTTCTTGCGTTTGGGGACTTACCTAAAGAGAGACGGAAGGCATAATTTGCCTGGCATAACAGCGTATGCCAGGCGGGCTGACAGACAACTGATAACCGACAATAATTATGCTTTCCCTTTCTCCTTAGGTAAGTCCCCAAATGCAAGAAAGAGAACGTGCGACTCGCTATAAGCGAGCAATCACCGTACTTTCTAGTTTCACCAAATAAATATTTTCATGGAAAAATTCCCTTTATCATAAAATCAATAAGGTCGAATTTGGGTTAGTCGGCTTAGATATTTACGAAATATCTAACGCCGCGGGTAACAACAAGAACATTAGTCAGTTAGTTCGTTATTAGTAGCTGGTGCTGCTAGTTCCACCGTGTCTGTCGACCGAGTCCAACCGTTACTGCTCTGTGGTTACTGGCTACAACAAACGAGCGCAGAACGTTGAGCGAGAGCGTGATTGATGCGGTTTTGATACGGATATTTCGCAACGGATATCAATATCGTTATTGAAAAAAGATATCGGTTAGATCACGGTTACCAAAAATGGTTGATAACGCATATGACTAAATAGGGATACGCCTGTACTCACTCTCCTTCCTGACATTTATATCCGTCATGCAAGAAGTCATGCGTCATATACCACACTACGTTCTATCAACTAACTTTTGGAACGGGCGCATTGTCCATCTTTGTCTCTCCTTTGAAAGTGACAAAGACAGAACAGCGCTAGTGCGCTTAGGACATGTGAAAGGGGTGACTACTTTATATTGCCACTTATTCGATTGTTCAAAATATTCAAATCAATACTGCACGTAATCGTGCATACCTACCTTTTAAACTACAAATAGTTTAAAAAAAAATCCTCATATTTTAAACTATTATTGCAAACACATGTTATTGTGACACAAAAACGTTTTAATGTGAGCCGAGATTCGGCATTCTCCTTTACCCGTATGGTCAAATGTAGTAAAACGTTTTGTGTGTCAGTCGATCAAGTATCGTACGTGGGCTCTTTGAGAAAAAATTATTACCATCCAACTCACCATAGGTCTTAATGGATTCATCGGTCTTCAGCGGTTCCGATTCTGCCACTTCATTGACGACCTTCACTCTGAACTCATAATCTTCTCCCTCTTCGAGCCCACGGACGTCTATCTCCGGTTCGTTGGTCGTGTTGACTGGTTCCCAGCTACCAGTGGGCTTTTTCATCTTTTCTACTACGTATCCTGTCACTGGCTTGCCTGTGGCATAATGAAACCACGTAGGATTCTACATTTTCAATGTATGATGCATAAAATTATAAAAAATGAAAAACCTGAGTACTTATTCAAAAAGTTAACATGGACGCGAAATACACACACACATGACACGAGAGCAGAAGGCTTCGTACTACAAATTCCGTGTCATCGTTCTGCAGCATTCAGAGGCAGCTTCAAATACGCAGCATCCAAATGTTGGAACAACATCCCGCCACCCATTAGAGCAATGGCAGGTCTCCCAACATTTAAATTTGCATGCAGGAAGATGCTCCTGAATCTGCAGAGAGATGGCAAATTTAAAAAAAAAGAAATATTTACCAGGTAGACACACTGAAAAGGACCCTCTCGCAAACACATACACACACACACTCGCACACGCACCCTAACACACACACACACACCCTCTTAACACACACACACACACACACACACACATGGCAACGGCTGAAAAACAGCGCCAGGAAAGGACTGTCCTGCCCTGGCACACGCTGAGCCGATTGGCCAATTTTGCCAAAATTAAGAATTGTATATAAAATGTAAATAGGTTAAGTTAGTTATTATGCAAAATAAACGTTTATCTTATCTTATCTTATCTTAAAGAATCAGTATTGTCAAGTGGTAGTGGTCAGAAACCACCTTCGCAGGAAAGATTGATAGATAGAAACTTGCAAAGAAACACTTGCAAAGAAAATAATCTGTGGGCCCTTTGGCACTGTCAGTATGGAACGCTAAGATTTTCCGTAATGCTTCAAAGTCCTCATATTAACATCAGATCTCACCTCCATCATCCTCAGGTTTCTTCCAGCTCAGTTTGCAGCCACTCTCAGTGACATCAGCCACGATGATAGGACCACCAGGTTTGCCAGGAGCAGAGAGGACAGTGATCTCGACTTCAACCTCATGGGTGCCATATTGATTGGTTGCTAGGATGCGATAAGTACCGGTGTCGGCGCGAACAGACTCTGTGATGTTCAGCTTGGTGTTATGGTCCACGCTGAAAACGCCGGTCTTCACCTGGTGAGTTTAGAAATAACGATTTGAACAAACATGTGATTTCAGCAGGGCTTAAGTTTGGAATATAGGCTCTTCGTAGTTCTAGAAGGACATTTGACATAACATATTTCTATAGAACTGGACCCATTTCTCCTGACGTGACTTGCTGCATTCATGATGAGAGCCTATCATATTTCCGAACCTCTACGTTTTTGAAATGGAACGAACCTCTGTCTCATCGTTCTTCCATTTCTTGAACCACTGCACCGTGGGCGCTGGGTCTCCCTCCACATTCACGTCAAAGAAGATAGGCCGGGGCTGGCGAACCACGAGCGGCTTGAGGTTCGCGAGGTCGATGCGAGGTTTTACTGGAATTTACATCGTCATCATAGTAGTTAGCAACGTCATCATCATCATCATCACGATCACAATAATGATAACATCTTTATCATTATTTTCAACACTATTAAGGCAATCATCATTGTCAACATTAGAAACATCCTCGTTAAGTTCAACACCAACAAGATTAGCACCTTCTAGAGCATCAATATGTCAGCCTCCAACGGTCAAGCGGTCACCCATCTAATCACTGACCGCGCCCAGGTGTGCTTATGATTACGACCGACAGTCGATCGATCGCACGACTTAGCTACCGAGGTTGACAAAAAGAGTCTTGGCGCATCATCTCTTTGACGCTTAGACCAATTTGTCTTTTTAAGAGTTTTAAGAGTTTTTATCAATTTTTAGGGTTCCGTACCTCAAAGAAGGAAAAAACGGAACACTTATAGGATCACTTTGTTGTCCGTCTCTCTGTCTGTCTGTCCGGCTGGCTGGCTGGTTGTCTGTCTGTCTGTCAAGCCCTTTTTTCTCAGGAACGGGTAGAGGTATCAAGTTTAAATTAATATCAAAACTAACGTCTACGTTTCCTCGAAGGTATAAGAAATTCAAGCATCTAAGTCATCGCAATCACTAGATACGGCCATTTAAGTCACATATTTTGCTATTGGCAAATCAAATAAAAAACCTATAGAATATTTCCCGTTAACCTAGAATCATGAAATTTCGTAAGAAGCAAAGTCTCACAAATCATAGCACAAATAAACGGCTAAATTAGATAATTGTAAAGGAGAATGCCTTTCCGTCCATACATTGCCGGCCCACAATAAAATATTTTTGTGCCACATTGACTTTTATCACATATGATAGATTTTACTTCCTACTTCATAAATCACAGTAGTTTTATTTTTTATATGGCAGTAATTTAGTTATTCCTTGGTAAAATGTTTATAACTTGCAATAGAATGTTGAATTTAATAAAAATAAAACCCAAATGTCGATAGTTGTCAAAGACAAACTAGTCATTTGCGTTATCAACCATTTGATCGAAGCGATATCGGTTTTTAATACCGATATA
Organism: Nematopogon swammerdamellus; assembly: GCA_946902875.1. NCBI lineage: Eukaryota > Metazoa > Arthropoda > Insecta > Lepidoptera > Adelidae > Nematopogon > Nematopogon swammerdamellus. The sequence goes on along the minus strand of OX336348.1, from coordinate 17,946,423 downwards.
GATATGCGCAGCGAAATATCGGTATCAAAACCGCATTACTCACGCTCTCGCTCAACGTTCTGCGCTCGTTTATTGTCGCCAGTAACCACCGACCAGTAACGGTTGGACTCGGTCGACAGACACGGTGGAGCTAGCAGCACCGGCTGCTAATAACTAACTGACAACTGTTCTTGTTGTCACCCGCGCCGTTAGATATTTTGTAAGTATCTAAGCCTACCAACCCAAATACGACCATGTATTGATTTTATGATAAAGGTAATTTTTCCATGGAAAGATTTATTTGGTAAAACTAGAAAGAACGGCGATTGCTCGCTAATAGCGAATCGCTAGCTAATAATTGCACGTTCTCTTTCTTGCGTTTGGAGACTTACCTAAAGAGAGACGGTAGGCATAATTTGCCTGGCATAACAGCGTATGCCAGGCGGGCTGACAGACAACTGATAACCGACAATAATTATGCTTTCCCTTTCTCCTTAGGTAAGTCCCCAAATGCAAGAAAGAGAACGTGCGACTCGCTATAAGCGAGCAATCACCGTACTTTCTAGTTTCACCAAATAAATCTTTTCATGGAAAAATTCCCTTTATCATAAAATCAATAAGGTCGAATTTGGGTTAGTAGGCTTAAATATTTACGAAATATCTAACGCCGCGGGTAACAACAAGAACATTAGTCAGTTAGTTCGTTATTAGCAGCTGGTGCTGCTAGTTCCACCGTGTCTGTCGACCGAGTCCAACCGTTACTGCTCTGTGGTTACTGGCTACAACAAACGAGCGCAGAACGTTGAGCGAGGGCGTGATTGATGCGGTTTTGATACGGATATTTCGCAACGGATATCAATATCGTTATTGAAAACCGATATCGGTTAGATAACGGTTACCAAAAATGGTTGATAACGCATATGACTAAATAGGGATACGCCTGTACTCACTCTCCTTCCTGACATTTATATCCGTCATGCAAGAAGTCATGCGTCATATACCACACTACGTTCTATCAACTAACTTTTGGAACGGGCGCATTGTCCATCTTTGTCTCTCCTTTGAAAGTGACAAAGACAGAACAGCGCTAGTGCGCTTAGGACATGTGAAAGGGGTGACTACTTTATATTGCCACTTATTCGATTGTTCAAAATATTCAAATCATTACTGCACGTAATCGTACATACCTACCATTTAAACTACAAATAGTTTTAAAAAAAATCCTCATATTTTAAACTATTATTGCAAATACATTTTATTGTGACACAAAAACGTTTTTATGTGAGCCGAGATTCGGCATTCTCCTTTACCCGTATGGTCAAATGTAGTAAAACGTTTTGTGTGTCAGTCGGTCAAGTATCGTACATGGGCTCTTTGAGAAAAAATCATTACCATCCAACTCACCATAGGTCTTAATGGATTCATCGGTCTTCAGCGGTTCCGATTCTGCCACTTCATTGACGACCTTCACTCTGAACTCATAATCTTCTCCCTCTTCGAGCCCACGGACGTCTATCTCCGGTTCGTTGGTCGTGTTGACTGGTTCCCAGCTACCAGTGGGCTTTTTCATCTTTTCTACTACGTATCCTGTCACTGGCTTGCCTGTGGACATAATCGTTAAAGAATCAGTATAGTCAAGTGGTAGTGGTCAGAAACCACCTTCGCAGAAAAGATTTTTTTAAGATATTTCATTGATAGATAGAAAATTGCAAAGAAACACTTGCAAAGAAAATAATCTGTGGGCCCTTTGGCACTGTCAGTATGGAACGCTAAGATTTTCCGTAATGCTTCAAAGTCCTCATATTAACATCAGATCTCACCTCCATCATCCTCAGGTTTCTTCCAGCTCAGTTTGCAGCCACTCTCAGTGACATCAGCCACGATGATAGGACCACCAGGTTTGCCAGGAGCAGAGAGGACAGTGATCTCGACTTCAACCTCATGGGTGCCATATTGATTGGTTGCTAGGATGCGATAAGTACCGGTGTCGGCGCGAACAGACTCTGTGATGTTCAGCTTGGTGTTATGGTCCACGCTGAAAACGCCGGTCTTCACCTGGTGAGTTTAGAAATAACAATTTGAACAAACATGTGATTTCAGCAGGGCTTAAGTTTGGAATATAGGCTCTTCGTAGTTCTAGAAGGACATTTGACATAACATATTTCTAGAGAACTGGACCCATTTCTCCTGACATGACTTGCTGCATTCATGATGAGAGCCTATCATATTTCCGAACCTCTACGTTTTTGAAATGGAACGAACCTCTGTCTCATCGTTCTTCCATTTCTTGAACCACTGCACCGTGGGCGCTGGGTCTCCCTCCACATTCACGTCAAAGAAGATAGGCCGGGGCTGGCGAACCACGAGCGGCTTGAGGTTCGCGAGGTCGATGCGAGGTTTTACTGGAATTTACATCGTCATCATAGTAGTTAGCAACGTCATCATCATCATCATCACGATCACAATAATGATAACATCTTTATCATTATTTTCAACACTATTAAGGCAATCATCATTGTCAACATCAGAAACATCCTCGTTAAGTTCAACACCAACAAGATTAGCACCTTCTAGAGCATCAATATGTTAGCCTCCAACGGTCAAGCGGTCACCCATCTAATCAGTGACCGCGCCCAGGTGTGCTTATGATTACGACCGACAGTCGATCGATCGCACCACTTAGCTACCGAGGTTGACATAAAGAGTCTTGGCGCATCATCTCTTTGACGCTTAGACCAATTTGTCTTTTTAAGAGTTTTAAGAGTTTTCATCAACTTTTAGGGTTCCGTACCTCAAAGGAGGAAAAAACGGAACACTTATAGGATCACTTTGTTGTCCGTCTCTCTGTCTGTCTGTCCGGCTGGCTGGCTGGTTGTCTGTCTGTCTGTCAAGCCCTTTTTTCTCAGGAACGGGTAGAGGTATCAAGTTTAAATTAATATCAAAACTAAAGTCTACGTTTCCTCTAAGGTGTAAGAAATTCAAGCATCTAAGTCAACGCAATCACTAGATACGGCCATTTAAGTCACATATTTTGCTATTGGCAAATCAAATCAAAAACCTATAGAATATTTCCCGTTAACCTAGAATCATGAAATTTCGTAAGAAGCAAGGTCTCACAAATCACAGCACAAATAAACGGCTAAATTAGATAATTGTAAAGGAGAATTTTGTACCGTGTGGGGCCGGTACTTTAAAAGAATAGCCCCACTGCATCTCTCCCCGTGTATGTCGTAAAAGGCGACTAAGGGATATGACTCCCTTCTTATATTACTAGGTGGTAGGGTTGAACCCGCCCGGTTTGGTACCACCGCACTGAATGAAAGGTCGGTCGAAACGGCTATGTAAATAGTTTGTGTTTTCCGTCCAGTTCAGTGTAGCCGGCACGACCGAAGGGAAGCACTGACGTGGCACCAAGTTCACCCGGTGTTATGGGCTGACATCATGGATGTTGTAGGTGATGCAGCCAACCATGTCAGTTTCAATAAAAAAAAAAAAAAAAAAAAAGAATGCCTTTCCGTCCATACATTGCCGGCCCACAATAAAATATTTTTGTGCCACATTGATTTTTATCACATATGATAGATTTTACTTCCTACTTCATAAATCACAGTAGTTTTATTTTTTATATGGCAGTAATTTAGTTATTCCTTGGTAAAATGTTTATAACTTGCAATAGAATGTTGAATCTAATAAAAATAAAACGAAAATGTCGATAGTTACCAAAGACAAACTAGTCATTTGCGTTATCAACCATTTGATCTAAGCGATATCGGTTTTTAATACCGATATAGATATGCGCAGCAAAATATCGTCGTCAAAACCGCATTACTCACGCTCTCGCTCAACGTTCTGCGCTCGTTTATTGTCGCCAGTGACCACCGACCAGTAACGGTTGGACTCGGTCGACAGACACGGTGGAGCTAGCAGCACCGGCTGCTAATAACTAACTGACAACTGTTCTTGTTGTCACCCGCGCCGTTAGATATTTTGTAAGTATCTAAGCCTACCAATCCAAATACGACCATATATTGATTTTATGATAAAGGTAATTTTTCCATGGAAAGATTTATTTGGTAAAACTAGAAAGAACGGCGATTGCTCGCTAATAGCGAATCGCTAGCTAATAATTGCACGTTCTCTTTCTTGCGTTTGGGGACTTACCTAAAGAGAGATGGAAGGCATAATTTGCCTGGCATAACAGCGTATGCCAGGCGGGCTGACAGACAACTGATAACCGACAATAATTATGCTTTCCCTTTCTTCTTAGGTAAGTCCCCAAATGCAAGAAAGAGAACGTGCGACTCGCTATAAGCGAGCAATCACCGTACTTTCTAGTTTCACGAAATAAATCTTTTCATGGAAAAATTCCCTTTATCATAAAATCAATAAGGTCGAATTTGGGTTGGTAGGCTTAGATATTTACGAAATATCTAACGCCGCGGGTAACAACAAGAACATTAGTCAGTTAGTTCGTTATTAGCAGCTGGTGCTGCTAGTTCCACCGTGTCTGTCGACCGAGTCCAACCGTTACTGCTCTGTGGTTACTGGCTACAACAAACGAGCGCAGAACGTTGAGCGAGAGCGTGATTGATGCGGTTTTGATACGGATATTTCGCAACGGATATCAATATCGTTATTGAAAACAGATATCGGTTAGATCACGGTTACCAAAAATGGTTGATAACGCATATGACTAAATAGGGATACGCCTGTACTCACTCTCCTTCCTGACATTTATATCCGTCATGCAAGAAGTCATGCGTCATATACCACACTACGTTCTATCAACTAACTTTTGGAACGGGCGCATTGTCCATCTTTGTCTCTCCTTTGAAAGTGACAAAGACAGAACAGCGCTAGTGCGCTTAGGACATGTGAAAGGGGTGACTACTTTATATTGCCACTTATTCGATTGTTCAAAATATTCAAATCAATACTGCACGTAATCGTGCATACCTACCTTTTAAACTACAAATAGTTTAAAAAAAAATTCTCATATTTTAAACTATTATTGCAAACACATGTTATTGTGACACAAAAACGTTTTAATGTGAGCCGAGATTCGGCATTCTCCTTTACCCGTATGGTCAAATGTAGTAAAACGTTTTGTGTGTCAGTCGGTCAAGTATCGTACGTGGGCTCTTTGAGAAAAAATTATTACCATCCAACTCACCATAGGTCTTAATGGATTCATCGGTCTTCAGCGGTTCCGATTCTGCCACTTCATTGACGACCTTCACTCTGAACTCATAATCTTCTCCCTCTTCGAGCCCACGGACGTCTATCTCCGGTTCGTTGGTCGTGTTGACTGGTTCCCAGCTACCAGTGGGCTTTTTCATCTTTTCTACTACGTATCCTGTCACTGGCTTGCCTGTGGACATAATCGTTAAAGAATCAGTATAGTCAAGTGGTAGTGGTCAGAAACCACCTTCGCAGAAAAGATTTCTTTAAGATATTTCATTGATAGATAGAAAATTGCAAAGAAACACTTGCAAAGAAAATAATCTGTGGGCCCTTTGGCACTGTCAGTATGGAACGCTAAGATTTTCCGTAATGCTTCAAAGTCCTCATATTAACATCAGATCTCACCTCCATCATCCTCAGGTTTCTTCCAGCTCAGTTTGCAGCCACTCTCAGTGACATCAGCCACGATGATAGGACCACCAGGTTTGCCAGGAGCAGAGAGGACAGTGATCTCGACTTCAACCTCATGGGTGCCATATTGATTGGTTGCTAGGATGCGATAAGTACCGGTGTCGGCGCGAACAGACTCTGTGATGTTCAGCTTGGTGTTATGGTCCACGCTGAAAACGCCGGTCTTCACCTGGTGAGTTTAGAAATAACGATTTGAACAAACATGTGATTTCAGCAGGGCTTAAGTTTGGAATATAGGCTCTTCGTAGTTCTAGAAGGACATTTGACATAACATATTTCTATAGAACTGGACCCATTTCTCCTGACGTGACTTGCTGCATTCATGATGAGAGCCTATCATATTTCCGAACCTCTACGTTTTTGAAATGGAACGAACCTCTGTCTCATCGTTCTTCCATTTCTTGAACCACTGCACCGTGGGCGCTGGGTCTCCCTCCACATTCACGTCAAAGAAGATAGGCCGGGGCTGGCGAACCACGAGCGGCTTGAGGTTCGCGAGGTCGATGCGAGGTTTTACTGGAATTTACATCGTCATCATAGTAGTTAGCAACGTCATCATCATCATAATCACGATCACAATAATGATAACATCTTTATCATTATTTTCAACACTATTAAGGCAATCATCATTGTCAACATCAGAAACATCCTCGTTAAGTTCAACACCAACAAGATTAGCACCTTCTAGAGCATCAATATGTCAGCCTCCAACGGTCAAGCTGTCACTCATCTAATCAATGACCGCGCCCAGGTGTGCTTATGATTACGACCGACAGTCGATCGATCGCACCACTGAGCTACTGAGGTTGACAAAAAGAGTCTTGGCGCATCATCTCTTTGACGCTTAGACCAATTTGTCTTTTTAAGAGTTTTAAGAGTTTTCATCAATTTTTAGGGTTCCGTACCTCAAAGGAGGAAAAAACGGAACACTTATAAAATTACTTTGTTGTCCGTCTCTCTGTCTGTCTGTCCGGCTGGCTGGCTGGTTGTATGTCAGTCTGTCAAGACCTTTTTTCTCAGGAACGGGTAGAGGTATCAAGTTTAAATTAATACCAAAACTAAGGTCTACGTTTCCTCGAAGGTGTAAGAAATTCAAGCATCTAAGTCAACGCAATCACTAGATACGGCCATTTAAGTCACATATTTTGCTATTGGCAAATCAAATCAAAAACCTATAGAATATTTCCCGTTAACCTAGAATCATGAAATTTCGTAAGAAGCAAGGTCTCACAAATCACAGCACAAATAAACGGCTAAATTAGATAATTGTAAAGGAGAATGCCTTTCCGTCCATACATTGCCGGCCCACAATAAAATATTTTTGTGCCACATTGATTTTTATCACATATGATAGATTTTACTTCCTACTTCATAAATCACAGTAGTTTTATTTTTTATATAGCAGTAATTTAGTTATTCCTTGGTAAAATGTTTATAACTTGCAATAGAATGTTGAATCTAATAAAAATAAAACCCAAATGTCGATAGTTGTCAAAGACAAACTAGTCATTTGCGTTATCAACCATTTGATCTAAGCGATATCGGTTTTTAATACCGATATTGATATGCGCAGCAAAATATCGGTATCAAAACCGCATTACTCACGCTCTCGCTCAACGTTCTGCGCTCGTTTATTGTCGCCAGTAACCACCGACCAGTAACGGTTGGACTCGGTCGACAGACATGGTGGAGCTAGCAGCACCGGCTGCTAATTACTAACTGACAACTGTTCTTTTTGTCACCCGCGCCGTTAGATATTTTGTAAGCATCTAAGCCTACCAACCCAAATACGACCATATATTGATTTTATGATAAAGGTAATTTTTCCATGGAAAGATTTATTTGGTAATTGCACGTTCTCTTTCTTGCGTTTGGGGACTTACCTAAAGAGAGACGGAAGGCATAATTTGCCTGGCATAACAGCGTATGCCAGGCGGGCTGACAGACAACTGATAACCGACAATAATTATGCTTTCCCTTTCTCCTTAGGTAAGTCCCCAAATGCAAGAAAGAGAACGTGCGACTCGCTATAAGCGAGCAATCACCGTACTTTCTAGTTTCACCAAATAAATCTTTTCATGGAAAAATTCCCTCTATCATAAAATCAATAAGGTCGAATTTGGGTTGGTAGGCTTAGATATTTACGAAATATCTAACGCCGCGGGTAACAACAAGAACATTAGTCAGTTAGTTCGTTATTAGCAGCTGGTGCTGCTAGTTCCACCGTGTCTGTCGACCGAGTCCAACCGTTACTGCTCTGTGGTTACTGGCTACAACAAACGAGCGCAGAACGTTGAGCGAGAGCGTGATTGATGCGGTTTTGATACGGATATTTCGCAACGGATATCAATATCGTTATTGAAAACAGATATCTGTTAGATCATGGTTACCAAAAATGGTTGATAACGCATATGACTAAATAGGGATACGCCTGTACTCACTCTCCTTCCTGACATTTATATCCGTCATGCAAGAAGTCATGCGTCATATACCACACTACGTTCTATCAACTAACTTTTGGAACGGGCGCATTGTCCATCTTTGTCTCTCCTTTGAAAGTGACAAAGACAGAACAGCGCTAGTGCGCTTAGGACATGTGAAAGGGGTGACTACTTTATATTGCCACTTATTCGATTGTTCAAAATATTCAAATCAATACTGCACGTAATCGTGCATACCTACCTTTTAAACTACAAATAGTTTTAAAAAAAATCCTCATATTTTAAACTATTATTGCAAACACATTTTATTGTGACAAAAAAACGTTTTTATGTGGGCCGAGATTCGGCATTCTCCTTTACCCGTATGGTCAAATGTAGTAAAACGTTTTGTGTGTCAGTCCGTCAAGTATCGTACGTGGGCTCTTTGAGAAAAAATTATTACCATCCAACTCACCATAGGTCTTAATGGATTCATCGGTCTTCAGCGGTTCCGATTCTGCCACTTCATTGACGACCTTCACTCTGAACTCATAATCTTCTCCCTCTTCGAGCCCACGGACGTCTATCTCCGTGTCTTCGGTCATGCCGACTGGTTCCCAGCTACCAGTGGGCTTTTTCATCTTTTCTACTACGTATCCTGTCACTGGCTTGCCTGTGGACATAATCGTTATAGAATTAGTATTGTCAAGTGGTAGTGGTCAGAAACCACCTTCGCAGGAAAGATTTCTTTGAGATATTTCATTGATAGATAGCAAATTGCAAAGACACACTTGCAAAGAAAGGAATCTATGGGCCCTTTGGCACTGTCAGTATGGAACGCTAAGATTTTTCGTAATGCTTCAAAGTCCTCTCATTAACATCAGATCTCACCTCCATCATCCTCAGGTTTCTTCCAGCTCAGCTTGCAGCCACTCTCAGTGACATCAGCCACATTGAGAGGACCACCAGGTTTGCCAGGAGCAGAGAGGACAGTGATCTCGACTTCAACCTCATCGGTGCCATATTGATTGGTTGCTAGGATGCGATAAGTACCGGTGTCGGCGCGAACAGACTCTGTGATGTTCAGCTTGGTGTTATGGTCCACGCTGAAAACGCCGGTCTTCACCTGGTGAGTGTAGAAATAACTATTTAAAAAAAAATGTGATTTCAGCAGGGCTTAAGGTTGGAATATAGGCTCTTCGTAGTTCTAGAACACCGAGCATACCTACGGGAGTGGCAACCGTCGAGCGCTAGTATATAGGAAAATTAGCCGCGTGTTAGAGCATTATGCACTAACATATAGCGCTGCTGCGGGATCGACCGTCAGTGCGCTCGCGACTTGGGAACGAAGAACACGTATATCTGCACTACGCAAAATGGCGATTTGTGCAGTTCGTACGTGTCGAAAGAGCTCAAGATCATCAGGAATGACAAAAGATGGCGTAACCTTTCATAATTAGGTCATTTTAATGATAATACAATGCTTAAAGCGTGTAAAATACAGAAATTCCGCGAGTTAGGAGCACGACTGCGCGCCATACCGGGCGCGTACACATGATAGGCAAATTTGACAGACTGGAAAGAAATTTGAAATCAATTATTGTATATGGGTGTGGTTAGTTTCTTTTATGGCAATGACATGGATGAATTCAATTTATAATAATATTATTATTATCAGTGATAGGAATAGGTAGGACTTATTTACCTAAACTTCGAGGAACAGAGTAAAAGATTGGAGACTTCCTTACGACAATATTTTTTTCCGGTTTAATAATATTCATGGTGTTTTAATTTCGCGATTAAAAAAAAGTGGCCGCCATTTAGAACTTTTTAGTAACTGGAACGATTGCTTTCAAAATCGATATCTGGGTGTCAGTGTGGGCTCTGAATACGAATCTGTAGTCAAAATTTAAAAAAGTGGCCGCCATTTTGAACTTTTTAGTTACTGGACCGTTGCTTTCTAAATCGATATTGGGCGTCTGTGTGGACTCTGAATACGAATCGGTAGTCAAAATTTAAAAAAAGTAGCCGCCATTTTGAACTTTTTAGTTACTGGACCGATTGCTTTCAAAATCGATATCTGGGCGTCTGTGTGGACTCAGAATACGAATCTGTAGTCAAAATTAAAAAAAGTGGCCGCCATTTTGAACTTTTTAGTTACTGGACCGATTGCTTTCAAAATCGATATCTGGGTGTATGTGTGGGTTTTGAATACGAATCTGTAGTCAAAATTTAAAATAAGTGGCCGCCATTTTGAACTTTTTAGTTACTGGACCGATTGCTTTCAAAATCGATATCTGGGTGTATGTGTGGGCTCTGAATACGAATCCGTTGTCAAAATTTAAAAAAAGTGGCCGCCATTTTGAACTTTTTAGTTACTGGACCGATTGCTTTCAAAATCGATATCTGGGCGTCTGTGTGGACTCAGAATACGAATCTGTAGTCAAAATTAAAAAAAGTGGCCGCCATTTTGAACTTTTTAGTTACTGGACCGATTGCTTTCAAAATCGATATCTGGGTGTATGTGTGGGTTTTGAATACGAATCTGTAGTCAAAATTTAAAATAAGTGGCCGCCATTTTGAACTTTTTAGTTACTGGACCGATTGCTTTCAAAATCGATATCTGGGTGTATGTGTGGGCTCTGAATACGAATCCGTTGTCAAAATTTAAAAAAAGTGGCCGCCATTTTGAACTTTTTAGTTACTGGACCGATTGCTTTCAAAATCGATATCTGGGTGTATGTGTGGGCTCTGAATACGAATCTGTAGTAAAAATTTAAAAAAAAGTGGCCGACATTTTGAACTTTTTAGTTACTGGACCGATTGCTTTCAAAATCGATATCTGGGTGTCTGTGTGGGCTCTGAATACGAATCTGTAGTAAAAATTTAAAAAAGTGGCCGCCATTTTGAACTTTTTAGTTAGTGTACCGATTGCTTTCAAAATCGATATCTGGGTGTATGTGTGGGCTCTGAATACGAATCCGTTCTCAAAATAAAAAAAAATGGCCGCCATTTTGAACTTTTTAGTTACTGGGCCGATTTCTTTCCACTTCGCCATTGTTTTCCACTTCCATTCGATTGCGCCACGATCCTGACAGACTTTTGCCTCTTCCACTCTCATAATGTCCTTCATACATGCTCGTCCGTTACGGGTCCTACGCACCTGACCCTTTTCGAGCACATGCTCGATCTGGTCCAGGTACGTGCGTCTAGGGCGACCCTTCCCGACTCTTCCACTAACATTCGCTCCATAGATTTCTTTCATTAGTTTCCAATAATCCATTCTACAGACACACTTACTCCTCCTATTCCACACATACTCCTCTCAACGCGCGCATTTCGACATCATTTATCCTGCTCTCATGCTTCGCCTGCCATACCCAACTTTCACTCCTATAAGTACTGTGGTAAATTAAAGCACAACACCGACCACCACGTTTAGCACAGTATACGGACAAGATAACTATCAAGCAGCAAGTGAGGCACGAAGACCCACCTGCTGCATGACAAGGTGGAAGGACCGCGCCAAGGTGAGAGGTGGCTAGCCTTTCGCCCTTTAGCGCGACATCTTGTCCTTATCCCTTAGTCGCCTTTTACGACATGCACGGGGAGATATGCAGTGGGGCTATTCTTTTTAAGTACCGGCCCCACACGGTACAATTAGAAAACAATCGGTCCAGTAACTAAAAGTTCAAAATGGCGGCCCCTTTTTTTAATTTTGACAACAGATTCGTATTCAGAACCCACACAGACACCCAGATATCGATTTTGAAAGCAATCGGTCCAGTATATAAAAAGTTCAAAATGGCGGCAACTTTTTTTAAATGTTGACAACGGATTCGTATTCAGAGCCCACACAGACACCCAGATATCGATTTTGAAAGGAATCGGTCCAGTAACTAAAAAGTTCAAAATGGCAGCCACTTTATTAAATTTTGACAACGGATTCGTATTCAGAGCCCACACGGACACCTAGATATCGATTTTGAAAGCAATAGGTCCAATAACTAGAAAGTCCGAAATGGCGGCCACTTTTTTTTATTTTTACTACAGATTCGTATTCAGAGCCCACACTGACACCCAGATACCGATTTTGAAAGCAATCGGTCCAGTAACTAAAAAGTTCAAAATGGCGGCCACTTTTTTAAATTTTGACAACGGATTCGTATTTAGAGCCCACACAGACACCCAGATACCGATTTTGAAAGCAATCGGTCCAGTAACTAAAAAGTTAAAAATGGCGGCCACTTTTTTAAATTTTGACAACGGATTCGTATTCAGAGCCCACACGGACACCTAGATATCGATTTTGAAAGCAATAGGTCCAATAACTAGAAAGTCCGAAATGGCGGCCACTTTTTTTTATTTTTACTACAGATTCGTATTCAGAGCCCACACTGACACCCAGATACCGATTTTGAAAGCAATCGGTCCAGTAACTAAAAAGTTCAAAATGGCGACCACTTTTTAGGTTTCCGTATCCCAGACGGAAGCCTATTACTAAGACTCCGTCGTCCGTCCGTCCGAGGGCTGTATCTCTTGAACCGTAATAGATAGCCCGTTGAAACTTTCACAGAATATGCGTTACTATGGCGGATGAAACAACAAATAAGAAAAATAAGAAAAAGTTAAAAATTAAGGGGGCTCCCATACAAGAAACATTTCATTAAAATAGATTAGTCATACTATTGAATAACAGATGGCGCCAACGGCTTTTATACATTGCATGTTGAAAGACAAAAGATAGGCAGATAATAGTGGATACATATTCTTGAATATTTACTTTTTCGAAATTGGAAAAGACAATTTCATTTTGGTTTTTAATTTTTTCATGACAGTTTTCACGTTAAAGCCTGACCAGGAATATATGAGGGGCCGCCATATTGCAGAATTTCGTTGGAACTAATTTCTTACACTGGCCACAATTATGTGTGATGCTTGATAATCTGTTGTCAATGTCAAAATCACTTCTGAACTGACATTTAGTTATGTCATTGTAGTGAGATTGTCATGAATTGGCCGCCGTAATGTACAATTAGGTAATTATTTTTTGTTCCATCTAGGTGTATCTCAAGCATCTATTTACCGAATAGCAAACAAAAGAGAGACGTAAATATTATTCATTCTGAACAAAAAACACTTTTTGACTTTACAGAAATACGAAACGTTCGAATAAAAATAGCTTAGGTTAAGTTTTTCTGAACTAGAATTTTTATTAAAAAGTTTAGTGTTTCAGCAAGGTCGATTAATATTTTTTTAAATAATTTGTACACTTTGCTTCAGCACATATCTGCAGATACATGGAAAAAATGTTGTGAACATGTAAATGTCAAGGCTAGTTCTTTTTACATTGACATAAAAATATATATAAAAGATGCATTAAATTAAAATACATTTTGTATATCTTATTGTGTATTTCAGTGCAAAAGTACATTTTGAATAAAAACATCGGCCAATTCAATATGTGCGTACTATACTGAATGTTGCTATATAAATCTAAAAAGTGGCTCCATTTTGACAGCTCTCATATATTCCTGGTCAGGCTTTACAGTGCGACAAGGCTTGAAATAAACGTGGGTGACAGCTAAACTAACGCCGCCACAGTGCTGCCAGATGACCGTTTCGCGTTTCACCCGTTCACGCATAGTCGTGGGAATAACGGCTGTTTTTCAACAGCACGTTAGAATGATCTGCTGTTTTTATATAGCTGCTGTTTTAAAGTCCTATATTGCTATATTGCTGTTTTTGGTGCTGTTGTTGGAATTCGAATCTAACGCTGTTGGAATAACTAGCATAATTGAAATAAGAAATAAATATTAGTGTTATAACAATCACGGGAATACAGCAGGCAGACAGATCAATCATCTGTCTGTGGTCAATATTTTTTAAATTATTTGCTTGGATGCCAGGTCCTTCTGCCATTTATTTGAAATTTATATAATATTTTAGACGGTATTTATTATGTATTTGTAAAGGCTTTTATGATATTTTTATTCAGTTAATAAATCAGTAATTTTAAGATTGCACAACTTGTCATTCAGCTCGGCGGCATTTTCACAATTATTGCTAATCCTATGGTTCACTCACTATATTATATAAACCATGTTTTTATTCCTATTAAAATATATCTAATAGACACTAGCTAGACACAATAATTGCTAGACACGTTAAGTTGCTATATAAACTACTGTCTGCTGCTGCTGTATAAGTCTGCTCATAGCAAGCAACGAGCGCGTACTGCTATACTGCTGTTTTATTGTTGCTGTTGCTGTTTCTAACAAACAGCAGTCTAATTCTATTATAATATTTCTAATGTGCTAGTCTGCTGTTTTATTTAATTATTTAAAATGTAACCTTAAGTCATTGTATTAAGGGTTACGTTACAAAATACTATTAACACTGCCCTCTATCGAGCGAGAGCTTCACATACCTACAGACTACACTACAAATAATTTTTATTATATCAACTAGATGGCGGTACGTACGAGTATAAATAGCAAAACAGCATTATAGCAAACACCAGAAAAGGTGGAATATTTCTAACGTTATAACTGCTGTAAATTTATAATAGAATATATTGCTTGCTATGTAATATATTTCCCAGGCGTGAATCACGCGTACGTTAGTATCACTTCTTAGTATGTGGCGTTGTTAGCAGAAATCTTTCTAAATAAATGAAGTCTTTTATTTTATTAGAGAGCAAGTCTTCCTAAAATTCAATACATAAAATAAAAAATAAGTAAGTACTTACTTACCTTATAGGCAACGAATTAAATTATCGGGAAGTGGCATACAACGCACTAAATTGAGGCGCGCTATTGGTGAGCATTCAGCACCCTCTGTAATCGTTGTCTCTCCTTTATACGTATCAAATTGCCATTTAACCGTCTTACTCTATCGACGTTCACAGAGCGGAAACGTAACGTGATGTATGAGGCGCTCGCGCACTTACGCTGTTTTAAATATTGGAAATATATAGAAGAACTGCAATCGCACCTTTCTACCAGTAAAATGTATGACGAGGGCCCGTCCAGAAAGTAGAATGTCGTTGCTTATAGGTACTATACATACATTTTCTTTTGCAGCGATATTTTCCCCTAGTGTAAGGAAAATTTCAAAATTGACAACCCTAATGCTGCAACAGCGCCCTCCCACAAACGTCATCCACGTTCATTTCAATCCTTGTCGCACTGTATAGTATTTGATTTTAAAATATGACATCTTTGTTTGTTTATGTTTATGTTGCATCTGTCTGTGGGCGGACATAATTGTTTGTTAGAGAGCGTTCCAACTAAATCTTCCCTTCGCCGTTATGTTGGCTCCAGTGTAAGTGTCATTGTCAGTGCTTTTTTTTTTTTTTTATCATTCCCACCTAAACTGGCCATTAATGGCTGTACTATAGGTGGGTGTCGACATTATGTGTACTTGTACCTCTTAACAAGTAAGTACAACTCACCACACATCCACCCGCAGTCTCACGCACCTACTGAAATATTTTTTTACTACGATGAGTATGTGGGTAGTTAGGCCGGCCAGTCGACTGCGGTGCGCGTTGTGTCAGGCCTCACGCACTCTATGTACTTATGTACTTGCGCGCGCTAACTACCTATCGCCCGACGGGCCGCCGGCGGTCTTTTTCAGTACAAATTCGTCAGCCGCGCGAAGTATACATAGACGCTCGCCCACGCAACTGCGCGCAGCTGCAAAGCAATAAACACTTTACACTCGATCGTTAAGGTACATTTTCGGACGCAGCGATTGGCGATGTGAAACAGTAGGCTATTAAAGCCCGAAGGCCGTGACCGTTGTTGTGTACTTGGTTCGTAGACAGAAAAAATAGTTCTGGACTCCGCACTTCATACTTCAATTATTACCAAAGACATTAAACCCACCCTCTTCCATATAGACCGGACAGCAAGAACAAAATCGTAATCTACTACTTAGATCCTAGTGGTACAAAGTCGTTCAGTCTAGCGCCATCAGTCCGCATGTGAGGTCGTATTCGTGTGCTAGAGAAAGAAGAAATCTAAGAAAATATGCCGAATTGCGCATTGCGGTATTGCAAATCTCGATATAAAAATACGACGGAACATGTAATCAGTTTATTTTCATAAGTATTGTGTATATTTATTCAATATTTGAATATAATACATAATTTCCATAGATGATTCTAGAACAACGATCAACTAGGCCATATTGAAAAAATAAAAAGAGCCCTCTGTTATACAGTAGCTTTACTACTATTATAGTACGAGATCCCACAACCAATATTTTTGTCTCATGGTATTTCGTTCAATTGTCCTCAACCCGATACTAAATGTTTTTCGTGTAGCGTCTCCTGACAGTATTTTTTAAAAAACGGTTTTATTAAAAATAAAAAACTAGAAAAAAAACAGCTGTACAAAAAACTAGAAAATAATAAGGACACAAGCCTGGGCCTTATTAAGATTTTACGTCTAGGTAAGAAATCGTGCAATACTAGCGTGCCTGTCTTCTCATGTCGGATGCCAAAGGGCACATTGTGTCGCTGCGTCAGCGGAATAAGTAATAAATTGAGACTTTTAACAGACTAATATAAAAACGTGGGGCGCATGTTATTTATTACGCATATTATACGCCCCACGTTTTCATATTAGTCTGTTAAAAGTCTCAATTTATTACTTATTCCGCTGACGCAGCGACACAATGTGCCCTTTGGCATCCGACATGAGACAGACGTAAAATCTTAAGAAGGCCCAGGCTTGTGTCCTTATTATTTTCTAGTTTTTTGTACAGCTGTTTTTTTTCTAGTTTTTTATTTTTAATAAAACCGCTTAACTTAAAAGTTTTTTTACCTATTTTTTTATTTACTCGTTTTTAGTTTGATTTTTGGCTCGTATCATTCATTACGTAAACTCGTCATCCTTTCCAACTCTCTCATTGCATCTCTGTTACTCGGTTTCTTATCTGTCAATTACTCACAATCAAGCTCCTCAATACATAACCCTTCTAAAGACTTTATGCGACTCAATGCAACATACGCTTGACCCTCCTCAAATAGTCTGGAACCCAAATACACGACAGCACGGTCAACAGTACTGCCCTGCATTTTATGGACAGTGGAGGCCCACGACAAAATTATCGGTAACATCCGTCTCTCAGCTGTTCCATAATTAAACTTTGCTGGAAACTGTATGGCTTTAGGATGGATAAGGTGTCCGCCGTCTCTTTCAAAATCAATTTGAACAGATGGTATGTCTATTTCATACTTTTGCGTTCGACAAGTATGGGACACTCGTCCAAACAAACCAAGTGAGCCCAAACTCGAGGGGGTTACTAGTAACGGTTGAAGAGTTCCACTGTACACCTCCTGACTCCATCATCAGACCCTCGTCACCAAGTGTATTGGTAGAAGTATGGGACACTCGTCCAAACCAACCATATGTGCCCAAACTCGAGCGGGTTACTAGTAACGGCTGAAGAGTTTCACTGTACACCTCCTGACTCCATCATCAGACCCTCGTCACCAAGTGTATTGGTAGAAGTATGGGATAGGACACTCGTTCAAACAAACCAAATGAGCCCAAACTAAAGGAGGTTACTAGTAAAGGTTGAAGAGTTCAACTGTACACCTCCTGACTCCATCATCAGACCCTCGTCACCAAGTGTATTGGTAGAAGTATGGGACACTCGTTAAAACCAACCAAATGAGCCCAAACTCGAGGGGATTACTAGTAACGGATGAAGAGTTCCACTGTACACCTCCTGCCTCCATCATCAGACCCTCGTCACCAAGTGTATTGGTAAAAGTATGGTACACTCGTCCAAACCAACCATATGTGCGCAAACTCGAGCGGGTTACTAGTAACGGCTGAAGAGTTCCACTGTACACCTCCTGACTCCATCACCAGACCCTCGTCACCAAGTGTATTCGTAGAAGTAAGGGACACTCGTCCAAACCAACCATATGAGCCTAAACATGAGGGGGTTACTAGTAACGGTTGAAGAGTTCCTCTGTACACCTCCTGACTCCATCATCAGTCCCTCGTTATCAAGTGTATTGGTAGAAGTATGGGACACTCGTCCAAACCAACCATATGAGCCCAAACTCGAGGGGGTTAATAGTAACGGTTGAAGAGTTCCACTGTACACCTCCTGCCTCCATCATCAGACCCTTGTCATCAAGTGTATTGGTTAGAAGTATGGGACACTCGTCCAAACCAATCAAATGAGCCCAAACTCGAGGGGGTTACTAGTAACGGTTGAAGAGTTCCACTGTACACCTCCTGACTCCATCATCAGACCCTCGTCACCAAGTGTATTGGTTAGAAGTATGGGACACTCGTCCAAACCAATCAAATGAGCCCAAACTCGAGGGGGTTACTAGTAACGGTTGAAGAGTTCCACTGTACACCTCCTGACTCCATCATCAGACCCTCGTCACCAAGTGTATTGGTAGTAGTATGAGACACTCGTCCAAACCAACCATATGAGCCCAAACTCGAGGGGGTTACTAGTAACGGTTGAAGAGTTCCCCGTCCACCTCCTGACTCCATCATCAGACTCTCGTCACCAAGTGTATTGGTAGAAGTATGGGACACTCGTCCAAACCAACCAAATGAGCCCAAACTCGAGGGGGTTACTAGTTACGGTTGAAGAGTTCCACTGCACACCTCCTGACTCCATCATCAGACCCTGATCACCAAGTGTATTGGTAGAAGTATGGGACACTCGTCCAAACCAACCATATGAGCCCAAACTCGAGGGGGTTACTAGTAACCGTTGAAGAGTTCCACTGTCCACCTCCTGACTCCATCATCAGACCCTCGTCACCAAGTGTATTGGTAGGAGTATGGAACTCTCGTCCAAACCAACCATATGAGCCCAAACTCGAGGGGGTTACTAGTAACGGTTGAAGAGTTCCACTGTCCTCCTCCTGACTCCATCATCAGACCCTCGTTACCAAGTTGAAATTATCATAATATTATATTGTCACGAGAGCTCAATGTGTGTGCAAAGTTTTATAAAAATCGGTTCAGTAGAAGTAGTTGAAAAATTTGTCGCAAGATTTGAAACAAAGATAGTAACAAACAAACAAACAAACAAACAAACGGAGGAAACAAACAATACGGAGTCAAGCTAAATAAAACCGTTTAAAAATGGCAAACAATTTGACCGAACCCTGTCATGGTATTCCGTTTGATTTTCGGAATGTTGTTGAATTACCGATCTAAGATTACCAGAACATGTTTTTCAGACGTCAGTAGCGGTGCGCGTACCAGACCATTACAAAAATGCCAAATGAGGCAAAACAAATATTAGGTCCTTGCCTATGAAATTGCCGTTTTACCTATATAGAAAAAATCAATTTTTTTTTTTTATGAAAAATATATATTTGTTTAATCGAAGTATTGGCCATTATTATCAATGCACTTTTGCCATTTTACTGGAAGTTCATTGATGCCTCTACTATAGAAATCCTGGGGATGGAAATCGATGAACTCTTTAAAGGCGTTTTTCACTGCTTCGTCGGATTTGTTTTGACGTGATGATGTCACGTCTTATAAATTGATGAACACCGGCTGCACGCACGAAGAAGTGTAACGTTCCATCTAAACCTGTGTGTGCAAGTGATAGCGCGATAGAGACCTGTGTGTGCAAGCGAGAGCGCGATAGAGAGACATAGGCATATAGTAGGAAATACAAAATATATTTCTCCGTCTTTTGCGAGCCTCGAACCCGCGGTCCCTGCCACTGCCACCATCACTGACCAGACGTGCAAGAAGCTGTAATGAATAATCCCGGCACAGGTCCACCATACACTGACAAGCAACTTCTTTTGACTCAATTTGCGTTTGGAACATGGTTTGGCTGCCTCCCCTGTGTCCAACCAGTGTGACGGACGTTTTCGATTGTCATACAGGATCCACTTTTTATCACAAGTGACAATCCGATTCAGAATCCCCCCATTTCTGTGCTTATTCAACAAGTTAAGACAAGCTTCGACGCGATTTTGTTGTTGTTTTTCAGTGAGTTCATGATACAGTAACCAATTTCCGAGCTTTTTTATCTTTCCAATTTGACGTAAATGAATCAGTATCGTTTTATCACTTACATTGAAGGCAGCTGCTAATTCCGACGTGGTTTGTGATTAATCTGCTTCAACTATGGCTTTATTCATTGTTATCGACTCTCGTCTCCGGTCGGCCACGGGGCTCATCATTGAGATGAAAATTTCCAGAACGGAAGCGATCAAACCAAAAACGCACACGTCGATGATATTGCATGCCGTCTGTGCTGCGTTGCTGCTGCGACGGGATTCATATTCGAAAATAACGCGCAATTTAGATTTTTCCATGGTCACAGAACCAGCGATGTAAAAAAAACCGAACGGTGGGAAAACAAATGAACAACTGATTTTGAAAAAAGAATAATTTGCCTTTATAACAGAAAATATTTGAAATTGGAATTCCTACGCAAAAAAAAGGTAGCCACTTTCAAAGTTTTATTTTTATTTTTATTTTTTTATGGAAACTGACACGGTTGGCTACATCACCTACAACGTCCGTGATGTCAGTCCATAGCACCGGGTGAACTAGGTGCCATGTCAGTGCTTCTCCCTTTGATCGTGCCGGCTACACTGAACTGGTCGGAGAACACAAACTATTTACATAGCCGTTTCGACCGAAGTTTCATTCAGTGCGGTGGTATCAACCCGGGCGGGTTAAACCCTACCACCAAGTAAGATTAGGAGGGAAGGGATCTACAGTTTTACGAGGAATCCGAACCTCGGTCAGCCTCCAACGGTCAGCGGTCACCCATCCAAGTACTGACCGCACCCAGCGTTGCTTAACATTCAATAGCGACAGTTGACTGTCTGCACCACTGAGCTATCGAGGCTGACATACAAGTGGTCAGTTTTTTAGAAACGGCAATTTCATTTTCAATTTCAGCACGTAATATTATAGCTCAAACAGTCTCAAAATCATTTTTACAAGTGAATTTGGGTCAATTGATCAAAACGGAATAGTAAATTAAATTTAACGATATTATCGCTCATATAAAATCAACTATCATTTTGGTCGTTGGCTCTCGTCCTATTAGACTATTGGCTTCATCTATCGACCGATAGATGAAATGTGTTCTAATTATGTGTTCTATATTACATCATGTTTTTGCTATTCAAAGCTAGATGGCGTATTATAATCTTGAGCTCAAAAGGTTTATATGAAAATGTTCCCATTGTCCTCTCTATAACCTGGTTTTTTAATCTCTTTGATTTATTACTAAAACGAGACACCGTGGTTATGGTAGTGTGCGTATCGCGTAATACAGGACCGACCATCTCAAGAGATCGCAGTGATATTGTGTCATCCTTTTTCCACGCGCAGTAATCCCGTATCGCTTGCCTGCACGCTCCACGCAAACATTTACGTGTTCCAAAACAAGCGAATGTCGCACGTAGTCGATCGATAAATTGCCGCTTGCTTCAACGGCTCAAAACTATGGAGGTGGCTTTTTACTTCTTATTATTAAATTATTTATTAAAAACATTTATTGCAATTTTTTTCGTTATTTTTTTTATGGAAACTGACGGTTGGCTACATCACCTACAACGTCCGTGATGTCAGCCCATAACACCGGGTGAACTAGGTGCCATGTCAGTGCTTCCCCCTTTGATCGTGCCGGCTACACTGAACTGGTCGGAAAACACAAACTATTTACATAGCCGTTTCAACCGACGTTTCATTCAGTGCGGTGGTACCAACCCGGGCGGGTTAAACCCTACCACCAAGTATGATTAGGAGGGAAGGGACCTACAGTTTTACGATTTACATTTATTTGTGAAAGAAAACCTATGGACGATGAGTGAATTATTTTATAAAAATTTCAAACGCATTTGTCAATTTATGTCGACTGTAGACGTGTCTTATATCACTTGCAACTAAAATCACCTAAAATTTGACAGATGTGCTTAAATTAAGATTATTAAATCATTCGTTCATCTCCTGTTTTTCTTTCTCAAAATGACAATAATGAAAGGAATATCTAAATTTTAGCTTTAATAGTGTGAAGTGTCTACTAGAAATAAAGCCAATATGTTACTAACATTAAAAACACAGACCAAGTTGACCAACCCACAAACCGAGGGTTCCGCACAAATACGACGGGGCCGTGGCTTTGAAGTGGGGAAGTTTGCTAGCAAATTGCTAATAAGCTTATAGTGTAGACTGAAGTTAAAAAAGAAATTTTAGTAAAATAATGTTTTGCCAGACGCGTAATTTATTTAGATTACTTAAAAAAAGAAACAGGTTTCCATACAACTTCTAATTTTTAATCTTTCATGCAAAATTAAATCTTTACTTTTTTTAGCTACAAAAACATTGATTTTGAATAGACATGTATGCAAAAACGACACGGGCTGCCTCGACATGGTCCCTATTAGGTTACGGTTAATTTATAGAAGATGCGGAGCGTAGTGACGCATCTTCTATAAATTAACCCTGGTAATTTTTTTTAAACCACTAAACTGGTTATAAAAGAAAAACATTTCTCACCTCCACTCATCACCTTTTTGATACGTAAATATATTACAAACAAACTTAATTTTGCAGTCAACCTAAATAATAATTTCTCACTAACTATTTAAACGAGACCAGTTTTAATATTTTCGTATTCCTCCCTTTGATGTTAAGATTTTTGAACCACTTTGTCATATACGTTTCATAAAGCAAATAAATATGTTATTCAAAATCTGTAAGAATCAAACAAGAACCAACCAAGAAAGAAACACGTAAATTTCTTGTGCACCTAAGTCCTTTTGCACAAATCGCAAATCAGGTCATGCTTGGAGTACTGCTTGCACCTGTGGGATGGCTCTGCCAAATATCAGCTTTTAAAAGGGAAATTGTTTGAAAAGAGGAATTAGGAAGTTAATAAGGATTGCATCCCCACACGCTGGAATTACCGTGGATGCGTACCAACCTCTTCTGCAGATTTTTCCTCTATAGAACCGGTAAAGTCTGGGACGCTCTCCTGTCTATATATTTCCTCCCAAGTACAGTCTCGGGTCCTTCGAGGGGCGTGAGTAGGCACCTGTCGGGCCGGCATGGCATTCGCAACCCCCGCATACGACCAAATGTCCATGGGCGTCCTTAGACATCTCATGGGTGCCTCGGCGCCACAGGTCGCGCTTTCAATAAAAAAAAACAGAAAGAAAACACAAGCAAAAATCTGTAAATAAAAATCATGTAAGGGTTCTGGTATTTTGTTGATTTTATTGTAGCTTTTCAAATTACCATCTAATATAGTAAAATATATCTATATTTATATTATAAAAGAATTCTTTTGGGAATCCAGTGTTACCGTTTTCAAAGGTGGTGACGTAAAAAAATATACATAATTTTAAAGAAGCCATCTCCACTTAATCAAAACACATTAAATGTATGAAGTGAAAATTTTTACTTTTTCTTATAAAACATTGTATTTGAAGGGATTTTCACTCTTGAAATATAATGCCAGATGCTCTCGTATACTATGCAGAGGCCTGAAGCCGGCATTTGCGTAATATTGAAGACGCTGAAGCAAGTGCTCTCGCGCTGGCGGTCGATGGCAGAATGAGCGGGCGATGCACGTAATATTATTTGAATTGCACGTATTTTTGGTGGGGCACGAATCGCCCTGACATGCGGAATCTTAATATTTTTTATGATGATCGAAGACTTGGTTACGAAGCTTGGTTACGATTTTTGTACATAGGCGGATAATAGCGGATAGATACGGAAACCTTCGTGCGCGAGTAAACTCGCACTTAACAGAATTTTTAAAATCGTGAAATTAAAACACCATGAATATGATTAAACCGGAAACATTTCGTAGGGAAGTCTCAAATTTTTTACTCTGTTCCTCGAAGTTTAGGTAAATAAGTCCTACCTATTCCTATCACCGATAGATAATAATAATCATATGCCACCGCCGCTGCGCCGCGCGTCGGCGCGCGTCCGACCAACGCCGTCTCGCCCTCTTCGCGGAGTCCCCGGGTCCAGTCACGTAGAGCTGCCACTTCTTCCACGACGGCGCATCCCTTCCACCACGGTTCGTCCGTCGCTTCCATCGCCCGCGTCTGCCGGCGACGACGGCGAACCAACGACGCGCTCCCGTCACACCACCAACGGCGGGACGACGACGTCTACCACCCGACCTGCTTGGGGCTATCGGGGTCTCGTGCTCCGTCTTCAGTCCTCGCTACCGGGTGGTACAGTACGCGGCGGCGACGCACTTACGAGGCTGAAGAAGCATCGAAGAGTTGCGTGACGTCGCCGTGCAGTCCGGCGGATACGGAGCTCTCCGAGATGGGGGTGGTGGGGGCCTACGTGTCTAGTACCACCACCCATCGCTCGAAGCTAGGCCTGCACCCGCCGGGGCGCTTGGAGGATTGTCTCCCGCCGCCGGCGGTATTACCGTTTTTAATTTTTGTATTAATTTTGTGTATTTTTATTACTTTTGTATAATATATGTAAAATAAATATGAACATTTTAAATGTGAAATAAAGGAATATAATATACAATATATTAATTTTGTATAGGTATATTTGTTTTATAATTATATCAGATGAATATGAATATGTATAAAAAATAGAAAACGTGATATTAATGAAATAATAACAATACATATTATAAATTGAATTCATCCATGTCATTGCCATAAAAAAACTAACAACACCCATATACAATAATTGATTTCAAATTTCTTTCCAGTCTGTCAAATTTGCCTATCATGTGTACGCGCCCGGTATGGCGCGCAGTCGTGCTCGTGCTCCTAACTCGCGGAATTTTTGTATTTTTCACGCTTTAAGCATTGTATTATCATTAAAATGACCTAATTATGAAAGGTTACGCCATCTTTTTTCATTCCTGATGATCTTGAGCTCCTTCGACACGTACGAACTGCACAACTCGCCATTTTGCGTAGTGCACATATACTAGTTCTTCGTTCCCAAGTCGCGAGCGCACTGACGGTCGATCCCGCAGACACCGCTATATCTTGGGCATAATGCACTTAAAAGCGGCTAATTTTCCTATATACTAGCGCTCGACGGTTGCCACTCCCGTCTGTATACTCGGTGTTGGCAGCCATCGAACGAGTACGGTAGAAATCGCGGAGAAATTTTCGAGTAATAAGATTGAATCACCGGTCGAGCGGAATACGGTGAGTCAGCCATCGCGAGAGAGATCCTGCGACTCCAAACGCAACCAAGAGGGTGAGTGTCGAGATCAGTGTTATATTTACTTCACCGTTGTCGCTAGGAGCCAAACCAGGAAACTACAAAGGAATAGGCGAGGGTTTGAAATAATACTACGCGAATGTGGTTACAGGCCTTCCGACACGCCCTCTTGAGATGCGGACAACGAGGCCGAGCTCCCGCGGTGGCCAGACCAGTGCTCCCGTCTCAGCCATGACCGTACAGCTAAGTTCCTCTCCAGTAATACGCAGTCTCGTCCGAGCCCGGCACAGTCACCCACATCCGGTGATTCACGACCGGCCGAACAGGCGCAGAAGGTCGAGCAGCTTAGATCCAGTGGCCCGAACACGCGGTGGAACGGCCGAGCGGGCCGCCATCGAAGCGCGGGAATATATCCGGCCACGTGGTTCGAGAACGTTCTTCGGCGGTCGATGACCGCGCCGGCCAGAAGCGAAGAAGTCTAGGCAGAGTCTCGTTCTCGAACCTTCCCGTGCCCTGCTGCGCAACCCTCTGGACTGCTAGCAATCGTTTTAGTGCCACGTATTGTCACACCTTACAGAGCGTGACTCTGGTTAAGTACGCAATTAGCCTCTCAGTGGTTACAGGCTCGGGTTCTCACGAGCATGGTATCTGGATCTTGGGAAGGGTGAAGTCAATGACGAGACGTTCAGACTTTATTTTAACAAGTTTATTAAATTATAGTATTATCTTACTGTCTAATTACGTTACTATTACGTTAAGATGCACAGTTAGAGAATTTAGTTCCTAGGTCTTGGTTGAGCCTAACTATTACGGCTAAGCAATCGGGGTGAGAGTAGCGGAGCCAGCGGCACAGCACTTAGCTGTGATGTGATGTGGCGAGGGTCTCCCCGGTAGGTTCGGGGGAGTTGCAGGTTACAAAGACAGGTTTCGAGATGCGGTGAGAGCGGTAGGCGCACCCGCCGAAGGCCGTGCAGCGGCTTCTTCTTGCAGCAGGAAAGATACCTTGCCGTAGGGCGGCAAGACTGCATGGACGCAATTGGAGGCACCCGCCCGTCCAAGGGGGAGCGTCCTACGACACGCCGCAGGCGGGGCGGGCGATAGGCGGGCAGTCTCCGGTAGGTCTCACACGTGGCCGGGCCAGACAGAGTCCCAGCAGGCACTAGCGGCGTGAGCGAACCAAGAAGGTAAGCCCGGGTCGAACGAGGTACAGCAGCACAGCGGCTAGCCGAGAGGCTAACCTCCACCAAAGCGCAGTAGGGAAGCGTGGGCTCGGCAGCGAGCCCCGCCCAAAGCGTTGTACAGGTGGCAGCAGCGGCGAGGTCTTAGGCGAGCCCCCGCCGACAGCATGGTTTCTGGAGGACAGCAGCGGCGAGCCCTGAGGCTAGCCCCCGCCGAAAGCATGGTTTCTGGAGGACAGCAGCGGCGAGCCCTGAAGCGAGCCCCCCGCCGAAGCATGGTTTCTGGAGGACAGCAGCGGCGAGCCCTGAGGCGAGCCCCCCGCCGAAGCGACCGCGGCTGGAAGGCAGATGACCAACCGCGGTACAGTAATTACAGTTAGGGCCGGCACGTGGTGGTGAGGCTAAACCACGTGCGCGGGAGACAAGGAGAAGCAATCTTGAGCAGTAACATGTAATTAAGCAAGCAAGGAGGAATAGTAAGTAAGAGGAAGTCTACTAAGGTGCAATAATAAATACCGGGCACAGCAGGCGGCCTCCGCCGCGGGCGCTGGAGTAGATGGCAGGAGGTGTAGTCGGGGCGGCTGCTGTGGTACTAAAGTGACCGACAGCCGCGCGCCGGAGCTTATATAACCTTGCCTCCCGCCATCCTCCAATGCGCACGGCGGCGGCGGGGGATCCGTACGTCCGCGCGATCCGGAGTAGTCGACGCGCGGCGACGGGATCCTACGATAGGTCGGTGCCGCCGGAGGTTGACGGTATAAGATACACAGTAAGTCAATTTTTACAGGGGATCTTGGCCTAAACGGAAGACGATCTACGTAGCGGGGGGTCTAGGCCCCGCACTATATGACAACTTGTAGTGCAATCTGTTTGAAAAGAAAAGAGGGCCGATTCCTCTGACAGAAATAAACATGAAATACAAAGTTTACTAAATTGATCCCAGGACTATTCCACAGAAAGCTAGCCTGGAATATACGGGCTGACGCTCGCCCAATTGCCAAGAGCGTCTGGCGCCCCTTAGGATAAGTTTAGGTTAAGATTAATTATTTTAGTTTGTTTGTGTTAATACTTTTCATGCTTGTGTTTAGGTTAAGATTGAGTTTAGATTTAGGGTATTACATTGCATTCAACGTGTTTAGGTTAATTTAGCTTTAGGTAATTGAATTTCAGTAAGAGTGTGCAATTTAGGAATCTTAGGATTAGCTAGGTTAAGGGAATGTCTAAAAGATCCGTGTTTGTCACTTGAAATCGTGCAATTAAACTGTCATATACTACTCAGCCGTCTCATTTACCCACGCCCAGCTCAAACGACCATTACAAACCTGACCAATTTCTCCTGACATCACTTGCTGCATCCATGATGAGAGCCTATCATATTTTCGAACCCATACGTTTTTGAAATGGAACTAACCTCTGTCTCTTCCTCCTTCCATTTCTTGAACCACTCCACCGTGGGCGCTGGATATCCCACCACATTCATGTATAAGAAGATAGGCTTGCCCTGAAGAACCTCGAGCGAGTGGGGGTACGCCCGGTCGATGCGAGGTTTAACTGGAATTTACATCGTCATCATAGTAGTAAGCAAAGAGTTTGTATTACGTCGCTGGAGCGCAGCGACGTAATACAAACTCTTTGGGAGTAAGCAACGTCATCATTAACATCATCATCACGATCACAATAATGATAACATCTTTATCATTATTTTCAACACTATTAAGGCAATCATCATTGTCAACATCAGAAACATCCTCATTAAGTTCAACACCATCAAGATTAGCACCTTCTAGAGCATCAATATGTCAGCCTCCAACGGTCACGCGGTCACCCATCCAATTACTGACCGCGCCCAGGTGTGCTTATGATTACGACCGACAGTCGATCGATCGCACCACTGAGCTACCGAGGTTGACAAAATGAGTCTTGGCGCATCATCTCTTTGACGCTTAGACCAATTTGTCTTTTTAGGAGTTTTAAGAGTTTTCATAAATTTTTAGGGTTCCGTACCTCAAAGGAGAAAAAAACGGAACACTTATAGGATCACTTTGTTGTCCGTCTCTCTGTCTGTCTGTCCGGCTGGCTGATTGTCTGTCTGTCTGTCAAGACCTTTTTTCTCAGGAACGGGTATCAAGTTTAAATTAATATCAAATACTAAGGCCTACGTTTCCTCAGAGGTGTAAAAAATTTAAGCTTCTAAGTCAACGGAAAACTGTGGGTAGTTGCGAAGACCACACTTAAAATTATTGCTCTGCTAAATATTAATTTATAACTATTGAAAAATCACCAATTACATTCATTTCTGTATTGCGTTTAACTTGTATTCCCACACGTGCGAGCAGTACTCCAAGCAAGTACTCCACGAAGAGTGCTCGGATGAGTAGCTGTTCAACGCGATCCCGCCCTTTACCTTTCGCCCCCGCACAACGCACACTAGGCAGGGATTGCATCCCTACACGTTGGACTTACCGCGGATGCGTACCAACCGGTTCTGCAAATCTTTCCTCCACAGAACTAGTCGCACCTTCGGTAAGACAAGGGCATAACTTACAAAATTTCGTAAAATGAGTTAAATATGCAAAAGTGCCCTAAAAACACTCTTTTTTCTGGTGGGACAAAGGCTCCCATTAGATTCAGATTATAAGTCGCCAGATGGCAATAGTGTCTTTGTCATTTTGGGTCATTTTAGTGAGTTTTTTGGCGCGACACAGTCTCATTGGTCAGTTGCGCCGTCGCCCCCGCGCGGAGTGTTTCTAAGTTGGAGTGTCAAAGCCGTGAAAGTAAATATGACCTTTTTCAAGATTTCTGGACGGACAAAGTCACATTTAGCACACTTATGCCTATTTCTTGAGCACATATTTATCTTGGAGAGACAAAGCCATTCAAACAGTTGTGACTTTATACTTCCAATATTTTTATAATTGTATAGTCTTATAAACAAGATGTGGCTTTGTTATTCCAATACATATTTTATAAAATAGACATAAAAACAATGATATACTTCTTAATGATGATGAAGTCAGTAAGCAGACCAAAGAAATGTATGAGCCTCAAATTGATGACATCCCAGAATCACCTGGACGGAGGCAAAAGATAAAAGTTCTGAGGTAACAAACATAAAAAATAAAAATATAGTCGAATTGAGAACCTCCTCCTTTTTTTGAACTCGGTTAAAAATAGGCCGTGCTGGTAATAGAAAACAAATGAAAGATATTGTATTAAACGTGTTGTATACTGAAAAGTTACAACTTCCAAACCGGAAAAAAATTCGTCAACTGATTGCCTCAAACATACTTCCCAAATTCTATGATTAGTTTTATAATACCATCTTTTAATTATAATATTTAAACATTGTGGAACTAAGGTACTTAACATTTTAGATTATAGTTAATTTTTTCTAGTATTTATCTGTAAGCGGGGGTGTAGGTCAGGGGCGAACAAGTTGTCTTCACATGCGTGAAGTTACAGATACCCCTTTAGGTGACCTCCAAAAGTGATAAAACTCGTGTTATGTCATCTTTTGTGTTAAGGCGGTGACAAACGCCAAATACGCAAAACATGCAAAAAGTGCGACAAAGAAGGTCCAAAACTGACCAATTGACACACATTCAGAAAATTAAAAAAATACCAACCTATATTTTGGTTCCTTACCAACAAAGTGCATTGCTGGTTTTTTTAATAATGAGTAAAAGTAAGTAATAAACATAAAATTAAAAATATACAAAAAAAGCATGAATTTTTGAAAATCTGAGTATGTGTGTATTATTACAATTTTACAATACCACCGATTCAAAGGTCACAAAGCTCTGAGAAAACTCTATTCAATTTTTTTTATTATTTTATCCACGAAAGGAGATAAAAATAAAAAACAAAAAACGCCTACATGAAATTATTGACGTAATTCTTCAGTCGGAAGGGTAAAATTTTTGCCTTCGTCAATTTAGCAGGCACTTCAATACTAGATACAATTTTAGTTCCGGGCTCGCTTGCTCGCTCCTGCCCTGCTGCGCCCGCGTGTCGGTCGTCATTTCTGTCTTCTGTGTTTGGATCGAATGGAAAAAAGATAGGTACGTTAGGTATATTTGTACCGTGTGGGATGGTAATTTAAAATAATAGCCCCACTGCATCTCTCCCCGTGCATGTCGTAAAAGGCGACTGAGGGATTTTTTTATGTAAACTGACACAGTTTGCTATATCACCTATAACATCCGTGATGTCAGCCCATAACACCGGGTGAACTTAGGTGCCATGTCAGTGCTTCCCTTTGGTCGTGCCGGCTACACTAAACTGGACGGAAAATACAAACTATTTCGGGATATGACTCCCTTCTTTTTTTCCGTCCAGTTCAGTGAAGCCGGTACGACCGAAGAAAAGCACTGACATAGCACCTACTTCACCAGTTGTTACGAGCTGACATCTCGGATGTTGTATTGTAGGTGATGTTGCCACCGTGTCATTTTCCGTACCAGTATACAGTACGACCGTATCAGTAATATCTCTCTTCTGTGGTATCTATCAGTATACGCTCCGGTACGTAACTTGACGGGGCGTTATACGCATGGCTTTCGTTGGTATAACCACAGAATAACTAATAGGTACTGTGGTATAACGCTGTCTGCGCTTGAGATGCAAGGACTATAGAACCGTGCCTAAATAAAAGTAGCCTAGCAACAGCGGCGCGCTGCGGAGCGGGGGCGGCGGTGGCGGCGGCACTGTGGTGGCGCGGAGCGGAGACGACGCGGCGGCGCGGCGCGGCGCGGAGGAGCGGCTTGTTATTGCTTGCTTGCATGCGTGAGTGGCACGCTGCTACTGAGTTACCGCACCGCACCGCACCCCACCGCACCGTGCCATGCTGCCGCCGCGCGCGCCGCGCGCGCCGGCCGGTACCTATGTTGCTATGATATTTGCCATACATACCTAAATGCCTATCTACCTATTACCTACCTACCTATTTTTATTTTAGTTTTCATCGATAGTCTATTTAGAGGTTTATAAAAAGTGGTAAGTACATGAACTAAAATAATTTGGAAGAAATTACAATAAAATGTTATTTAGGTAAAATAATAAAAAATAAAAAATTAGAATCACGCATCAGTTACATAAGCCACAATCATTTTAATAATTAAAATAATAAAAAAGCAAAAAAAAAAAAACATACGAAAGTGGGATTCGAACCCCGAACCATCAACTCTTTAGGCTGATAGCGACAAACTACGCTAAATGTGACTTGAACGTGCGAAGCGAAATTAGCAGTCGCATGGTACATTATGTAGAATTCCCGAATGCTCAAGGTCGTTGGCGTTTGTCACGGCCTTAAGTGATTATTGATTTTTTTTAAAGAAAGCATATAGTTGCTTTCATTTTGGTTTCTTGCTTAGAGTTTTCATTTTATTTTGTTTTTCGTATAAAGAAACTGCAAAATGAAAAAAATTGTCTTCAAAAAAATATCTATGAAGATTGTTTGTTGATTCTATATTTTGTTCAACTTAAATATTCCATATCCAATCTTCTTAATATATATAATTCTTCTGTACGTGTGTTTGTCACCCTACTCCTCCTAAACCAGGCCTTCGTCACTCGCTCAAGGTCGCGAGTTAAATGCCTACCGCTTGGCGTACCGACTAATGTACAATTAACAGTGGGCTGTCGCTATCCAGCCAGACCGGGCGTGTGGCGCTTTCGAATTTAGAAAATGTCGAAATCACGTAATTATTGTGCAGTGGACGGGTGCAAAAGTCAACAGACAAATGAAAACTTGTCTTTTTTTTCATTGCCGAGAGAAGAAGAAAGGTAAGTGTTGTTTAGTAGCATTTTGATTTATTTCTAGTAATTTATTTATTCATATAGTAGGAGGTCATTGATTTAAAATGATATTATTATATTGCCAATAACATTAGTACGCCGAACAGCGTGGTGTGTATGGCCTAATTCGTATAAGGATAATAGGTACATTGTAGATGATCATTGATCATTAAATTTATTGATCAAACAAAACTATCACTGGAAGGTTGCACGCAATGCACGCTTCGATGTGAGAAACTAATTGTGACGCTAACGCATGCATGAATTTGTTCGCATGAATTTGCCGTAGCTAAATATCATATCGTTGGTAGCTAGAACGATAAAAGTTGGTAGGTATCATCTTTATTTTATTCCTCACAATAAGACAGCACAAAGACACAGCCCATAACGCGCTGAACGGCGCGCTTTCGAGATAGAGTTACACGACAGAAAGAGAAGCGAAATGTAGGCAATTATCGTGGTTAGGCATGCAGCTCTGGGCGAGTCAATTTGTACTTTATCGCGTCGTCGCAGAGTAGCTATTTCTTTGTGAGTGTTTGTACAGAGCAGCTTCTGTACGGAGTACTCTTTTCTATTCTGTGCCTAAACGGCCAGACCGATTTGGATGAAATTTTGTGTGAATATTTGAGTGGGTCCCTGGGTGGTTTGAAAATACAGTTTGACCCAGAAGATGGCGTCGTTATCGCGTTTTCATGAAAAAACGGATTTGCTGACCAATTGACAACATGTACAGGCGGAAAATGTTTTTCGATTTAACTTGACATTTGACATATACATGCGCGTCACTTCAAAAAAAATTTATTTGTATAGGGGTGACCCTGCGATTCCGTGGGACAAATGGTTTTATTCCAATAGGGTGACCATACGATTCCTTACCTAATATGGGGCAAAAAATTAAATTAGTACGTGTGTACGTAACCTTACTCCTCCTAAACGGCTGGACCGATTTGGATGAAATTTTGTGTGAATATTTGAGTGGGTCCCTGGATGGTTTCAAAATACAGTTGGACCCGGTAGATGGCGTCGTTATCGCGTTTTCATGAAAAAACGGATTTGCTGAACAATTGACAACATGTACAGGCTGAAAATGTTTTTCGATTTAACTTGAAATTTGACAGATACATGCGCGTCACTTAAAAAAAAATTATTTGAAGAGGGGTGACCCTGCGATTCCTCATGTGGGAGTGCGACAAATGGTTTTATTCGAATAGGGTGACCATACGATTCCTTACCTAATATGGGGCAAAAAATTAAATTAGTACGTGTGTACGTAACCTTACTCCTCCTAAACGGCTGGACCGATTTGGATGAAATTTTGTGTGAATATTTGAGTGGATCCCTGGATGATTTGAAAATATAGTTGGACCCGGTAGATGGCGCCGTTATCGCGTTTTCATGAAAAAACGGATTTGCTGAACAATTGACAACATGTAGGTACAGGCTGAAAATGTTTTTCGATTTAACTTGACATTTGACAAATACATGCGCGTCACTTAAAAAAAAATTCTATTAGAGGGGTGACCCTGCGATTCCTCATGTGGGACAAATGGTTTTTTTCGAATAGGGTGACCATACGATTCCTTACCTAATATGGGACAAAAAATTAAATTAGTACGTGTGTGCGTAACCTTACTCCTCCTAAACGGCTGGACCGATTTGGATGAAATTTTGTGTGAATATTTGAGCGGGTCCCTGGATGGTTTGAAAATACAATTGGATCCGGTAGATGGCGTCGTTATCGCATTTCCAAATCGTTTTATTCGAATAGGGTGACCATACGATTCCTTACCTAACGTAGAACAAAAACAAATATTACAGGGGTGACCATGCGATTACTGATGTGGGACAAATGGTTTTATTTTAATAGGGTGACCATACGATTCCTTCACTAATGTGGGACAAAAAAATAATTGTAGAGGTGTGAGCAAGCTATTGCCAAATGGTTTTATTTTAATAGGGTGACCATACGATTTCTTACCTAACGTAGGACAAAAAAAATATTACAGGGTTGACCATGCGCTTCCTGATGTGGGACAAATGGTCATATTTTAATAGGGTGACCATAAGATTCCATTCCTTACCTAATGTGGGACAAAACAAATTATGTTAGTAGAGGGGTGACCATGCGATTCCCAAATCGTTTTATTTGAATAGGGTGACCATACGATTTCTTCCCTAATGTGGGACAAAAACAATTAAATTAGTAGAGGGGTGACCATGCGATTCCTTATGTGGGAAAAATGGTTTTATTGGGTTACCATACGATTCCTTCACTAATGTGGGACAAAATAAAATATTTTAGTAGAGGGGTGACCAAGCTATTCTCAAATGGTTTTATTTTAATAAGGTGACCATACGAATTCCTACCTAATGTGGGACAGATGATTATTTAAATAGCGGGAGAGAAAAGGAGGGGTTGAGAGAGGGGCGAGGGAGAGGGAGAGGGGAGTGATAGTGGGAGGGGATAGAGTGAGGGAAGAGAGAGCGAGAGAGATAGAGATACCTTAGTTTACCTGAACGCAGCTCACCATTCGGACTCGCTTTAAGTGACTTACTTCTTTACCTTTCAGGCCCAATAATTTTTCTTCTAAATTAAAGTTTTTTTTTGTCACGGCGTTGGGAAATGCATTATAAAAGACTTGTGTAAAAATTTGTAAAATAAATCCAAAACACCCCCAGAGTCAGGAATTACCCCTGCACGATCGTGACGTTTGGGCTTCAACTTTACCAGTTCACGACCGTGACGATGTATGGTTTTTTATTTATTTATTTCAAAGGTGCTTGTAAGTAAGATAAAGCAGCAATTTAGAAAAAAGAGCATTATAAGGGTGAAGAGCCCCTCGACCGGGGGACCACCCAGCCTCCCGAGTCCCGACTGGCGCACCGTCAAAGGCGGGCTTCACGTACGTTGCGGTTGACTACTTCGGGCCCGTGGAGATCACGGTGGGCCGGCGCCACGAGCGACGATACGTGGCGCTGTTCACGTGCCTCACCGTGAGAGCTCTCCACCTCGAGATTGCCGCTTCACTGAGAACCGAATCGGCCATCTCGGCCCTCCATCGATTCATCGCGCGGAGGGGGTGCCCGAAGCAGATAACAAGCGACAACGGGACCAACTTCAGAGGCGCCGACGTGGGGCTGCGAGGGGCCCTCGCAGCGATGAAGAAAGCCGCTGCGAACAGAGCCATTTAATGTAGCTTCATTCCCTCTGTGGCGCCATTCATGGGCGGCGCCTGGGAGCGCCTAGTCCGCTTCACGAAGGAGGCGCTGCGGGTCACCCTGGACAAAGCGATACCCGCAGGACGAGACCCTGGCCACGCTGCTCGCCGAAGCAGAAAACACAGTAAACTCTCGGCCCCTGATGCACGCCAGCATCTCGCTGGACGAAAAGCCCTGACGCCGATCCATATACTGCTCGGCACAGGAAGCCATTCGCCGCCGCCTGGATAATTCACCGCCGACGACGAGGACGCCAAGGCGCTCGTCTGGAGGAGATCGCAGTGACTGGTGGACGAGTTCTGGCGCCGGTGGGTACGAGAGTACCTACCCCTACTCCAACACCGGCGGGAGCCTCACGGAAGCGGTCGGGGACGTAGTCCTGGTCGCTGACCCCAGCCTGCCGCGGAACACCTGGCCGCGAGGCAGGGTGGAGGCCATCCACCCAGGGCGAGACGACGTGGTACGCTTCGTGGACGTCCTCACGGGAGGCAAGCTGCTGCGCCGGCCGACCAAGGAGATCGTCGTCTTGCCGACTTCGAAGATCGCCGAGGGAGCGAACGGCGGGAGAATGTTGAGGACAATGGCCAGCTCGAGCAGCAGCGAACGGCGGACGGGCACGACGCGCGCGTCTCTCCATTAGAATAGTTTAGAGTAGGGACTAGGCAAGCGGCCGGCGCAGGCGTCGTCGTAAGGGCTGGGACGAGCACGTGGCAGGTAGTCATGATCTTATTGATTAAATGGTATAATGGTAATTCTTCATCATCGTCGAGGCCTTCTATCTCTTGCCGTTGCCATCTCCAAGCAGTTGTAAGACTAAGTCGTTTGTAAACTCCGACCCCACCAAAAATAAAAAAATATTAACAAATAAAATCAACAAACGATAGTCAATACCTAAAACTGAATTTTTTATTTTGTGTATGAGTAATTCGTTCCCCTAATTGTAATAACTTAAAAATGTGATAAATTAACGATATTTTTTCAAATTGTTGTTTTTTTCTTTCTAACAATCACTTTTCAAGTCAAAACCCAACAAAGTCATGGTCGTGCCCAGTGCACGACCATGACTTTGTTCGAGTTGAAGCCCAAACTTCGCGATCGTGACTATTTGGTTTCAAGGTTCAATTTTGTTTGACAAATCGTATGTGTTCACAGTAAAAACATGTTAATAGGTGAGTCGCGTTTACGGCTACGAAATAACAACAACAACTTGATGTTTCAATTCATATTTGTACTTCCGAGCACCGCCTTCGTCGACGAAAAACGCCGCCATCTTTGTTGCATTACTGACGCCAACTGACCGGTAAACCGCGCGAAACTTAGTATCTACTAGAACGCATAGTTCATGCACGATCGTTGCGCGCCGGTCTCGCTCTACAAAAGTAATTTGGGTGGGCGTGGGAATTTCTAAAGTAAATGAGCAAGATCGTGTTTGACAGGCCTGTAAGGGTTAACATTGCATCTATTACCTGTACGAAGGTCGGCTCTGTCATTTTAGAATTTCACTCGAGCGAAGCCGCGGGGAAAAGCTCAAAATATAGCTAGCTGACCCTGCGGACTTCGTACCGCCTTTGTTACACTATAACCTTATTCCGATTATTACATAAATTTTACTAATAAAAAACTCATAACCCTTCCTTTTTTGGCTTCGCCGTAGTCGGGTAAAAATTACCCAAATCGGTTCATCACTTCAGAACGGCTGGACCGATTTGGATGAAATTTTGTGTGTATATTTGAGTGGGTCCCCGGATGGTTTGAAAACACAATTGGACCCGGTAGATGGCTTGATGAGTCCACGCGGGCGAAGTCGCGGGCAAAGCTAGTTTTCTATAAAAAACGTACTTATAAAATTGTTAAAACTGACTTAATCATTATAGGCAAAGATTTGTACAACGTTGATGTTGTCGCTAATTTTAGAATATTTTTCAGTGAAATTCCAAAGAGTTTTGCTAAAGATTTATAAATGTATTCAACATAAGTTCCTAAAGAAAACTTTACATTATAAGATAAAACTTGTTTTTTGCAAAAAATAAACATGTTTTTATTTCAAATTCATAAAAAAACTAACGATAAATATGGTCATGATTACAAAATGATTTTAATTTTGGTGGAAAAAGGGCATAAATGCACACCTTTGTTTTAAAAAAATATTATAAAAATTTATAAAAAAAATATTTACCACCTGTAATGTATCTGGTCCTATTCACAAAAGTATGGGGCTTATTTCATGCAAAGAAGAATTATTTCAAAGCAATATAAGCAGAAGAATACGATATTGAATACAAAAAAAAACTTTAAATGGCTCTCCTGTAAAATCACAAAAAGTGCAGTTGTGCCCTTGTATTACCGAAGGTGCGTAGTGAACTCTGGGACGCTCTCCCTGCCTACATATTTCCCCCGGTCTCGGGTCCTTCAAGAGAGGTGTGACCTGTCAGGCCGGCGGCATGGCCTTCGCAAATCCCGCATACGACTAATGTCTGCATTTTTGCTGGCGTCTGGCAGCCTGTACTTTATAATATGTACGAAAGGGACAGGGATAGTACAGAAGATGTGCAGTGACATAGAATAAAAGTGGCCGGTGTCACATTCCAAAACAAATGATATTCGAAATCGGGATCACCTTCACGTCATCCACGTACCAAACTCTTGTATTATTCAGTCTTCTCATACCTACATTCAAGAAGGTTTGTTTTTCGCATCTCGTGTTCACTGCTCAGCCCTTCGGAGAAAATATCGTGATACTACCACACAGAGTGGTCACTCGCTAGTCCCGACCTCGATGGACACCCTCCTCTATCACCAATGGGCCCGGATCATGTCGATGGCCCGGATATGTTCGGTGAAGCCATCGCAAGCTCGGTTCAACAGCTTCTACCTACTTAGGTATTATACCATCCCGAGATACATCTATCCGATTCGATCAGTGAAATT
This sequence comes from Nematopogon swammerdamellus, assembly GCA_946902875.1. Taxonomy (NCBI): domain Eukaryota; kingdom Metazoa; phylum Arthropoda; class Insecta; order Lepidoptera; family Adelidae; genus Nematopogon; species Nematopogon swammerdamellus. The sequence continues at coordinate 17,908,044 of OX336348.1, read as the reverse complement.
GGTTTAGCCGGTTTCGAGTTTACCCGTTATAGACAGACAGACGTTGCGATTTATATAAAGGAAAGATTTCGAAAAAAAAATTCACTTAGTGCTTCTTCTTTCTTGATTTATATCGGTAGAACTCACTCTACGGTTAAATGCGGCCCTGCCCAGTCAATTTCAAATTCACACTGACGTCTTGTGTCATATGTCGCATGACATGACACCAATTAACAGTGCAGGGAGAAGCGCAGAGCTAGAAGCAGTCAAGCTCACGCTCTTTCTAACACAAGTGTTTATTATATTTACGTCACTGTCGCTCTAGTTAGTGAGAACGGTATAGGAAGGCGGTGTTACCTGTTACAAAAATATGATCTGCAGGAGGAGGAATATCATCACATCAATCATCAATCAATACTAATAATAAATCTGTAAGGGATGGTCATGGATGGAGTAAGTTACTTTGTTTTAGGAAATATTGAGTTTGTAGCCTCTATGTATGTATGATACTAAAGCTAAATTGACGATTTTTAGAAATATTTTCTGTATGTATGTATGTATTTATTTATTTTATATATTTGGAAAATCAACAGTTTATAGTACATACATATAGTTGCAAGCGGTTTTTCACTTAGATTACTAAACCAGTAAAAGATTTTCTCGTGTTTACATTAACGACATTTACAAAAATTGTTGTACCACAGTGCCGTGAAACAAAGAAAATAATACAGTTGACAATTCGTATTTCAAATAAAGAGGAAAAAAAAATAAGAAGTATAAATAAATAATGTATAATAAATAAATTGAATAAATAAAGATAATGAAATGTAACTAAAATGATTTTAGACTCAAATATTATAATAGACATTTTTTTGGTATAGGTTATTTATAATGATTACTGTTTTATTTTTAGCAAAATATTTTTTATAACATCTTTTTTGAATGTGTTCTTAGTATGTATAAAAGGATCAATGTCGCTGAAATGCTCGTTCCGGCTGCGCACGCGTCGCGACACGCCCGCTTATCAACTGAATTTATTCCCTCTGCAATTGGGATTGTTTGTGTGTGTGTAAACAACTCTCAGCTGCGTTAGGGAAGCCACCTCCGCTACGTGCACGAACGAGATGCCGCCGTAGTGCTGGTGCAACCGGCCTCCCACCAGCGGGAACCCCCGGGCTACGTACCAGTACGAAAGTGGAATCTCGCAAGAGCACGAGATGGACCCTGACCAAGCAAGTACGAAGAAAACCAGGGAGGAGGCGTCGAGCACCCCGCGCAGCTCCGCCCCGCCCAGCACAACAACTCCAGAACTACGGGCAATGCTTGAGGACACGCCCCGATCCTCGCACGGCCAAAAGCCAGAGTCCCAGGTACGCCATGTTGGACTTCATATCCGCGCGCCACTACAACAGCGCGACCCAAGGTTGAGAGCAGGACTACGCCGAACGCTCAGCTGCAGCATGATTGCGGATGAGGAGAGACCGGCCGCATCCAACACTAGTCCCCTACTACTCCCACCAACCGGACCAACATCAACCGCCCCGACCGCAGCGGTGAGCACTACGATGCATGAAGGACATGCATCAAGGGTGCTTCATCCGACTGCGACCGGAACGAGTTTGTACGTGCCACCATTCGGCGTTACTACACCGTATATATACACTACCGCCACGCCGCCCGTCACCACGACCGCCGCGTCATACACCAACATCACCATACCGGCGTTGCCCGGCCCCCCGACTTTCGCCGAGGTAGCGCGCGCTGCCTCCCCACCCTCCCTCGCGGGGAAGCACGGCCGCAGCCCAGAAGAAATGGAAGAACCGGCCAAACGAACCCGCTCAGAGGAAACTCTGCTAGCACCGCCCGCAAATGGAGCTGGAGCACCGCCCGGAAACGGAGCTGGGGCACCACCTAGAAACGGAGCTGGAACGTCGCCCGAAAACGGAGCTGGAGCACCGCCCGGAAACGGAGTTGGAGCCAGGCCCACCCTCCCACCAAACGGATCGGCGCCTACTCTTCCGACAAACCGCAAACCCCGCTACCCCCCACTCGTGGTGGAAAAATTACCGAACTGGCCGACCCATTTCCGGACCCTCCGAGAAAAGCTCGGCCACGCCCCAAACGCTCGCCCATTCGGACCGGGAGTTCGATTCACGCCACAATCGGACATCGAGTACCGCATTCTCCAGAGGTACCTCACCGAACTGGAGAAAAGCGAGGGAACCAGTTGGTTTTCATATTCGATCCCGGCCGAAAAGGACGACAAAGCGGCCAGCCGCCCCATCCAGGCGTCTAAGGGCCGATTTGGAGGCATATTCTTCGTCCAACTGAAGAAACAGCCCAACTGGCAAGACGTCTGGGGAGTAAACGAACTTCTGTACATGCCGGGAGTTTGTATAGAAGCATGGAGAGGGAAAGCTGGCGCAGTGGCACAGTGCCACAGGTGCCAACTTTTCCGGCACAGCTCGCACAACTGCCACCGCCCAATCAAATGTGTCCGATGTGGAGAGGCACACACTGCGCGCGACTCCCCCAGGCCGAGAGAAGAAAAACCGACCGTGCAAACTGCGGAGGTGAGCACACAGCAAACAATCGCCTTTGCACCGTCCACAAACGCGAAATGCGCAATCGCAAGGCCGGCTCAGTGGCTACCGCTACCTAACAACGCCGCAATATTCCCACGGTCGTGGACCCAGCAGATCTGGTAGCAACATATACGCCGACGACTACTGCGACCACACTCATGCCCCCGGCCAACCCTGCAACCACTAGAGGGCCAGGAAAGGACAACCGCCGCCGCAGCCGCCACCGTAAAAGAAAGCCGAAACCAGCGAAGGCCACAGAGGTCGCGACACAAGGCCCAAGCACAGAAGCACCACACGAGCCACAGGCTCTCCCCCTCCTCCAGGCCCAGCCCTGGAACAGCACCAGGACACGGCGGCGTCCATAATAACCCAGACGTCAGCCCCCACACCCACCTTTACGGCGACATCGGACGCGCGGCCGCGCATCCCAATATCGCCTGGCCAGACTGCCCAACTAAGGGTGATGTTGGGCATTATAGCAAGACTCCTACAGGCACTAGAGCGAGGCGAGAACCCTGTGCCTCCGCTCATGGATGGTCTTCGCGAGCTATTGAACCTCAGCGTCAATGGCTAAGCCGCTCCGAATCGCCCATTGGAACGCCCAAGGCCTGCATAAAAATAAGGGCATACTGGTGGCCTTCCTCGTCGAGCAGAACATTGACGTGGCTCTTCTCAACGAAACCCATCTCCGACCGGGAATTGAGTTTAAAATGCCCAATTACCACATGTACCGACGAGACGACATGACATCCACTGGCCAAGCCTACCGAGGAACAGAAGTCCTCGTTAAAAGAAGGATTGTTCATCAAGTATTGGACACCCCCCAGATGCAAACAATCCATGCTACGGGTGTGCAGCTGAGAGTTGGCAGCAGCGACCTACGACTATTCGCAGCCTACCATCCACCAGGGACTGCCATCGATCCAGCCGAGGTCAGAAAACTCCTGGCCTCGGAAGGACCAACCATCATCGCTGGTGACCTGAACTCCAAACATCCCTCGTGGAACTCATCCAGGGAGTGTCCAAACGGCCGCCGCCTGATCGACGACGCGGACGCTCATGGCTACGACATCACGGGGTCAGACTCACCGACGCACGTGCCGGACTACCATGGACACGCGCCGGACGTCCTAGATGTCGTAATCACGAAGAACCTGCGCCTGTCGTTCACCCAGGAAGTGCTGTACGATCTCACATCCGACCACCTACCAGTTCTTGTAGTACTCGACGCTGGTTCTCCCGCCACAGCTCCTGCGAATACCGCCCGAGTCCGCATTGACTGGAAAGGCTATAACAAACAACTGAGCGAAACCACCATCATCAGACCGATTTGCACGGCCGAGGAGGTGGAAGAGTCAGCGAAGTCACTACGCCAAATCATCAAGGAGGCCCTAGAGGCGAACTCGACCCCGGTTCGCCCGCAGGTGAGAAGCTATGGTCTCCCTCAGCGAATCAGGAACGATCTCGAAGATAAAAGGGAACTTCGAAAGCTGTGGCAGACCACTAGATGCCGCCATACCAAGTCGCTGCTGAACGCGCTGTCCGCCAAAGTGTCCGCAGATATCAAGGCATACAACGGAGAGGCTTGGGAGCGCCATGTCGACTCGATCAGAGAAGACCGACCAGGCGTAGCGAGACTTCTTCGTAGCCTAACTTCCACTCCCGCACCCATCCGACCTCTACTGGCACCGGACGGAAGCCCTCGCTACCTGGCCCAGGACAGGGCAGAACTGCTAGCGGACCACCTGACCGAGCAGTTCAAGCCGAACCCACCGAGCCGAGCAGCCCACGTCGCTCGTGTCGAGCAGCACGTGAGGGACTACCTCACTGAGCCTCCACCTGCAGACGAGGAACCCATCTTCTTTACACCAAATGAGATTCAGAAGAGGATCATCCGACTCAACCAGAAGAAGGCGCCTGGTGAGGACGCAATCTCAAATGCCGCCCTGGTGAACATGCCGCGACGGACCCTCGTGGCTATCACCAGGCTATTCAACGGCATCGTCCGATTCGTCCGCACCGGGCTCTTCCCGAGTACGTGGAAGATCGGGCGCATTATAACGCTACCGAAACCAGGTAAGAATACCAGTTTACCTGCGAGCTATCGCCCCATCACTCTGCTGCCGACCCTCTCGAAATTATTCGAGAAGATGCTCCTCGATCGTCTGCTTCCTCACCTCCACCCAAGAGATGAACATTTCGGCTTTCTGTCCGAACACTCCACGACGCTTCATCCAGCTGACAAGAATGTTGCACGGGATGGCGGAGACCGCCAATCGGAAGCAACACTCCGTCGCGGTCTTCCTGGACATGGAGAAGACGTTCGACCGTGTCTGGCACGACGGCTTGCTGTACAAGCTGTCGCAAACTACAACCCCCAAAGCAGTCGTCCGAGTCGTCTCTTCCTTTCTACATGAGCGACGGTTCCGGGTCGCGGTAGAGGATGCGACGTCGGCGGAACGCCCAATTGCTGCCGGAGTACCACAAGGAAGCTGCCTCTCCCCGTACCTATACTCCCTTTACACCGACGATATCCCGAAGGCCGAAGATGTCGACCTATACCTCTTCGCAGATGACGCGGCCTATGTCGCCAAGTCGATGAACCGGAATCACGCGGCGCGCAAGATTCAACGTCAACTGGACTTGCTGCCCGACTGGCTCAAAGACTGGCGGCTCTCTGCGAACGTAGCCAAGACCCAAGGAATGGCGACGGGGTGGGGCGTCCCACCGCCCCCACTAAAACTACACGGACAGGACATCGAATGGCAGACGAGTGTTAAATACCTGGGCGTCACCATAGATCGCACCCTGTTCCTTGCCCCACAAGCAGAGGCCGCGGTGACCTCTGCTCGAACCGCGCGCATGCAACTATACCCAATTCTTGCCTCCACGCTTCCCATTCGAGCGAAGCTTGCGATCTACAAGACGTACATACGCTCGCGCCTCACGTACGCGACACCGGCGTGGTACCACCTCCTCTCAGCTTCGAAGAAGCTGAGACTCCAAAGACAGGAGAACATCTGCCTGCGTATCATTGTCGGTGCACCCCGCTACGTGAGGAACGACACAATCGCAAGGGACCTCGAATGGAAGCCACTCTGCCATTCATCGGTGGACTGGCGAAAGCGATGTTCACGAGGGCCGACAAGTCGGACCTCACCCACATCAGGAACGTCGCACCACTGCACAGCAGACCGCCAGATGGCCGCTATGAATACCCACGCAGCTTAATACCCATCATCCAGCCCTCCGAAAGGACAACACATGCTGAAACCACGACCATAGAAGAGGAAGACTGACCTGCCCTCAGTAGAGGGCAGCGACCTACTGCCACGGTAGGGAGGCACAGCCTCGAAACCGTATCCCCACTCCCCCCGCAGGGGGGATGTGAGAAGACGTCTTGATGATGATGAAGTGCTCGTTATATGTGCTAGCTAGCCTAGTAATAGTTGAGTTCTTTGCATAATTGGTGCGGTGTAGTGGAATGTGAAATAGGTTAGTGTGGCGTGTCCGACGAGCAGGAACACTGTAGCCAATCTCTCCAACAAATTGCGGACAGTCAATCCGACTGTTTACCAGGTCGTACAGGAAAGCCATATCGAGCAGAAGTCGTCTTTCTTCTAGTGTCATCATGACATTGTGATATTTACAGCTTTCTAGATAAGAGTCGGGTCGCACTTTAGATTTGTAATTAATATACCTGACGAATTTTCTTTGTAGGCGTTCAATTCTTATTATGTTTACATTATAATTTGGAGACCATATACAAGAACAGTATTCTAGAGCACTACGAACATAAGCATACTACATCGATTTAATACATTCAATGTTTTTGAAATTTTTGGACACTCTGATTACGAATCCTAGATTTTTATATGCTTTGTCTATAATTGAGTCATAGTGATCGTTGAAAGTTATTTTTGAATCAAGTATTACCCCTAGATCCCTCACTGTAGACACTCTAGGTATAACAATTTTGTTGATTGTGTAGTTATGTTGTATTGGTTTAGAACTACGAGTGAAGATCATGTGCATACATTTTGTAGCATTGACATTAATTCTGTTTCGTTTATAGTACTCAGAGAGACAGTTCAAATCCTCTTGTAATTTATGACAGTCACTTGTATCGTTAATTACTTTGATTACTTTCTTATCATCTGCATATAGGGAATATTTTGCATGTGTATGTATGTATGTTCCGCCATAACTCTTAAACCGATCATCCGAATTCTATGAAACTTAGTACAAGCACATTTTACTATACGGGACACAGGATAGGCTAACTAAAATTCACTTGCGGTTACGCTAAGATGTGGCTCCCATACAAATCTAATTGTTCCATGCGCCGAAATAAAGCTATGGTAGACGGCACGGCGCGGAGGTCACTGGTAGCGCGGCTGGCGGAGGCTGGCGTAGCGGCGGAGGTGCGGAGCGCGGCGGTGCGGGGTGCGGTCTGGCGGAGCGCGGTGTGTGTATGCATTGTCTCGAGCAGAGTTCGATTCCTATTATTATGTAGGTTTACTTCGTTAGGTATCTATTTGATTAATTTTAGATGCAAACCTATGTAAAAGCTTTGTTGCGAGTCGATGTTAGCGGATATTTACTTAACTGAAGTTCTTATTTGATTTTAGTTAATTGATCGAGGGTTTTGTGTTTGACCGGTATGTATGTATGTATGTTTGTATGTATTATTTAATCCCAATGCTCCTAAATACCTAAGTGATCGTTTTTCCTTTCTCAGCTCCCACGGGCTATCGCTAAGGTCAAATGATAACTTGGTGCTGACTATTCCTTCCCATTCTACTACATCATATTCGGACTCATTCACTATACATGCAGCTCGTCTGTGGAATCAGCTCCCTGTCAATCTCCGTCTCTCTTCTTCCATTCACACATTCAAAATTCTTTTAAAGAAGCACTTTTTGTCAACTTAATTTCTCCGCCTTCGGCCTCACCTTTAGTTACTTACTTTCTTCGAGACGGTTTATCGTTTACCTGAACCCAGCTCGCTAGTTACTTACTTTCTTCCTTTGAAATACGAATTTCACGCGAGCGAAGCCGCGGACAAAAGCTAGTATCGAATATATTAGATGGACGAAGTCGTCGTCGAAGACGCTAGATGGCGTTCATCCGAATAGTTTACTGCGAAAACACTCTGTAAAAAAAATATAAATAATAAATACGAAAGATGGAAATAGTGAAAACAATCATTAAAATATAAAAACTCGCTTCCTAAGTAGTAAGTGAAAGTGTTATCTTAAAGTGAGACAAAGTAAAACATAATTAAATCAAATAAGTAAAAAGTGCTTAGTGCGAGGACTTGTAAATGTATTAGCCGCGCCGCGCTTAGAAGTTTAATACAAGAATAAAAATGGTTAGTAACAAAAATTACCTAACTTAAATCGTTATAATAAACTTAAAAATATTATAATAATAATAAAACACATAAATACAAATTACCCACACCAAACCCCATAACAAAACCCATAAACAAGCGCCATCTCTGATCAAATCAGCAAAGTACATAAAGAACTTGCAAGAAATCCTCTTCGTCAGTAGCTGTAAAAGGGAGAACCAAAAGCAACGCCATCTATGATGTAACACTGAAAGATCGATAAACTAATAAGAGGAACTTAACGTCAATTTCCGCACATCTTTACTACAATCGAAGTAGCCTAATGGATACAGTGCTCGACTTACAAGCGAGTGACTCTGGTTCGATCCTACGGAGCGCAACTGATACAACAGTTTTCACGGAAGGAAGTTTTTTGAATGTCGTAATAAAATCATAGATGAAAACTTGTCACAGATGAATATCGTTAATAATAAACAGAAAAAAAAAAAAATAAATAAAATAATAAAAAAACAAAAAATACATTATTAAAAAAAATATATATATATATACTCTCTAAAATTCAAAATAATAGATAAAACGCCTAAATAAGTTTATTGATAAGACGTATAAATCCGTCCGTCTAAAATGCAGCGTAGAAGTGTAAGAATAAATCACAGAAAACGGCGAGCGGCTTCAGTGACACCAGAGGATAGCGAATTTCGTGACATTATTAAAAACCTTCGCCTAGACCTTGATAATGCCAATGAGCTGAACGCCCAGCTGACAAAAGAAATTGAAGAAAGTGAAATAGAGTTTAAAAATTTACTGGAAAAAAATACTACATTAAAAACACAGACGTCTGAACAGGAAATTGAATATTTTGATATCTTAGCAGACCGTGACGCTTTGATGGAAGAGGTCAAAAACCTTGAAGCTAGAAATGAAGATTACGAGAACGCACTACTTTTGATTAAGGAGCTAGAAAACACTATCGAACTAATGAAAGAACTCAACAGAAGCAAAATATCAGACGATGCAACCCACAGTCCTAAATCATCAAAAAACCGACGACGACGCTGCTACCACTCACGACCTCCACTCTGCATCCATCGTCCAAGAGTGCATACTCTGCACCGACACTACCGGTCACTACACATTCGGAGAGAAAACAACAGGGATGGCACCATCATCACTACTGCCGCTGATACCGTGCCCGCAGCTGCCAGCAGCGCTGGCATTGGGGGCACAGATGACACGCCTGTACTCGTCGGGTGCACCGGAGGTGCTGGCGCTGCCACAGCGTCCATACCTGAAGGCGCCGCTGGGAGTGTCGATGGCATTGCCACATCTGCACCTGCCAACGCTCAACCCAATGACCCTCCAATGACCGAGGGTCAGTATAATGACTCAAAACCCCCAAGTGGACGAGGGAAAAAAAGTGTGAAAACTAGGAAAGACAATAAGAAGTGCCAAAACAAAAATGGTAGACAAGCTGAAAGCACAAAACAGGAATGTAATGTTATAAATAGAACAAATGCAACTATGCCAACTTGTGTAAAGACTGCCGTGGTCACTAGTATTACATTAGACTCTAAAATCACGACTGACTCTGTTCGAAAGCCAAAATTGTGCATCTTAGCTGACAAATATGGCCTTAATATCTCTAAGAAACTACAAGCCGTCTATGATGCAACGAGCATCTGCAAACCAGGTGCTTCACTTCAGGAAATTGTCAAAGATTTACGAAATCATGTAAAAACGCTTCAGGTAGGTGACAGTGTAGCTATTGTAGCAGGAGACAGCAGCATGAATCGAAAAGTAAATAAATACATCAAATGTATCGATGAAGCAATGAATGTCTGTAACGACCTAGGCCTAACACTGTATATGAGTTCCTTAGCATATGTAAAACACAGTCATGTAGACTCCATAAAGATAAACAATAATATCACTGCAGTAAATAATGTTGTGCTAGCTCGCACCAAGATGGTACAAAATGTCATATATATAGAAATTAATGGGGAAGACAAATTATTGTACAAAAATAACATGCTATCTGACAAGGGAACAACAGAACTGACAAAGCAAATTTTATATGCGAATAAATCTGTATGCAAATCGAGCCTGCGAGTATGTAAAACCACCTCGAATTTTTTATAAGTGACCCACCTGCAAAAGGTGGACAAAGCATACATTGTATAACTGTAGGTAATGACTTAAGTAATGTAATTGAAAATAATGAACATGAGATCAAATGTGTTGTAAAGAATCCTCATAGCTTTAAACATAATATTCGTAACAGTAAGAGCAGTATTGTCATAGGGCACCAAAATATCCAGGGATTACGTAATAAAAACTTACAGCTAGATCTGTGCTTAAAGGAACTGAACATTGATGTATTCTGTATTTCGGAAACATGGCTGAGAGAAGAAGAAGTAGCAGTACACGGAGTAAAAGAGTACAAGATAATAAGTAGTAGTCACAGAAAAAAAGCTATAAGAGGTGGAACTATGATAATAATTAAGAATAGTTTTAAAGCAAAAAATAGGCCTGATATAGTCAATCTATCAGTGGACAAATCGTTCGAGGTTAGTTGTATAGAGTCGAATGAACTATTTGTACTAGTAGTCTACCGCTCGCCTTCCTCTGCACTTACGTTTTTTAAAGAAAAACTTGAAGAGTGTCTCCACAAACTTAGTAAAAATAACAATAAAGCTATCGTGCTCTGCGGTGACTTCAATCTGTCATTCCCATTGGATCCAAGCTCACCTCATGACTTATCGGACTTATTAGATAGTTTTCATTTAAAGCAAAAAATATTTGATTACACCAGAGTCACATCCACTTCAAAATCTTGTATTGACAATATATTTAGTGATCTTGACACATCATACTCTAAAATAATAAATAATATAAAATCGGACCACTATGGGCAATTAATTAAGGTAGTCATAAATATGGACAAAGGTAAACCAATTCGTAAAAAATACCGGCTTATCAGACCTCAAAATGTAAAACAACTAGAACTTGCGCTAAAACGCGACTTACACCAATATGAACATTTGGAATTTAAAGGTTTTTTCAAAGTACTAAGGCATCATCTTGATACCCATCTACCCGTTAAAGAAAAAAAAAATGGTAACAAAGTTAGTTTCTCTCACTGGGCAACTCCGGGCATTCGTAAGTCACGTGAAAAATTATTTCTTCTATATGATTTGCTCCGGCAATATAATAACAGTCAATTGAGGAAGTATGTATCTATTTACAGCAAAATATTTAAAAAAGTATCTCAACAGGCCAAACACATCTTACACAGAGATCGAATTGAGGCGGCAGATAACAAAATTAAAAAAGCCTGGGAAATTATAAAAGAGGAAACAGGTAGGAGGGTCACTGAGGAGGCTAAACTAATTAAGCTTGTCACTGAAAATCACGAGCCCATTACTAATCAGAATGAAGTGGCTAACTACTTTAATAAGTACTTCTGTACCATAGCGAACACCTTAACCAATGAATTAAATTCTAGCGTAAACAATGCAAACATTTTTTTGGAAAAATATGAGCAAAAGAATATAAATACAGCGAAGTTTGCTCCAGTAACTTGTGACGAAATTAAAGGTATACTTAAAAAAATGAAACCTAAAGCATCTCTTGATCTGTGGTACTTATCTCCCAAGATACTAAAAATGATATCTCATGAAATTATTGAACCTTTGACCGCGACAATAAATGAATGCATTAGTAGTGGTGTATTTCCAGATGAATTAAAATTGGCTCGGGTGATTCCCCTTTATAAAAAGGGATCTCATGCTGACGCACAAAACTATAGACCAATTTCCCTCTTGCCTGTATTTAGTAAAATTTTTGAAAAGGCATTGGCGTCGCGTTTAGTTAATTTTTTAAATGATAATAAAGTATTAAATTCTCGGCAATTTGGATTCCAAAAAGGTAAATCGACAAGCGATGCAATTAGTAATATGTTAAAAGACATACTGATCGCCCTGGATGGCTCGCAAAGGACATATGGTATCTTTTGCGACCTATCTAAAGCGTTTGACTGCGTCCAGCATGATATTTTATTACAAAAACTCGATCACTATGGCGTTAGAGGACTGGAATTACAAATGTTCAGGTCTTATTTATCAAATCGACAACAAGTTTGTGAATTGAATGGAGAGAGGTCTTCACAATTAAAAATTGGTCTAGGTGTACCCCAAGGCTCCATTTTAGGACCATTATTATTTTTAGTCTACATAAATGACCTTAGTGTCTGTATTGATAACGAGGACGCCTGTAACATCGTCATGTTTGCAGATGATACAAACTTTTTATTTAAACACGGAGACGAAGAAGAACTATGTAAGTCGATTAAAAAGGTATTACAGTCTCTGGCGCTGTGGTTTGAGTGTAACAACTTATTATTAAATGTGAAAAAAACTAACGTGATTCGATTTGCCCTGGGACTTGGAACAAATAATGAAGGAACTGAAGTTTTGAGGGTTCTCAAAGACATGTCATTGAATACTGTCAAAGAAATTGATTTCCTAGGAATAAAGATGGACGAAAAATTGAATTGGGAGGGTCACATAGACAAAGTGGCCAAAAAGTTGAGCTCTGCTTGCTACGCTATAAAAAAAATTAGAGAGGTAGGAGGTGAAAAAGCTGCTAGACTGGTATACTATGCTTATTTTCACAGCATTATGACGTACGGACTTATGTTTTGGGGTACGGCTGCTAAGGTAAATAGAATTTTTGTATTTCAAAAACGTGCTATCCGTCACATACGTAGCCTGAAGCCTAAGGATTCATGTCGTGAAGTCTTCAAGGACCTAAAGGTAATGACATTATATAGTGCATATATTTATCAGAATTTACTATATGCAAGAAAAAATATACATCTCACTCCGCAACATTCCCAAGTACACAATTATAATACCAGAAATCGTGAGAACATCCAAAACATTCAGCATAGACTAACGAAGGTTTCTAAAAGTTTTGTCTGCAATAGTATAAAATTTTATAATAAACTACCACTGGCAATTCGTGATCTCAATGATCACGAATTCGAAGTCAAAGTGAAAAATTTGCTAATAGTAAAAAGTTACTATAAACTGACGGACACCAACTGTGATAAATTTCTCTAGTCTTTTCTAGTCATTTACAATTCTTTCTATTTTTATTTTATATATTCTTGTGATTTTTGACCTAATTCTAATTTATATTTTTAATGTGACTGAAATAATTTAGTTTTTAACTGTAGTTTTAATTCTCTGACATTTTTTGACAATTGTTATTTAGTTCGTACATTCTTTTGACGAGTTATTTTTTATTTTTATTTTTTATTATTATTTTTTTTAATTTTTATTTTATTGACATTTTGTTAGTTATAGGTGCGTTATATTAAATAATTCTGTGTTGTGTATAAAATTTTTGACGATGGCCTATTTTTTGCTTAAAACTTAAATGACGATCCTAAGTGTATCTTGTGTACCTACAGATGATGAAGAAATAAATAAAAAATAAATAATAAATATTAATTGTAGATATTCGAATTCTGTAATATTTTTTCCATTTCGTAAATAGGCGGATTATTGTTCTGTCAACCTAGCAGTTCGTCAACTTCTCAATTGCTCCATTTATATATTTACCTTTTTCTTATTTGGTCGAATTATTAAGTTGACAATTTCATAATCGGTCAGTTTCTGAGATTGCCAATTTATTATTTTTCAAACTTTTCACATAGTCCATGGATGGGTGACCGCTCGAACGTTGGAGGCTGACCGTGATTCGGATTCCACGTAAAACTGTAGGTCCCTTCCCCTCTTACCTCACTAGGTGGTAGGGTTTAACCCGTCCGGGTTGATACCACCGCACTGAATGAAACTTTGATGAGTTCTTGAGAAAGTACTATTATATCTTTTTCGAAGTAAATGGCACTTTTGCATTGCTAGGGTAATTTACTTTAATTATAACATAAATTACTATAACCTCTATGCATTAGTTATTCCAAAATATACCCAGATAATAATAAAAAAGTTGTAAAATTGGTAGTATCCGCTCAGCTGGAATTTTTTATTCTCTTAACATCATCGTAACAATAATTGGACTATGTGAAAAGTTTGAAAAATAATAAATTGGCAATCTCAGAAACTGACCGATTATGAAATTGTCAACTTAATAATTCGACCAAATAAGAAAAAGGTAAATATAGAAATGGAGCAATTGAGAAGTTGACGAACTGCTAGGTTGACAGAACAATAATCCGCCTATTTACGAAATGGACGAACTCGCATAGTGGTAAATTGAGAAATTGACGAACTACGAAATTTGCAAACTATAGTTATGACTAATTAAGAAGTTGACTGTCATCGCTGACACCACTAATTTATATCTCCAAAAGCGCACTGATTAAACTCGAAAAGTAGGAGTGGGAAAATACTCTGCTTTTATAACAGCAATACCGCAGCTAGCAGGGGAAAAGATGTGGAACTCTCTTTTGTATGAAGCGATGCTCTGAGGCGTATTCTATATGCTATTTTCTATGATTACACTTCAATATTTTGTCGCTACCCTACCCTGGTCACTAGTAAATTATTCGTTTGTTTACTTTCTGTTCCGTATGATAAGATAGTGAGTGACAAATGACAGTTCCTGTTGTGTCGCTTTATGTCATTTTATGGTAGCCCGTACTTTAGTTCTCCGGAATTTGTGACACCTTACTTTTGATATTATGCTTTAGTAGCCCATACTTTGGTTCTTCGGAATTTGTTACTCCGTACGTAAAAATATTTTACATTGCTTGTGGATCTAAATTCCGGTACCTACAAACTGTAACGATGTTAATATTTGATGTTTTATCTCATGCTGTTGTAACCAACAATCAACCATCAATCCAGGGTCGAGCCGTGCGACTAGTGGGTGACCCCGAAGTGTCCTGCGATCTAGAACCACTGCAACACCGTAGGGATGTCGGCTCCCTAAGTGTGTTCTATCGCTTATTCCATGGGGAGTGCTCGTAGGAGCTATTTAATGCGATCCCGCCGTCCCCTTTCCACCTTCGCACCACGCGCACTGGACAGGGATTGCATCCCTACACGCTGGACTTCCGCGGATGCGTACCAATCGATTCTGCAGATCTTTCCTCTACAGAACCGGTAAACTCTGGAACGCTCTCCCTGCCCATATATATTTCCCCCCAAGTACAGTCTCGGGTCCTTCAAGAGGGGCGTGAATGGGCACCTGTCAGGCCGGCATGGCATTCGCAACCCCCGCATACGACCGAATGTCCATGGGCGTCGTTAGACACCTTATGGGTGGCTCGGCCAGGCCTCACGCACTCTATGTACTTGCGCGCGCTAACTACCTACCGCCCGGTGGGCCGCCGGCGGTCTATTTCAGTGACAATTCGTCAGCTGCGCGAAGTACATATACATAGACGCTCGCCCATGCAACTGCGCGCAGCTGCAAAGCAATAACCACTTTACACTCGGTCGTTAAGGTACATTTTCGCACGCAGCGATTGGCGACGTGAACCAGTAGGCTATTAAAGCCCGAAGGTAGGAACATTTTCTATGGAGTGATTTATCTGTTACGAAGTAACTATTAAGTAATCTGTGGCTCGGCGCCATATGTCGCGCTGTCAATAAAAAAAAAAATTACAAAAAACCGTTGATTGAATTGTAACTTTTTTCTTTGTTGTTATTGGCCTTCTGACTTTTTAAAATGTATAATATTACTTGTATGTTATCTTTTTACCGCTGCTGGCGGGTGATGATGAGTGAAGTAATTTGTTAGTTTTTTATAGACTAGTAGTATTTATTGCATTCGATTTTTTTATTTATATTTTTTATTTTTAACGTTTTAGAATTATGTTAGTTTTTTTTTAAGTATTAATTTGTGTAAGAAATGTTCACTTGAATGTCTGTTGTTTTCATTATCTGTGTTAAATTTTCGCTTTTTTTCTCTCTAAATTTTAACCTAAATGTGTAAACTTGTAATTGGTGTCCTGTAGATATAATTGTATGTTTATTTAATAAGTATCTGCACTGCACTGCACGGGATAAGGACAATATGTCGCGCTAAAGGGCGAAAGGCTAGCCACCTCTCACCTTGGCGCGGTCCTTCCACCTGTCATGCAGCAGGTGGGTCTTTGTGCCTCACTTGCTGCTTGATAGTTATCTTGTCCGTATACTGTGCTAAACGTGGTGGTCGGTGTTGTGCTTTAATTTACCAGAGTACTTATGGGAGTGAAAGTTGGGTATGGCAGGCGAAGCATGAGAGCAGGATAAATGATGTCGAAATGCGCGCGTTGAGAGGAGTATGTGTGGAATAGGAGGAGTATGTGTTTCTGTAGAATGGATGATAGGAGACTAATGAAAGAAATCTATGGAGCTAATGTTAGTGGAAGAGTCGGGAAGGGTCGCCCTAGACGCACGTACCTAGACCAGATCGGGTATGTGCTCGAAAAGGGTCAGGTGCGTTGCGTAGTATCCGTAACGGACGAGCATGTATGAAGAAGATCGTGGCGCGTGGGGGTTGGGTTGTTTGCGTGGGTTGGGTCCGTTGTCTTTTCCTGCCCCACTGGGAGGTAGGCAGGCGTGACGTTATGTATGTGTATGTATGTATGAACTTATAGCACAACACCGATTACTCTGCTTACCCTGATTGCCGGGATACAAAGGCGTGAGTTATGTATGTATGTATGTATCTGCACTGTAAGTTTACCGAAAAAAAATATTATATATATATTTTTTTTTAACCGACTTCCAAAAAAGGAGGAGGTTCTCAATTCGTCTGTATGTTTTTTTTTTTTTTATTTTTTTTTTTATTTTTATTTTTTGTATGTTTGTTACGCGATTTCTCCGTGAATTGAGGGCCGATTTAGAAAATTCTTTTTTTGTTAGTTAGGTCATACTTCCGAGGTGGTCCCATTTCAATTTTATCGAAATTGGTTCAGTGGTTTTCGAAAAATCAGCATAATACTATGGTGTGTGGTTACCTTCAGCAAAACTTGTGATGTGGTCGTTTTCGGCAATTTTCAGTTTGATAAATTAGTATGGTGTGTGGTTACCTTCAGCAAAACTTTTGTGATGTGGACTTATTCAGCAATTTGCAGTCTGACACATATGGCGAATAATTCTGTACCACTTCAATCGATTTCGATTATTCGATTTCGATTATTCTTTTTTATGTAATTTACTAATAATATTACTAAAATGAATGAAATAAAAACTGTTTTAAAAAATATTAAACCGATTTCCAAAAAACAAAAAAAAAGAACTAAAAAGTATTAAATACATAATATTTTGAAATTTTCTCTGTCCTGTTGAAATACATGAATCGATATACTAGTGAACATATTCGGATGAATGTTCTAAATTTGAAATTTTTTATCTTTTCCGACCGGCCAGGTGCGCTTAATTTATTATGGTACGAGTACCATCGAGCTGGTCTGATGATGGAGACAGAAGGTGGCCATAGGAACTCCTAAACTACACATGATAAACCCATCGTGTTTGGGCTCGTTGCATTTGTCTTCACGAGCAATTTACTTTAGACCTAAGAGATTCTCAATTCGACGGTATGTTTTCTTTTTTTGGATGTTTGTTACGCAATTACTCCGTCAATTGTGGGCCGATTTTGAATTTTTTTTTTTTTTTGTTATTTGAAAGGGGTTAACCCTGAGGTTTTTGAAGTGAAAACTTCTTTAGCGGCGCTTGGCACTTTTTTTAGGTGGGTAAAAAATGTATAACTCACGACATCGCGTCAGCGTCATTTTTAAAATGAAACCTTAAGTCATTGCATTAAGGGTTAAGTTAGAGTGGCACGGGATCTGCCGGCACTCCCGGAGTGCAACTGTTAAGTAGGGTTCGGTAACACGTTTATGTCTGTCCATTCTACTAAGTTCTGCAAAATGAATGTAGGGTTCCGTAACAAATGCATGTCTGTCTTTTCTACTAAATTTAACATTTATTTCAAAATGAATGTACGGTTCCGTAACAAATGCATGTCTATCCGTTCTACTAAATTTTACAATTTTCAACCAAGGTCCTCCGACGGTTATTTTATAATAAAAGTAGGGTTCCGTAACACGTTTATGTCTGTCCATTCTACTAAGTTCTGCAAGATGAATGTAGGGTTCCGTAACAAATGCATGTCTGTCCGTTCTACAAAATTTAACCTTTATTTCAAAATGAATGTAGGGTTCCGTAACAAATGTATGTCTGTCCGTTCTACTAAATTTTACAATTTTCAACAAAGGCCCTCCGACGGTTATTTTATAATAAAAGTAGGGTTCCGTAACAAATGTATGTCTGCCCGTTCTACTAAATTTCACAATTTTCAACCAAGGTCCTCCGACGGTTATTTTATAATAAAAGTAGGGTTCCGTAACACGTTTATGTCTGTCCATTCTACTAAGTTCTGCAACATCACCTACAACGTCCGTGATGTCAGCCCATAACACCGGGTAAACTAAGTGCCATGTCGGTGCTTCCCCCTTTGATCGTGCTGACTACACTGAACTGGTCGGAAAACACAAACTATTTACATAGCCGTTTCGACCGACGTTTTATTCAGTGCGGTGGTCCCAACCCGGGCAGGTTAAACCCTACCACCAAGTAAGATTAGGAGGGAAGGGACTTACAGTTTTACGAGGAATCCGAACCTCGGTCAGCCTCCAACGGTCAGCAGTCACCCATCTAAGTACTGACCGCACCCAGCACCACTGAGCTATCGAAGCTGACGTGGTCCTATTTTAATTGGGTCAAGATCGGATTGGAAAGCGAGGCGGAATCGCGAGGCCGAAGGCCGAGCGATTCCGCCGAGTACATTAATAGCAAAAAATTACTAAAAAAAACTGTGAAATAAAAAAAAAGTTTTAAAAAACATAAAACCGACTTCCTAAAAAAAGTAAAACTAAAAAACTATTTAAAATAAAAATATAAAAACCGCCTTCAAAAATATATGAAATAAAAACCTAAAAAAAAAACGAACCCTAAAGTTGAAGGCGGTGCTAAAGCAAGCAAAAATGATGCATGAAAGAAAACGTGAGTGGATGATAATATCCTTTGTGATTTGTGTAGCCTTTTTAGCACCGCCTTCAACTCTAGGGTTCGTTTTTTTTTTTAGGTTTTTATTTCATATATTTTTGAAGGCGGTTTTTATATTTTTATTTTAAATAGTTTTTTAGTTTTACTTTTTTTAGGAAGTCGGTTTTATGTTTTTTTTATTTATTTTATATATATTATTATTTTTTTTTTAGTACGTATCTATATATATTCATAGTAATATATGTCCACAATTGATGATGAATCGGATGATACTTTTTACTCTTTTCATTCTTCTTCTTCTTCTGACGAATTTCTGAACGTGAGCTGAGCGCTGGCAGTGCTCTCCCTCTAGACAAGCAGCTTAATTCCATATTTTCCAAATATCCAAAAAACTTTAACTTCGTTCATATGCTCAAAGCATTCCCTCTCACTACGCCGATCTACTCAGAACATTTTCAGGTAGGCTCATCCACGTAGTCCTTGTTTCTGACACCTTAAAGCCCACACTGCCTTCCACTTCTTACTCTCTTCCTGGTTTTAAACTTATCCGTAATGACAGAACGGGGAAAGGTTGCGGTGGTGTAGCAATATACCTACGCAGCCACATACCCTACACTGTCATTGCCCAGTCTCCTTCTTTGTATTCAAAATCTCCTGAATACGTTTTCCTAGAAATCACCATTAACCACACTAAGATACTCCTCGGCGTCTAATATAGCCCTAATCTGTCCATTACCTATTTTTAATCTTTTGAGTCATTCCTCGAAGAGCACTGTCCCCAGTATGCTCATACCATTATAATGGGTGATTTCAACACATGTCTGATCAAGGATGACCACCGAGCCAGAAGGCTCAGGTCCTTGGTCTCCTCGGTCAACATGAACATTCTTCCACTTGATGCCATATATCACTTTCCTAACTGCGAACCTTCTTTGCTGGACCTCATTATATCTTCCTCTACAGATCACGTCAGTGAACATGGTCAACTCACGGCGCCTGGCTTTTCTCACCACGATCTTATTTTCTTCATACAAGAAACGTCCTCCAAAAGCCAGAAAGAAGGTTCTTATGCAGCGTAACTTTAAAGTCCTTAATCTGGAGCTACTAAGGCAAGATGCGCGCAACATTGACTGGTCCCCTGTCCTCAGTGCCTCCACTGTCGATGTGATGGTGGAGGTATTCACTGCTAAAATAACTGCTCTCTTTGAAATTCATGCTCCCATTCGCCCCACGCGTGTCAAGTATCTGCCAGCCCCTTGGATTACTGATGACATTAAACGCTTGATGGCGAAGCGGGACAGAGCCAAGGTTAAGCTAAAACACAATGGAACTGAGGAAAATCGCGTTAAGTTTAAGCTGTTACGAAATCGGTGTACCAGGATGTGTAGGGATGCACAGCGTCGTCACATTCACTCCACTCTTGAAAATAGCACTCCTGTCTCTGCCTGGAAATTCTTGAAAACTCTTGTTGTCGGCAAACAGTCAACTGATTGTAGTCACAACATCGACCTAAATGCTCTTAACGCGCATTTCTCTTCTCCCCCTGTCACCATAGATGAAGTGGTTAAATTCCAAACACTGCACCAGCTTTCTCAACTGCCGACTCCGGAGTACAAAACATTTGTGTTCTGTCAAGTGTCTGACTGTGAGGTTAGGAAAATCTTGAAATCCATATCAACAAAGGCGGTAGGAGCCGATAGCTTGATAGGACTTCTGGATGTGGTGCTCTTAATCATTATTACACACAACTTCAATCATTCACTAGTAAGCGGCTTTTTCCCTACTGCCTGGAAAAAAACCTTTGTTATTCCTCTTCCCAAAACACGTAATCCTTCCTCGTTTAATCAATATCGCCCGATATCGATTTTACCCATTCTATCCAGGGTCCTAGAACGTATCGTTCACCAACAGTTAGCTGGCTTCCTCTCCGTTAATCACCTGTTGAACCCAATGCAGTCGGGTGTTCGTCCCTCTCACAGCACCGTTACTGCTCTAGTCAAAGTCACTGAGGATATCCGTCTCAGTATGGAAAACAAAGAACTCACAGTTATTGTATTACTTGATTTCAATAATGCCTTCTGTAGTGGCTTGTCCCTTCTATCTCCTATCCTTCTCTCGCTCACGCGCGGCGATCTTCACAGTGATGGTCAAAACTTTCAGTCGCCAAACGATCCGTCAAGAAGCAAGCCGCGCGCGATATACATGACAATATTACATACATACATACATAACACACGCTGTATCCCGACAATCAGGGTAAGCAGAGTAATCGGTTTTGTGCTATGAGGACTCTGGTAAATTACATCACAACACCGACCACCACGTTTAGCACAGTATACGGAAAAGGCAACTATCAAGCAGCAAGTAAGACACGAAGAACCCACCTGCTGCATGACTAGGTGGAAGGACTGCGCCAAGGTGACAAGTGGCTAGCCTGTCGCCCTTTAGCGCAGTATCTTGTCCTTATCCTTAGTCGCCTCTTACGACATGCGCGGGGAGAGATGCAGTGGGGCATCTGCAATATTCAGATGCAATATTCTTTTTAAGTACCGGCCCCACACGGTACATGACAATATTGTACAAATAAAAAGTGCATGAAATTCATTTATCTTATATGAACTGTTAAATCATAGTGCGTAGCGTGTCGGGGCTCCCACGGAGCAAGGAGTCGTCGTCAGCTGCGCGTGAGTTATTGTTTTCCATATTCATTGTCTTACAGTTCACTGGTGCAATTGCGCACATTATTTGGTCCTTCGTAGCCGATGTTAAATCAGCGATAAAATATTATTATTATGGTCAAAACTTAATAAAACAAAAGTTGGAAAACAATAAACTCATTGCGACAAATTGGCAACTATGTGACTATACGCAGCAGCTCGGATTGTATTCATTTAATAATTGGGCGGCTCAATAATATACCTACCTATAATTTCATATTGCATAGGTCAAAGTGGTATATTATAATATTTATAATAAATTTTATTAACATAAGTAGGTCTATTGTTTCGAGAAATATAACTTGAATGCCTACTTCACGTTTGATTTGTGTCTACCTACAAATTCTTCATTTTAAAACTCAATAATGTTTTATCAATTTACTTGAATATTTATGATTATAAATGTAATTAAACAAACAATCTTGAAAAAATTGTGAAATTTTAAACTTTGCTATGTTTCGTCATTTGACCGTAGTAGGTACCTATCGTTCCATCATAAGTCATATCATAACATAACAGAGGTGAATTGCTTACGAGAATAATTCATCATTTTAGTAAAAGTACATGCCTAAAGTATTATTTTTGGACATAAGTTGTACAACATACTACCTATTTCATTTTACATCTTAATAATATTTTGCAAACTAGTAATAATCTATATAGATTATAGGTATTAATAAACAGTTGTCAATTCTTATGTTCTCTGACACGAGATTGTTGTACTCAAATGGTTCTTATTTACGAATAGGTATCCAGCACGTCTCGCTCAGTCAGTTAATGTATAATTGTTGTTATTAATATTCCAAACTACATACATACATTGTATTTTTTATTTCCTTATACAGGATAGCCCAGTTATAGTAGTCCAAAAATTTTTTTAGATGGAGGACATCATGGTGACTCATTTAAAAACAACATTAGTTCCGCGAAAATCAATAGTTTAGAAGTTATGATTTTTTTAACTTTTTTTGAAATTTCTCTATTTTAGTCACATTAACCGCTCTCGTTGGATATCTATTCCACAAAATCGAATGAAAATTGGTATGGAAGTAGAGGAGACATGTAGCTAGTACGTAATGAATAGTTTTAAGGTTTACTCCTAGACTGTACTGTTTCTATAGCCCTTTCAGTGAATTTTTGTTCAGATTACATTAAAACTGATGAATTTTTGAAAAATCACTGTGAAAAAAAAAGTACTACCGGAGATTTGCCCATGCCCTTAAAAACTACCTATACATATCACAATTCTCCAGACCAAAAATTGTAGTGGTGTAATAATTGTAACATATTCAAAATTAACATAATGTGTACAAAGTCACTACAATAAAAAGTGACGATTGCCATAATAAATAAAAAAAATATTTTTTTTAACATTAATAAATAGTTTTTATGTGTAGACTAGCGCTGTTAGAGACAGGTTTGTGAATAATGTGAAATTGTAGTTGAACTAACGTTGTGAAAAAAATAAGATTTTAAAAATTAAGGTAATCGTCACTTTTTATTGCAGTGACTTTGTACAAATGATGTTAATTTTGAATATGTTACAATTATTACACCACTACAATTTTTGGTCTGGAGAATTGTGATATGTATAGGTAGTTTTTAAGGGCATGGGCAAATCTCCGGTAGTACTTTTTTTTTCACAGTGATTTTAAAAAAAATCATCAGTTTTAATGTAATCTGAACAAAAATTCACTGAAAGGGCTATAGAAACAGTACAGTCTAGGAGTAACCTTAAAACTATTCATTACGTACTAGCTACATGTCTCCTCTACTTCCATACCAATTTTCATTAGATTTTGTGGAATAGATATCCAACTAGAGCGGTTAATGTGACTAAAATAGAGAAATTTCAAAAAAAGTAAAAAAAAATCATAACTTCTAAACTATTGATTTTCGCGGAACTAATGTTGTTTTTAAATGAGTCAACATGATGTCCTCCATCTAAAAAAAATTTTTGGACTACTATAACTGGGTCATCCTGTATATGGGTGAGTAGGTTGCATGGCCCATATCAGCGCATACGCGTCATGTGGTCATAGTTGTGCTGTGTTGTGCCTCATCCGCCACCGCCTTAGAAATTGTTCAGCTGTTTTCGATTCGCATACCCACATAATTGGGTCACAAAGTTGGACTGTAATACATAATTGCGAAATTCAAAACATCGGATTTCGTTACTTCGAAAGTGTACAATCGCGATTTTTGTCACTTCTAATGTTCAAGACTTCGATGTACGTTACTTCGAAATTGTACAATCGCGATGTTTGCCACTTCTAATGTTCAAATTATCGATAGGTACCTACCTAGCTTTTGCCCGCGGCTTCGCTCGCGGTAAACTCGGTTAATAGCAATCCGATTTAAACGCAAATACGATAATCGATCGCTTCTCTCTCTTCCCTCTGTCTCTTCCGTCTCTCTGTTACCTCTCTCCCACACCCACTCCTCTCCCTCACCACTCCTCTCCCTCACCCTATCCTCTTCCTCACTCCCTCCGCACCCCCTTAGGTAAACGATTTTACCTCCCTCTCCCCATCCCCCTGCGTTCCACTCCCTTCCCTCTCCCTCGTATCTCGATACCACGTGACATCTGTCAAAAAAAATCGTATCTCGATACCACGTGACATCTGTCAAAAGGTATCATAGGTCAAAACGTTGCACATGACCCCATTTAGCTACAAAAAAATTGGTTGTCTGTAAAGTCGGTTTACGGACGATAGTTTTACGTGATGACGTCATAAAGTGGTAAGACCACTGGGAACGTTTCTAAAGTACCAGGGCAGAAGAAACCGAAAGGAGGATAATTACTATGGTGTATGGTTACCTTCAGCAAAACTTTTATGATGTGGACTTTTTCAGCAATTTGCAGTTTGACACATATGGCGAATCATTCTGTACCACTTCAATCGATTTCGATTATTCTTTTTTGTGTAATACCTATAACTAAAAAGAATGAAATAAAAACAGTTTAAAAAAATACGAAACCGACTTCCAAACAAAAAAACCTAAGAACCTAGAACTAAAAAGTGCTAAATACCTAATATTTGGTTCTCTGTCGTTGTATTGAATCGAAATATATGAATCGATATTGTGATACATATTCGGACCCTTGTTTCATGAATATTCTAAATTTGAAATCTTTTCCGACCGGCCAGATGCGCTTAATATATTATGGTACGAGTAACCTCCTTTCAACCCTTGTTTCATGAATATTCTAAATTTGAAATCTTTTCCGACCGGCCAGATGTGCTTAATATATTATGGTGAGAGTCCTTTCAATCTCTGCCGCCCTGGTACTTTCAAGCGGACGCTTGGGCCGATTGTGCCTCTCTATCGCTTGTTACGCGCTCTCGTAACCTCCTTTCAATCTCTGCCGCCCTGGTACTTTCAAGCCGACGCTTGGGCCGATTGTGCCTCTCTATCGCTTATTACGCGCTCTCGCTTGCACACACAGGCTCTTCCGACCGGCCAGATGCGCTTAATATATTATGGTACGAGTAACCTCCTTTCAATCTCTGCGCCCTGGTACTTTCAAGCCGACGCTTGGGCCGATTGTGCCTCTCTATCGCTTGTTACGCGCTCTCGCTTGCACACACAGCCGGTGTTCATCAATTTATAAGACGTGACGTCATCACGTCAAAAAAAATTTCGGTCGATGTGCCGAACACCTGTATAATGATGATCACCGACCTTTCTGGTAGCACCTGCACCACAATTAGATGAAGATTTTCTAATGCACCTCCAATAGAACGAATCTCCACAGACTCTATTAAATGAATACAAAAACCCATCGACTAGTAGCTAATCTTTATTACATCGAGATTTCACAAAGACGCAGGGCACCGATTCCTGCATTTTTACAAACAATAAATTGCGAATGAATGAATTGAACGATTGCGTTCATAAGCATTGTGTCACTAATATTTTGAACTACCCTCCTATTAAAAATAATTAGTATTAGACATATTGCCAGAATTTGCCCCATAGTAAAAAACCGTTAATACATGGTAAAGAGAGAGAGGGAAGAGAGAGAAGCGATCGCTTATCGTATTTGCGTTTAAATCGGATTGCTATTAACCGAGTTTACCGCGAGCGAAGCCGCGGACAAAAGCTAGGTAGGTACCTATCGATAATTTGAACATTAGAAGTGGCAAACATCGCGATTGTACAATTTCGAAGTAACGTACATCGAAGTCTTGAACATTAGAAGTGACAAAAATCGCGATTGTACACTTTCGAAGTAACGAAATCCGATGTTTTGAATTTCGCAATTATGTATTTTTTTTTATTTTTTTTTTATTGATGCCGACACGGTTGGCTTCATCACCTACAACATCCGTGATGTCAGCCCATAACACCGGATGAACTTGGTGCCACGTCAGTGATTCCCTTCAGTCGTGCCGGCTACACTGAACTGGACGGAAAACACAAACTATTTACATAGCCGTTTCGACCGACCTTTCATTCAGTGCGGTGGTACCAACCCGGGCGGGTTGAACCCTACCACCTAGTAATATAAGAAGGGAGTCATATCCCTTAGTCGCCTTTTACGACATACACGGGGAGAGATGCAGTGGGGCTATTCTTTTAAAGTACCGGCCCCACACAGTACTACAGTCATAAAGTTGCGTTTCGTGGCACTAACATTATTACATTTATATATTTCAAAATTTTATAGTTACTCATCACTAATGGTAATGAAACAATCATATTATTCTAATCATACAGGTACCTATATCTTGCTTGATACTTATTCCTACTAAGGTCTGTTTGTTCGATTCGCATACCTAAATAATATTAGGTCACCAAGTTGTGTTTCGCGCCTCGTACCTGTCTGTAGATATGCATGTGTGTATGTGTGTCCTATGTATATAAACTTAATAATTTATTAATGATCCAAATGAATTAATCAAACATCCGATCATATTAAATCAATCATATTTCAGTCACATTTGCACACAACTAACCTCTAAATTGCACTGCGTGCACTGTTACCTCCGATCGGAGAATATAGTAATTGTCATTTCTACTGAAGTCTGAAAGACAGCGATCTTATACCTACCTACTATCTTCCGCCAGTAGCGGCGCGCGCGCACGCCCGCCATCGGTTGCGAGCGGAGCGACAGCGAAGCGAAGCGAGAAGCGAAGGCTTCGTTCGTTTGTACCTACTACTGACTGAAATAAAGTAGACGTTTACTTACCTACATCATGGAGGTGGGGAAGATTAATGGAGAAATAATACCCATACAATGAGGGCTCAAAAAATGACGCCACACGAACACACCTATATGTACTTACTTATTAAAGATATATATTGACTATTACAGAGAAAAAAACAATTGTAAGTATGCTAAATTAGTAGTTAACCCAATATCCGTAAGAACTATTTTTCAATAAAACATATGGTCCGTAAGTCGTTCTTCATTCGTAATGATGTACGCACTGACAGTTAAGGGTGAATATTCAAAGAGGTCAGTTCATTTTGTCAGGCCGATCAGTCCAATCGCATGCACGGTTCACCACTACACTCGCGCGGGAGCGACGCCTGCCGAACGCACACACTCTTACAGATTGCAAGACATCTTGATCCTTGCGATATTTTTGCTTGAACTAAAAAAGTTCTATATAATTATAATAAAAATTATTTTATTTTATGGGTTCCCGGACCTGTAGATTGGAAATGTTGTACAGTACCCGGCAGTAAATAATGAAGATCGAGCTTTACAATGAGACATCCGGTTTAAGAGCGTCGTCTTTGTCTCACAGAAACGCGCGGTTCGTGCGACAGAGACGACGCTCGGATTGTACCTTTCTAAAGCTCGATGTACATTATTTACTGCCGCATACAGTAATGTAAGTAATCGAGACAAGTGCCAAAAATAACACATCTCTAGAAAAAGTGGCCAACATTTAGATGATTAGTTACTAGGTCGATTGCTTTCAAAAAAGATATCTCAGTGGCTCTGTGTTCTCCAAATAAAAATAATAGTTGTCATAATTGAAAAAAAAGTGGCCGCTATATTGAACTTTTTAGTTACGCGCTGTTTTCAAAATTGATAAATATTGGTCCATAGGGTTTCTGAATACGAATACGTTGTCAGAATTGAAAAAAGTGGTCACCATTTTGAACTTTTTACTTACTGCACCGACAGCTTTCAAAATCGATATCTAAGGGTCCTTGTGGTCTACTATCACGAATCTGTGATCAAAATTTAAAAAAGTGTCCGCCATTTTGAACTTTTTACTTACTGGACAAATTGCTTTCAAAATCGATATCTAAGGGTCCCTGTGGTCTCCGAATACGAATCCGTTGTCATAATTGAAAAAAAATTGCCACCGTTTGGAACTTCTGATCATGTTATAAAAAAATACAAATATATTTTTTTGGAATTTTTTATTGTAAAGGGTAAAATATATTAAAGAATAATAGATAGAGATAAAAAAAATATCCATTTATTTCAGACATACAATTTTGTTTTGTCTCTAGGTACATAATAAATAGCATGCGTTCATCCAGTATGCCTGAAAAAGGTATAGGCGTAGTTTTACAATGTAACCTATGTAACAAAGTTGAACATTGTACTGGTTTTAAGCCTAGCCTATGAAGTTAAAGATTGACAATTTATTATTAATTAGTTTTTTTTTTCTGTTCTTCCTTTCAGCAACATGACAATCTGTTTCAAAAACAATAAGCCACTTAGGCCCACTTGCACCAACACGAATTTAAGATATAAACCAGTGTAACTCGTTAAGCTAGCACCCGTTGACTGTGGGAACCGCGTTTAAATCCATAACTCGCTACTTAACTCTAAACTCGTGTTGGTGCAAGTGGGCCTTATTTGTTTGATTTAAGTCAATCTGTATTATGTTGTATTTTTTTGGGAGTTCCTAATTTTGAAGGATTCGGACGGAATACTCCCATTAAATTGTAGAAAATCTATTGCTCAATCTCGAGATATCGTTCCGTTTCAGTCGCACATGTTGAAGACCACCCTCTCCGCTCAACGCCAGTGCAAGTTCATTCACGTGTTGTGATATTCTCTTTTGATATTGTATGCTGTACTGGGCTATTTCTTGCTTGACAGTCTTTATGTTAAGATCGAGTTATATATATTTGTTGCTGAAGCATTGTGGGATATTTAAGATAGTTCTCAAGGTTTTGCTCTGGAATCTCTCAAGTATTTCGATGTTGCTGGTGCTGGCTGAGCCCCATAGTTGGATACCGTATGTCCAGATTGGTTTTATGATTGCTTTATATACCATCATTTTGCTGTTGTCATTCAACTGAGAGTGGCGTCCGGTTAACCAGTATAGGCTGCGCAGTTTAGCATCAAGTTGTTTTCTCTTTGTCCAGATGTGCTTTCGCCATGTTAATCTTCTGTTCAAGTGCATTCCCAAGTATTTCGCGTGATCTTCTTGAGGGATTTCTTCGTCGTTTAGTTTCACAGGAGGGCAAGTTTTCTTTCTGAGTGTAAACGTTACGTGTGTAGACTTGCTCTGGTTTGCTTTTATTCTCCACCGTTTAAGCAATTTTTCTACTTCGTCTAAATGTTTCTGCAATGTGTGCGAGGCAGTTTCCGGGTTAGTATGAGTTGATAGGAGGGCGGTATCATCAGCGTAAGTCGCAGCCGTCGTGTTCTCAGATGTTGGTAGGTCTGCAGTATAAATAAGGCACAGTATTGGCCCCAATATACTGCCTTGTGGGACCCCTGATTTTATCTCTCGGAGAGCTGAACATTCGTTGTTGTATTTTTTTTTTATGTGAACCAGCATGGTTGGCTGTGCCGAGGGGCCAATGGTGCAGTCGACAGAGCCAAAATCACCTCTCCTCGCGAAACCACGCTCAGTTAGGTGCCATTCCAGCAGATTTGCGGACTGTTGCTAGGCTGTCTAGCCCGTTAATACGACGCTTGAAGACACCCAGGTTAAAGGATTCAGGAAATACACTCGCCGGAAGACAGTTCCACACTCTAGCGGTGCGACAAAGAAACGATTTAGAGAACCGATGGGTTCTCAAAAACCCAATGTCAACAACAAAAGGGTGCAGAGTCTCTCTGCGACGAGTCATGCGGAGATAGGACGGGTGGCAGGGAATAAGGGATGCTAGTTCCGCAGAGCAGCGTCCGTGATAGTATCTGTAAAACAGACTAAGCGAACCCACAAATCGCCTGTGACTCAGGGACTCCAGACCATCTGTAAGTTTCGGGTCACCAACAAGGCGGATGGCTCGGCGCTGTATCGAGTCCAAGGATGCCCAGCAGATAATGGGGACTACCCTCCCAGATGCGACTGCAGTACTCCATCACCGGTCTAATCTGTGTTTTGTACAACAGGAATAGTTGTGCCGGTGAGAAGAACCGCCGATTGCGGAAAAGTATTCCCAATTTTCTGGATGCAGTTTTGGCCTTAGACTCGATTAGTTGCCGGAAACCCACGTCTTTGGAAATAGTGGTGCCCAGGAGGTCCAGGTGTTCCGAGACAGTTACGACGCTGCCTTGGAAACTAGCTTGGAAAGGAAAGGGATCGACCTTAGCAGATAATGCGCAGCACTGAGTCTTGCTAACGTTGAAACCTGGAAACGTTTGACCTGGAAACTTCTCTTGTCGAGGTATGATTTGAGAATATGTAGAAATGAGTGTGGAAGCAAATTTTTCAGTTTGTACACTAGGCCTTCATGCCAGACTTTGTCGAACGATTGACTTATGTCTAGAAAAACTGCAGAGCAATACATTCGACTTTCCAGGCATCTCCCAATGACGTCAACGATACGGTGTATTTGCTCTATAGTACCATGTTTCTCTCGGAATCCGAATTGGTGATTCGGTAGAACGCTATTTAGGTGCTCTTTCATTCTATTCAACAGAATTTTCTCAAAGAGTTTACCAGTGACGGGCAGTAGACTTATGGGCCTGTATGAAGTCGTCTCCTGCGGTGGTTTACCTGTGTGCGCAATTGCACCAGTGAACTGTAATACAAT
The DNA here is from genome assembly GCA_946902875.1 of Nematopogon swammerdamellus. NCBI lineage: Eukaryota > Metazoa > Arthropoda > Insecta > Lepidoptera > Adelidae > Nematopogon > Nematopogon swammerdamellus. The sequence goes on along the minus strand of OX336348.1, from coordinate 17,877,403 downwards.
ACAAAGAAGTAGGTAGCGACTTAATAGGTAAGACAATGAATATGGAAAACAATAACTCACGCGCAGCTGACGACGACTCCTTGCTCCGTGGGGGCCCCCGACGACTACGCACTATGATATAACAGTTCATATAAAATAAATGAATTTCATGCACTTTTTATTTGTACAATATTGTCATGTATATCGCGCGCGGCTTGCTTGTTGACGGATCGTTTGGCGACTGAAGGTGTTGACCTTCGATTTGAAGATCGCCGCGCGTGAGCGAGAGAAGGATAGGAGATAGAAGGGACAAGCCGCTACATACTCCCCCACGAAATCAGCATATGATTTCCTAATACAAAAATAACAAATGAAAAACAAATTCATGGCGAACAATTTGGCAACTTATAGGTTATTATATGAAATTCTTAGAGGTAAGTACTATAAGTAACTAAGCGATTGGAAGAGGATAGAGTTTTACTACCGGACGAACTAATGTTCCACTAGACGTACGGATAGTGGCCACTCTGACAGTTCCGTCCTTTCCTGGATGAACAGCCACAACTCTACCAACCCGCCATTGCATTGTCGGCGACCTAGGATCATCTATCATAACCAAATCGTCAATTTTCACATTTACTTGGGACTTGGTCCATTTTGTATACTCGGGATTAATACCTCTAACCTTAGGTCGTTCTTCAATTCCACAAAACCGTTTTACAGGTTTGACAACGGCGTTTTCAAGGTATGACGTTTCCGTACAGAAGGCAGATGTGATGGTTTGATTACCAGTTGAATTTACCTTTCCAGTAATTACCCACCCAAAGATACTGTGCAAAGCTGTCGGGTACCCTGGACCGAACTTCAGCTTCTGACCATCATATATGTCTGGAAATATATCAGCCCCTAATAAAAGTTCTACGGGGGCGGGAACATCAAATTTTGGATCAGCCAGTACGAGATGCTTATAACGATTGCGCATCTCGACTGATAATCGTTTTGTGGGCATTGGAGACGTGATCTTAGGAATGATTATGGCGTCCGCCATTAAAACATTATCGTCAGTGGAGATAATGCACGTCATAGCTCCGCTAGTTTTTTGTAATGTTGTGTGTCCGAGTCCTGCGACAGTAACATCGCATTTGTGTGATTTTAAACCTAGACGTTGCGCACAGGATGTGGTTATAAACGAATTTTGTGCTGCGCTGTCAATGAGGGCACGAACGCTTTGATGTCCGCCAGATGCGTCCTTTATGTTTAAAATAGCAGTTCCCAGCAAAACCGTGGTCAGGTTCGTTCCCTGACCTGTAGAGGAGTGACATGTCACGTTAACATCTCCTTCAGTATCTTGACGTGCAGTGTCATTCTCGTAACACTCAGGTTCAATGGCATCCTCCAGATGAGGGTCATCATTCGAGGACACCATCACATGATTATTGTTTAAGTGCAACAGTGAGTTGTGGCGTTGTCCACAGTGAGAGCATTTTGACTGCAGTCCCGGGTAGAGTGCGAATCTCGTAAACAATTCTTACATAAATTTAGAAGTTGTGCCTTTTTAATTCGCGCGGGCACGTCAAGGGTTAAAAACGATTCACAGGTATAAATTCTGTGTGGTCGCTGGAAAACAGGACATTTAATAGAGTTGGCACCCACATGTGTCATACCAGCCATATTGGGCGCATTTGACGATACGAAGGAACCTTTCGAGAAAGGCTTACTGTGTGTGCCTTGAAACTTAGGTGAAGGCAATTTTGAGTGTACTGCGTGTGCAGCAGGGTTCGGTTGAGAGACTTCAATAATCTTTATTTGTTCTTGCACAAATTCTATCAGTTGATCAAAGGTCGGAATTTCAAACGAAGTATGTTTGGTCTCGAAATTCTTCCTTGTTTCCGTATCCAAGTTACGCACCGCGCAGTAGAAGAGAATAAACTCAGAAAGGTTGTCCAGTCGTAGTGCCTTCAGTGCTGACATGGATTCGAAGAAAACTTCAATGAATGAACTAAGATTAGGTAAAGTTTGCTTAGTGAGGGACTGGAAGGAGAACATTTTGTCCAGGTAATGAGTCGCCAGAATGCGTTTATTCTGGTATTTGTCCGTGAGCAGCTTGAAGACTATAGGATAGTTTAAGTTTCTGATCGGTAGGCTGTGTGCTAAGCTCAAGGGTGGACCGGACAAACATGACACTAAATAGTGGAACTTTTCAACCGCACTGATTGAGCTGTTAGAGTGCACCAGAGAAACAAAGGTGTCGTAAAAGTGTGGCCATCTATCAAGACTTAGACCGTCAAATTTGGGAAGATCTATTCTTGGAAGACGAGGTTGCACCATTCTGCCTTCGTGACCTTGGGCACCTGATTCCTGGAGCCCGCTCTGCGAACTACTAGGTAATATCTGCAGAGCGATCGCTTGTATTTTATAATACAGTTCGTCAAACGTATCTGACGCCTGATACGAGGGCTCCGCCTCCGGGTTTAATCCTAACTCAATCTCATTATATTCATCCTGTATAGTTGTAAACTCCTGTCGTACCTCATCTATACGTTGAAAACGGACCTTAAATTCTGCAACCGTATTTGGACCCTTGGAGAAGTTATTTGATATATCATACAAGATCTGTAACTGTTGAAACGTGCGCTCGCGTCGCTTTAACAGTATTCTTTGTTTTATTTTCAAAGCCTTGTCTGAAAGAGACATCTTTAACTTGTCCAAACCACTTCAAAGTTGAAATTATAATCTAAATAGTTAGTGACCTACCAAATCGGATAAAGATAAGTTTAGAAACAAGTGCAACTCGCACACATTCACAAAATTAAAGTACGTAACTATGCAAGTTCGATTAGGTGCGAATGTAGCGCAGGTTGGAAACTAACCGCTCTGCTAAGCGACAATATTAAATACCTATCTCGCACATACGACAGTCATACAATATAACAATATTCATATTTCTCCTAATTCAATAAATAATTTTAGTAAGTTCTGTTTCAAAACTTTGATAATGATTTAAGTGTTATTGCTATTGCAAGCAAGTTTCTAGACAATAATTCAATTTAAATAAGGAAAGAAAGAGATGTATAAGTAGGTACTTTAAGAATTATTCATCATTATTCTCACTTAATGTAACAACATTCAGCGAGTGGTTCGGATACCGCATCAATCCAATATCTATAAATGTGCTATTATGTCTTAACTATATAGCTAGGTACACGGTTCTTTATATATTATTACCTACTTGTATTTATCTCGATTTAAACATAACATTAGAACATAAATAAATAATAATAACTGGAATCTTATTGCAAAATAAAAGAATATACAAACCACTGCACTCAATATTAGCAAGTAGGTAAGTAAACGTCCACTTTATTTCAGTCAGTAGTAGGTACAAACGAACGAAGCCTTCGCTTCGCTGTCGCTCGCTCGCAACCGATGGCGGGCGTGCGCGCGCGTCGCTACTGGCGGAATGTAGTAGGTATGATCCCTGTCTTTCAGTAGCAATGGCAATTAATTACTTACTATATTCTCCGATCGGAGATAACAGTGCACGCAGTACATACAAATTTAGAGGTTACTTGTGTGGAAATGTGGCTGAAATATGATTGATTTAATATGATTGGATGTTTGATTAATTGGATCGTTAATAATTAATTAAGTTAATATTATTATTAATTAATACAAATAAAAATTCAGTTTATATACATAGGACACATACACATGCATATCATCCTACAGGTACGTGGCGCGAAACACAACTTGGTGACCTAATATTATTTAGGTATGCGAATCGAACACACAAACCTTAGTCGGAATAAGTATCTAGCAAGATAAAGGTACCTGTATGATTGGAATAATATGATTGTTTCATTAACATTAGTAAGTAACTATTAAATTTTGAAATATATAAATGTAATAATGTTAGTGCCACGAAACGCAACTTTATGACCCAATTATGTGGGTATGCGAATCGAAAACAACTGAACAATTTCTAAGGCGGTGGCGGATGAGGCACAACACAGCACAGCTATGACCACATGACGGGTATGCGCTGATATGGGCCATGCAACCTACTCACCCATATATAAGGAAATAAAAAATACAATTTATGTATTTTGGAATATTAATAACAACAATTATACATTAACTGACTGAGCGAGACGTGCTGGATACCTATTCGTAAATAAGAACCATTTGAGTACAACAATCTCGTGTCAGAGAACATAAGAATTGAAAATGTTTATTAATACCTATGTAATAAATAACGCAACTTGATGCCCCAATTATGTGGGTATGCGAATCGAAAACAGCTGAACAATTTCTAAGGCGGTGGCGGATGAGGCACAACACAGCACAACTTATGACCACATGACGGGTATGCGCTGATATGGGCCATGCAACCTACTCACACATAATATATTAGGAAAGAAAATACAATTTATGTAGTTTGAGATATTAATAACAACAATTATACATTAACTGACTGAGCGAGACGTGCTGGATACCTATTCGTAAATAAGAACCATTTGAGTACAACAATCTCGTGTCAGAGAACATAAGAATTGACAAATGTTATTAATACCTATAATCTGTATAGATTATTACTAGTTTGCAAAATATTATTAAGATGTAAAATGAAATAGGTAGTATGTTGTACAACTTATGTCCTAAAATAATACTTTAGGCATGTACTTTTACTAAAATGATTAATTATTCTCGTAAGCAATTAACCTCTGTTATGTATGATGGAACAATAGGTACCTACGGTCAAATGACGAAACTTATCAAAGTATAAAATTTCACAATTTTTACAAGATTGTTTAATTACATTTATAATCATAAATATTCAAGTAAATTGATAAAACATTATTGAGTTTTAAAATGAAGAATTTGTAGGTAGACACAATTCAAACGTGAAGTAGGCATTCAAGTTATATTTCTCGAAACAATAGACCTACTTATGTTAATAAAATGTATTATAAATATTATAATATACCACTTTGACCTATGCAATATGAAATGATAGGTAGGTATATTATTGAGCCGCCAAATTATTAAATGAATACAATCCGAGCTGCTGCGTATAGTCACATAGTTGCCAATTTGTCGCAATGAGTTTATTGTTTTCCAACTTTTGTTTTCATTAAGTTTTGACCATAATAATAATATTTTATCGCCGATTTAAAATCGGCTACGAAGGACCAAATAATGTGCGCAATTGCACCAGTGAACTGTAATACAATACAAAGAAGTAGGTAGCGACTTAATAGGTAAGACAATGAATATGGAAAACAATAACTCACGCGCAGCTGACGACGACTCCTTGCTCCGTGGGGGCCCCCGACGACTACGCACTATGATATAACAGTTCATATAAAATAAATGAATTTCATGCACTTTTTATTTGTACAATATTGTCATGTATATCGCGCGCGGCTTGCTTGTTGACGGATCGTTTGGCGACTGAAGGTGTTGACCTTCGATTTGAAGATCGCCGCGCGTGAGCGAGAGAAGGATAGGAGATAGAAGGGACAAGCCGCTACAACCTGGTTTAGGCACCATCACCACTTGTGCTATCTTCCATTGCCCAGGGAAGTGTGCGAGCCTCAAGCAGGCATTGAACATCCTAACAATTCCCATGAGTCCTTTGTGTGGTAGGTGTTTCAACAGGGTTGCGTCGATGAGGTCATATCCTGGTGCTTTACCTTCCTGTAGATTTTTTATTTCTTTTAATATTTTTTAAGAGGTAGACATAATTGTGTGGCTGATTCTATGTATTGTTTTATTTCAGAGGTGTTTTCGTGACTACTCTCAGGAAACGGTTGGAAGACGGAACTCAGGTGTTCTGCAAATGTTGTAGCCTTCTCCTGGTCAGATCTGGCCCACCCCCCAGTGTTGTTTTTAATTTGTCGTATCTGTGTCTTGGGGCGTTTCAGGCTCCTGGTTGCTTTCCACAGTGAGTAGTTTGTGTCTATTGTTGGAGTTAGGCTTGAGAGGAAAGCTTGTAGGTTGTTGTTGTTTAATGATTTTATGAGATTTTTCAGTTCTGCGGAGCATTTCTTAAATATGGTTTTGTCGATAGGATATCTAGTACTTTGCCATATTTTTCGTAGTTTGCGTCGTTCCTTAATTTTCTCCTTGTTGGCTTTTGGGTATATATTGTATTTGGGGGGGAAACCTTTGTTTTGAATAGTTGCTGCATTAGCAGCTTAGTGGATGATTATATTAAATTCTTCTACTGTATCTTCTAAGTCTTTTACAGTCTTTATCTTAGTTTGTAGTCTAATTTCCTTTGCTATTAGGCTTTTATATAGTTCCCAGTTCGTATTTTTAAGGTTATATATTCTTAAAGGAGGTTCAACCAGTGTGATCATTGTGCTGATATTCAATATGATTGGGGTATGATCTGAGCTTAAATCGGTACATGATTCCGTCCTAGTGAAGTTACTGTCTATATTCCTTGTAACTAAATGTGGTTTAAAAGTGGTAAAATCGTTTAAAAATGCCTTTGCTAGTTCCCTCGCGATTTCTTACAAATACGTCTAACACGAAAAATGGTTCGTTGAGCTTAGAGTCTATGAGACTAAGAATCATCTAAATAAATTCAAACTCTTACAGAGTAATTATTGGTTTTTCACTGAACTATCTTTGAACTTTCTGAAATTTGGGCCGTTGCCGTTTCATACATTTTTCCATGGCGGCGCCATGCCCCGCTCGGACGAATCGACGCAAACGCGCTGTCTCTCGGAATCGGCAGTCGTCCACAAGCCATCGACGCAGGTGCACGTCGCTCCGGGATTTGATAACCGCCCTCCAAATTGCGTTAGTGACTTCCATGTCTTTACGGTCAGACGACACTCCATTGTGAATAGAGACTGAGTGGAGTAGGGTGCGCGCTCGTAAGTGCTAGTTTCATATGACTTATTTTGTTCTGTGATTTAGCTTTATTATTTCATTTCTGTAGAACTGAAGTTGAAACACAAAGCCTATAACAGATGAACACGTAAGTTATTGTGCTTGTAATTTTTAGTTCTGAGACATTTTGCATTTGACATAAATTAATTTGAAGTCTCCAATAGGTTGATAACTTTTTACACTTTTTGATATTTTTTTTCCAGGATAAATCCATTACTCCAATAGAAGTGGCGACGGAGGGACCTTCGCAGCATAATTGTATTCGCAGCATAACTCCTGAATTGGAAGTGACGACGGAGGCAACGCCTGAAACTGCGACTGAAATTGGTCGACGACTAGTAAATGTGACCTTTTTCATGCAGCAATTACAAATTATAAGTGACCATGGCCCGGAATTCGGATGTCTTTTCAGCTACATCGAAATTATTTCTGAATACAGAAAGGGTCTGCACTCAAAACTAACCCTTAAATTCAGAAGGTGTAATCGAAAGTTTATAGTAAAAATGGATGAAGAAAGCAATGATCGAATGGATATGAACCATCAAGTAGTTTCAGCTGTCATGTCATGTGGATCCGGTCAGGCTCATTTGCAAACCATTACTGCTTCCATAGATTTGCCTGGTATTTCCCCTTCATTGTATTCTTCTATCCATAATCAAGTTTTCGATTGGTGGGAGACAGCAGCAGCGCACTATATGGCCGAAGCTGCCAAGGAGGACGCAGATAATGCAATATCCGTAGGAAATGTTGAAAAAGACGGAATACCTCTGATTGCGGTTGCTCTCGACGGGTGTTGGTCGAAACGATCATATGGTAAAAATTATTCTGCTATGTCAGGAGCCGCCGCAATTGTGGGCTTAAAATTTGGTAAGATTTTATATTTAGGTGTCAAGAACCAATTTTGCATAATATGTGCACGAGCGGCTAATAAAAACGAAGATCCTCTGGAACACCTATGCTTCAAAAATTATTCAGGTTCATCTACCTCGATGGAATCGACCATTATTGTTGAGGGGTTCAAACGTTCCGTAGCCGACTACGGAAGGCTAATGCACACGGCTAAGCACAACACCTTGTGCAGACGACAGCATATGTAGACATCAAGCCGGTTTTCTTTTCTCCCGTGAGTTTTAAACCTGCAACGCCGCAATTGAATAGGGAAATGTGTGTTCCTATACGTGTGTACTGTTCCAAGAAATATTCCACATCTATAATTCTTTTTCCTTCTCGAGTGAACTTGGTTTCTTCTTCTGGTTCCTGTAAATGAAATAATATAAACTATATACGAGTATGTATATGAATTTATGAAATAAGTATATCATTTATTGTACGTACATACACCTTATAAAAGTATGCAAAGGGCAAAAGGCCTATACGGGAATTATTCAATAGCTAACCCTGGGGTGACAGATCCCACACCTGGGGTGTGAGATCTGTCAAGATGGTATTTAGGAATGGAAAAGTGTATTTACAAGAATTGTGAACAACTTCGCTTTTATTAGAAAATTCGCGCTTACATGAGATATATCGTAAGGAATTTCATCGTTTGCAGTACTTTCCTGATGGCAACTTAATGTCTCCCTTAGCTTCTTCCTGTGAAAAAGACAAACGTTTCTGACAATCCAGATCCAATCCAATCCAAAATGACAACCATAAAGTCATGAACAGGTATAGAACCTCGTAGGAAATATCATCAGGGTGTGATTCTTTACAGACACTAAACCACTTCTTCTGTTCTATACGTTCAAGAAATTGGTGTAACTTTTTGCTTTGAAAAAATTAAGGCCACAAAACAAATGTTTCATCTCTTTATGTTACGGCAGTGATTTTTTATATAAATAAAGAAATGAATACATTACCTACAAATTATGTACATCAGCTTTTTCTTATATTTGTCATGTAATTATTTACTTACGCTCTTCCCTGTTTCATATTTTGTAGTCTTTTTAATTTTATTGCCTTTTTTGTTACATTAAAGGAAGGAACGCGCCTCATCTGAAAATAAATTTTGTTTTTAGAGCTATATCGATAGAATGTTTGATCACATATTCGTGATAGTAGACCACAGGGACCCTTAGATTTCGATTTTGAAAGCAATCGGTCCAGTAAGTAAAAAGTTCAAAATGGCGGGCACTTTTTTGAAATTTTGATCACGTATTCGTGATAGTAGACCATAGGGACCCTTAGATATCGATTTTGAAAGCAATCGGTCCAGTAAGTAAAAAGTTCAAAATGCGGACACTTTTTTGAAATTTTGATCACAGATTCGTGATAGTAGACCACAGGGACACTTAGATATCGATTTTGAAAGCAATCGGTCCAGTAAGTAAAAAGTTCAAAATGGCGGACACTGTTTTGAAATTTGACCACATATTCGTGATTGGAGACGACGGGGACCCTTAGATATCGATTTTGAAAGCAATCGGTCCAGTGAGTAAAAAGATAAAAATGGCGGACACTTTTTTTAAATTTTGATCACATATTCGTGATAGTAGACCACAGGGACCCTTAGATATCGATTTTGAAAGCAATCGGTCCAGTAAGTAAAAAGTTCAAAATGGCGGACACTTTTTTCAAATTTTGATCACAGATTCGTGATTGGAGACCACGGGGACCCTTAGATATCGATTTTGAAAGCAATCGGTCCAGTAAGTAAAAAGTTCAAAATGGCGGACATTTTTTTTCAAATTTTGATCACAGATTCGTGATTGGAGACTACGGGGACCCTTAGATATCGATTTTGAAAGCAATCGGTCCAGTAAGTAAAAAGTTCAAAATGGCGGACACTTTTTTAAAATTTTGATCACATATTCGTGATAGTAGACCACAGGGACCCTTAGATATCGATTTTGAAAGCAATCGGTCCAGTAAGTAAAAAGTTCAAAATGGCGGACACTGTTTTGAAATTTGACCACATATTCGTGATTGGAGACGACGGGGACCCTTAGATATCGATTTTGAAAGCAATCGGTTCAGTAAGTAAAAAGTTAAAAATGGCGGACACTTTTTTAAAATTTTGATCACATATTCGTTATAGTAAACCACAGGGACCCTTAGATATCGATTTTGAAAGCAATCGGTCCAGTAAGTAAAAAGTTCAAAATGGCGGACACTTTTTTCAAATTTTGATCACAGATTCGTGATAATAGACCACAGGGACCCTTAGATATCGATTTTGAAAGCAATCGGTCCAGTAAGTAAAAAGTTCAAAATGGCGGACACTGTTTTGAAATTTGACCACATATTCGTGATTGGAGACGACGGGGACCCTTAGATATCGATTTTGAAAGCAATCGGTTCAGTAAGTAAAAAGTTAAAAATGGCGGACACTTTTTTAAAATTTTGATCACATATTCGTTATAGTAAACCACAGGGACCCTTAGATATCGATTTTGAAAGCAATCGGTCCAGTAAGTAAAAAGATAAAAATGGCGGACACTGTTTTGAAATTTTGAAAACCTATTTGAGTACCATGACGACATACCTATATGTCACGTGGCAGCCATTTAGTGTTTGACATCTATTTGTTCTAAAGTGAAATCGATAGAAAATAAATGGAAAATTATTTATTGAAACAAAAATATAATTTTATACATATAATAAGATATTCAATATTCAATTCAAGAATGAATTCAAATATTGTGTGAAAAATATGTGACAGATACTTACGGCTCAACAATCATAAATCCACCTACACAACACAGGCAGTTAGAACATCACACGCACACAATACAACCACAAAATTTTGTAGAGAGCAGAGCGATACAGACGTCCTTCCACTATAGCCTCCGCCGACCGTATGAGCGCTGCTCGCGTTGCGCGTAGCACAGGCGTCGTATTGTTATGCTTCTTCCCCATACAGTTTGTATGGAGCGACACGAGTGAATTTAGAAATTTATAAATATTTTTTTCCTTACATGTTTTTTTATGAAACCGCACAATTTGGCGTTTACAATTTGTTAGAAGATCATAATCTGATTTAGATAGTATTTTTTTTCAAGGTAGAGAATGAATTTTTTTGGTTCAATTTGAGCACAGAAAGTGGCCTCTATTCGCGTTTTTGACGAAACAGGTCTTAGAAAAAAACTTTTTTTCTTATACAAAACACACATATATGGAAAATGCCAGTTACATTTTCGTAGATAAAGGATCCGTCTATATTCGGAAAAATAAATACTTATTCTATAAACTATACTTATTGCCCTTAGTGTGCACCGAAAATAACCTAATTTTGAATATTCCCCCTTAAATCCGTCAGTTAGACAAAATAATGCATTATTTAGAAGGATGTTATGCAAAGCATACCCAACAAATAATTTCGTTGCAAAAATGAAGAGAAATATCGAATCTGTAGAATGTGTAAAAATATAATAGTAGGTATCAATAATATATAGTGTCAGCGTCGGTAGCTCGGTGGTACAACGCTCGGTAATCGAAGATTGCCGAAGCTAAGCACTACCGAGAGCGGTCAGTCAATGGATGGGCGACCGCTTGACATTTGAGGCTGGCCGTGGTTCGGATTCCACGTAAAACTGTTGGTCCCTTCCCTCTGCTTACTAAGTGGCAGGGTTTAACCCTAAAAAATAAAAAAATGAAAAGCAATTTTTAGATTACATTTTGCCTTTAAAAAAATTACATTGTGCTATGACTGGGGAACCACCGAATCAATTTCAATGCAGTTTTCTTCTCTGCATAGCTGGTTGGAAGTGGACAAATAAGATTATTACTCGAGGACCACTGAACCGAACCCATATTAATATAAATTATTTCTCCATGCTTGAAAATAGATAAATTAGTTAAGAACCACTCACCGCCTTTAACCCTTCAGCTCCCACGATTTTAATATGCTTACCTACCGTTGACTCCCAGCCCTTTTCGCCGCGCGCAAAAACCCAAAATTTAGGCGCGCGCGCTCCCGCACAAATTCGAATATCCCGCCTCAATCGATTGATTCATCAATGATCTGTATTCAGTCTGATTTGTACTGAAATTGCGCATTCAGTCATACCGAACACTTCAGGATTCACTTATTTAGAAGCACAGACCGATTTTTTGAACTCCAGGCAAAACAAAACACACTCGACATTTTTTTTTTGGTTTTTTCTGACCGAAACTGTATAATTTATTCCCACAAGTCGCCCATCAAAATATAGATATTGAAACGTACTCTAGAATACGGGTACTCGAAATACGGTACAAGATCTGTGTATGCCAGTGTCTGTGGAAATGTCAGTCGTCATGGGAGCCTTTTTTTTTACATTTTCAAAAAATATTTTCTGTGTGAAGGTGATGTGTTGCCCAGTCATGTTTGATAATAGTTATTAGTAAATTTAACCAAGAATGTACACCAGTAATCAGTTGTTTGATAGGAAATTGGTAGAATTAGTTATGAATTAAATAGGGAGCCGCGCCGCGCCGAGACCCGGCCGGGTCTTCTGGGAGTTATCAGATTGGCGCGTCATAAGACCCGGCCGGGTCTTGTGGGAGCCGAAGGGTGGCAGTTTATTTGCTATTAAAACATATTTGCTTGAAGTTGAGGACTTGGCGAGCACGACCGCGAGCACACTTAGCCAACGCATGAAATCCATTTGTTCGTTCTTCATAGGTACTTTTATAATGTACTCACACAAGTATATTGAAAAGGCGTTTTATTTGCATGTTCTTATATATAATACGTTTAAATTTGAATCATCATACCGCATCAACATTATGATGTCGACACTTTTTTAGTTCCATTCGTTCTCCATAAATCTTCCCCAACTCCATGACCTACATACTTGCTTATATTGAGTGCAGTGGTTTGTATATTCTTTATTTTGCAATAAGATTCGAGTTATTATTATTTATCTAAGTTCTAATGTAATGTTTAATCTAGATAAATTGCAAGTAGGTAATACATAAAGAACCGTGTACCCAGCTATATAGTTAAGACATAATAGCACATTTATAGATATTGGATTGATGCGGTATCCAAACTACTCCCTGAATGTTGTTACATGAAGTGAGAATAATGATGACTAATACTTAAAGTACCTACTTATACCTACATCTCATTTTAAAGGTGACATACATACTTTTTATTTTCTTTATTATAAATTGAATTATTGTCTAGAAACTTGCTTGCAATAACACTTAAATCATTATCAAAGTTTTAAAACATAACTTACAAATTTTATTATCATTATTAAATTAGGAGAAATATGAATGTTGTTATATTGTATAGCTGTCGTATGTGCGAGATAGGTATTTAATATTGTCGCTTAGAACAGAGCGTTAGTTTCCAACCTGTGCTACATTCGCACCTAATCGAACTTGCATACTTACATTAATTTTGTGAATGTGTGCGTGTTGCACTTGTTTCTAAACTTATCTTTATCTAATTTGGTAGGTCACTAACTATTTAGCTTATAGTTTGAACTTTGAAGTGGTTTGAACAAGTTAAAGATGTCTTTTTCAGACAAGGCTTTGAAAATAAAACAAAGAATACTATTAAAGCGACGCGAGCACACGTTTCAACAGTTACAGATCCTGTATGATCTATCAAATAACATCTCCAAGGGTCCAAATACTGTTGCAGAATTTAAGGTCCGTTTTCAAAGTATAGATGAGGTACGACAGGAGATTACAACTATACAAATATAATATAAAGAAATTGATATAATGATATAATATAGAATATAATGAAATTGAGTTAGGATTAAACCAGGAGGCGGAGCCCTCGTATCAGGCGTCAGATACGTTTGACGAACTGTATTATAAAATACAAGCGATCGCTCTGCAGATATTACCTAGTAGTTCGCAGAGCGGGCTCCAGGAATCAGGTGCCCAAGGTCACGAAGGAATAATGGTGCAACCTCGTCTTCCAAGAATAGATCTTCCCAAATTCGACGGTCTAAGTCGTGACAGATGGCCACACTTTTACGACACCTTTGTTTCTCTGGTGCACTCTACCGCACTGATTGAGCTCAGTGCGGTTGAAAAGTTCCACTATTTAGTGTCATGTTTGTCCGGTCCACCCTTGAGCTTGACACAGCCTACCGATCACAAACTTAAACTATCCTATAGTCTTCAAGCTGCTCACGGACAAATACCAGAATAAACGCATTCTGGCGACGCATTACCTGGACAAAATGTTCTCCTTCCAGTCCCTCACTAAGCAAACTTTACCTAATCTTGGTTCATTCATTGAAGTTGTCTTCGAATCCATGTCAGCACTGAAGGCACTACGACTGGACAACCTTTCTGAGTTTATTCTCTTCTACTGCGCGGTGCGTAACTTGATACGGAAACAAGGAAGAATTTCGAGACCAAACATACTTCGTTTGAAATTCCGACCTTTGATCAACTGATAGAATTTGTGCAAGAACAAATAAAGATTATTGAAGTCTCTCAACCGAACCCTGCTGCATACGCAGTACACTCAAAATTGCCGCCACCTAAGTTTAAAGGCACACACAGTAAGCCTTTCTCGAAAGGTTCCTTCGTATCGTCAAATGCGACCAATATGTCTGGTACGACACATGTGGGTGCCAACTCTATTAAATGCCCTGTTTGCCAGCGACCACACAGAATTTATACCTGTGAATCGTTTTTAACCCTTGACGTGCCCGCGTGCATTAAAAAGGCACAACTTCTAAATTTATGCAAGAATTGTTTACGAGATTCGCACTCGACTCGGGAGTGTCCATTGCAGTCAAAATGCTCTCACTGTGGACAACGCCATAACTCACTGTTGCACTTGTAGAGCTGTGAGGTAAAAGGTGAAGCGGTGTCGTGTCCTCTAGCTCCACGTGTAGCTGCAGCTGATGTTGTTGTATGGGCTAGTGCCCGGTTGTTCTGCCAAGCGATCTGTATTTATGCGAGGCGTATTTGATATTTCAGCAATGTGTTATGTGGCGTATGGAATTCTTAATTAGCCGTTATTTGCCACCTGTTGGTGTGCTAGTGAATCTTTCTGTTTCTTCGTCGCGAAGCGATGTAGGTTATTATCGATCTTTATTATTCAGTTGTGGGATAGGTGTCGCTATCACCACAGTATTCCCCCCTCAGTCGTGACGTAGTCCGTGACGAATGAGAGCCGATCAGTCAGTATGCTCCGATGACGCAGCTTGGTCGGCGTGGTCAGTTGGTGTCGCGTACTGCTGACGTAGTCCTCTGTGGAGGCGCGCAGCGGCGGGGCGTTGACCGAGTGTTGTTTTGCTTGCTTCGATTACCTACTGGTTGAGACCCGCTTGTGGGAAGCCAGTAGGTAATGTTGCGATGTCAGCTTCATGAAGGTTGCGATGTTCTTTGTAGGGGTCACCAATGTAGAGCTGTGAGGTAAAAGGTGAAGCGGTGTCGTGTCCTCTAGCTCCACGTGTAGCTGCAGCTGATGTTGTTGTATGGGCTAGTGCCCGGTTGTTCTGCCAAGCGATCTCTATTTATGCGAGGCGTATTTGATATTTCAGCAATGTGTTATGTGGCGTATGGAATTCTTAATTAGCCGTTATTTGCCACCTGTTGGTGTGCTAGTGAATCTTTCTGTTTCTTCGTCGCGAAGCGATGTAGGTTATTATCGATCTTTATTATTCATTTGTGGGATAGGTGTCGCTATAACCACACACTTAAACAATAATCATGTGATGGTGTCCTCGAATGATGACCCTGATCTAGAGGATGCTATTGAACCTGAGTGTTACGAGAATGACACTGCACGTGAAGATACTGAAGGAAATGTTAACGTGACATGTCACTCCTCTACAGGTCAGGGAACGAACCTGGCCACGGTGTTGCTGGGAACTGCTATTTTAAACATAAAGGACGCATCTGGCGGACATCAAAGGGTTCGTGCCCACATTGACAGCGCAGCACAAAATTCGTTTATAACCTCATCCTGTGCGCAACGTCTAGGTTTAAAATCACACAAATACGATGTTACGTGCTTCTGCTCCTGTTTTGGCACTGGGGCGATGAAGCGCATCTCTTTGTCGAGGTTCTCGAGTTGATTGATTATCTCGCGTCGTTTGTCCGCGTCTGGTGAGAGGATTATGAAGCGGTTTCCCGCGTTCATTATTTTCATAGTCGCACCCGCAGCTCCGGCCACTATTTTTCTGACCGAATCTAGTTTGGTCTTATTTTTGGAGAGATCGGAGTCCCTTATGTCGATTGGGGGAATCGTGTCATTAGGGTTGGGGTTTTGGCGCGATGCGATGCCGTGTACGGTCTCCACTAATTCGCTCTTTGAAGTTTTGCGTTTCTTTCCACGAGGTGATTTTGCAATTTCACTATTCGCGGTTTCGGTGGTTGTTTCACTATTTCGCTCTTGCTCTATCTCTATCTCGAGGGCGGCGAAGCGATTAGCAGTGGCAATTTTTTTATTCACGACTGAGTGGCCCGGCTGTGGGGCAGGCAGCGCTGGAAATTCCTCTCTGCGGTTGGTCGGCGGGCTCGCCTGTTGTGGCGCGGCCGTGGCTGCGACGACGGCTGACTGACTCAACGCGCTCGGATTTGGTTGTGCCGGGGTGACGACTGAGAATGCTCTCGAAGCCTCGACCATGTTTCTCTTGTTTCTGCGTGTATTTTTCGTACTTTTGGGAGTTTGCTCGCGGAGTATTTGATCGTAAGGGACGGAGAAAATGTTCATGCAGACGCACTGCACTGTCTCGCGATATATTCTTGCATTCATGGTGACAGCGATCGCGCACACCTCGTGTTCGCGTTGGCATTGTCCACAGTTTATGATTTTCGAGATGCTGTTCGGTTTTTCACAGTACGTGATTTGAATTGTCACTGTAGGGGGAGTAATTTGGTCCTCATTGTATTCGCACTGCAGTTGTTTCACTCTTTTAATCATTATGAATCGCACGCACTGGGGGCACTTGTAACTTTCGGTATTTGTCTGTCCGAGTTCTTCACGTTTATTTTTTAAAATTATTGTTCCGTCACAACGAGGGCAGTGAATTGCGGGTTTTTGCATTACATTAATTTCGATTTGCCGATATTTCTCACTTGCATTGTTCTTATCGTTAACTTTTTGAGTGTTCACTTGGACGTTTTCCATTTTCGGTTCGTCATTATTATCTATGGTTATTTCGTAGTTTTTTTCACTTTCGTAGCTACCGTCGAAAGAGTTTTTGGGGGGGGCTTGCGCCACCCCCCGGATCGTTTGTGTCCATCGCGCACTTATTCGGATATATTATTTGTTAAACCATTCACTGGAAGCAAATAATTATTACCGCGGCACAGAACAGATCCAGGCCGCGTGTCTCGCTCAGCGGCGCCGGTGCGGCGGTGGCGGCGACGCACGTGGTTCGCTCTTGAGGCGGAGGGTAACGCAGACCACTCAAACGCCCATTAATTATAAAGTTAATGGGTGCGCGCGCGGCGCGGCGGGAGCCGGGACGCGCACAGGGCACGACCGAACTCCACAGCGTCACACACGCAACCCTGTCGCAGGACTCGGACACACAATACTACAAAAAACTAGCGGAGCTATGACTCGCATTATCTCCACTGACGATAATGTCTTAATGGCGGACGCCATAATCATTCCTAAGATCACGTCTTCAATGCCCACAAAACGATTATCAGTCGAGATGCGCAATCGTTATAAGCATCTCGTACTGGCTGATCCAAAATTTGATGTTCCCGCCCCCGTAGAACTTTTATTAGGGGCTGATATATTTCCAGACATATATGATGGTCAGAAGCTGAAGTTCGGTCCAGGGTACCCAACAGCTTTGCACAGTATCTTTGGGTGGGTAATTACTGGAAAGGTCAATTCAACTGGTAATCGAACCATCACATCTGCCTTCTGTACGGAAACGTCATACCTTGAAAACGCCGTTGTAAAACCTGTAAAACGGTTTTGTGAGATTGAAGAACGACCTATGGTTAGACATATTAATCCCGAGTATATAAAATGGACCAAGTCTCAAGTAAATTTAAAAATTAACGATTTGGTAATGATAGATGATCCTAGGTCGCCGCCAATGCAATGGAGGGTTGGTAGAGTTGTAGCTGTTCATACAGGAAAGGACGGATCTGTCAGAGTGGCCACTATCCGTACGTCTAGTGGAACATTAGTTCGTGCGGTGGTAAAACTATGTCCTCTTCCAATGGCTTAGTTATAGTACTTACCTCTAAGATTTTCATATAATGCGCCCTTATAATATATCACCTATAAGTTGCCAAATTGTTCGCCATGAATTTGTTGTTTGTTTGTTATTTTTGTATTAGGAAATCATATGCTGATTTCGTGGGGGAGTATGTAGCGGCTTGTCCCTTCTATCTCTTATCCTTCTCTCGCTCACGCGCGGCGATCTTCACAGCGATGGTCAAAACCTTCAGTCGCCAAACGATCCGTCAAGAAGCAAGCCGCGCGCGATATACATGACAATATTGTACAAATAAAAAGCGCATGAAATTCATTTATCTTATATGAACTGTTAAATCATAGTGCGTAGCGTGTCGGGGCCCCCACGGAGCAAGGAGTCGTCGTCAGTTGCGCGTGAGTTATTGTTTTCCATATTCATTGTCTTACAGTTCACTGGTGCAATTGCGCACATTATTTGGTCCTTCGTAGCCGATGTTAAATCAGCGATAAAATATTATTATTATGGTAAAACAAAAGTTGGCAAACAATAAACTCATTGCGACAAATTGGCAACTATGTGACTATACGCAGCAGCTCGGATTGTATTCATTTAATAATTTGGCGGCTCAATAATATACCTACCTATCACTTCATATTGCATAGGTCAAAGTGGTATATTATAATATATTATAATATTTATAATAAATTTTATTAACATAAGTAGGTCTATTGTTTCGAGAAATATAACTTGAATGCCTACTTCACGCCTTATTGTTTTCTATATTCATTGTCTTACCTATTAAGTCGCTACCTACTTCTTTGTATTGTATTACAGTTCACTGATGCAATTGCGCAACCTTCAACACAGTTGACTTTGATATAATGATGGGTATCCTGCGTTCTCTTAACCTATCTCCGGTGACACTTGACTGGTTCGAGTCTTATCTTCGCGGGCGTCAGCAGTGTGTTAGAACAGACAATGAATTTTCTAGCTGGAATAACCTCGCTGCTGGCGTACCCCAGGGTGGTGTGTTATCTCCTTTATTGTTTTCTGTGTTCATAAATCTCATTACCAAACTTTTGGCATCTCGCTACCACCTGTACGCCGATGACTTGCAGCTTTACTTACACGCAACTATGGATAACTTATCCCAAACAATTAATAGCATGAACCTTGACTTGCAAAGCGTGCACACATGGACAAAATCATTCGGCCTCAACGTCAATCCCATCAAATCGCAGGCAATGATTGTTGGTAGTGCAAGACAACTGTCAAAGCTTGACACTAACAACTTGCCTGCGGTTACATATAATGGAATTTTAATTCCGTTCTCTAATACAGTAAAAACCTGGGCATCCTCA
Organism: Nematopogon swammerdamellus; assembly: GCA_946902875.1. Taxonomy (NCBI): domain Eukaryota; kingdom Metazoa; phylum Arthropoda; class Insecta; order Lepidoptera; family Adelidae; genus Nematopogon; species Nematopogon swammerdamellus. The sequence goes on along the minus strand of OX336348.1, from coordinate 17,858,082 downwards.
TGGATCAAACACTGTCGTGGGTGCCTCAGGTTAATGAAATCAGTCGGAAGGTCTTCGCTGCTGCGCACTCCCTTAGACGCCTACAGAACCTTCTCCCAGTTTCTACCAAGATTGTTCTAGCACAATCTCTCTTACTCCCAATTCTTGACTATGCGGATGTCTGCTACCTGGATTTGACTGAAATTCTTCTTGACAAGCTTGAATGCTTACAGAATCTATGCATCCGTTTCATATTTGGTCTGCGTAAGTACGACCATGTCTCCCAGTACCGAGCTCGGCTCGAATGGCTCCCCATTCGTCTCCGTAGGAACTGTCATATCCTTAGTCTTTTATATGGCATATTAAACAATCCTAACGCTCCCGACTACCTTCGTTCTCGCTTCCTCCCCCTATCCTCTCACGGTCTTTGTTGTGGGTTGGAGTTTCTCATCTTATGATTAAAATGAAAGTAGACTTCTTCCCAATAATATGTGGTGGAATGACTGATATGTAAATGAGTGACATTGATGTAAGTAAACAATAGAGCGTGCGCCCGCGCTGGCGGCTGATGGACGGCTGGCTGGCTGCGCTAGCCTCGCGGCGGCGGCGCCGCGCGGTGCGCGGCGTGAGGTGTAGGGCGGGGGGCAGCCCCTCCCCCGCTGCTGCACTGCAGTCGTCTTTGGTCTTTGTTAGTGCGCCATACATACGGCGTTTCAGCGGCTACCTACATCTTCTGAAAGGAAACGTAGCTAACTTCAGTCGGGTGCAGCACCACCGCCGAAGACGTCGATACTTTGTGAACCAGTCAATTTAAATCTACAATAAATTCAAATACAAGTATAAAAAGTCGCTTAATTTATCTCAATAACATAATGGTCCTTCGAGCCGGATTGAGCATAGTGTCGCGCGCGCATAAATTACAAGTGAACGACGACGCGGCGAAACTGAAAAACTGAAACAGCGTCGAGCGCCGCCATATTTTCAGCGTAACGGAAAAGCGTTGTCTCGTTCGCGCGCACGCGGTGGTGCATCCCCGGTCTCACTCTCGCATCAAGGGCACCGTAAGGACGTCCTTCGCATCCGCCATCAACGGCAAACGGCAATTTGAAATTTCGTTTACATCGACGCCAGCTCGAAGCCGCTCGCAACAGCAAGCGCAGCCACGAGCGACGAACGTCTTCAAACCTACAAGCATCAAGAAATTCATCTCGTCCTTCGCATCCGCCATCAAAGGCAACACGTTTATATCGACGCCAGCTCGAAGCCGCTCGCAACTGCGAAGCGTAGCCGCGAGCGACGAACGTCTCATCACATCACAGCAATACAAGTACCTACTACAGGCAAAGCAACAAGCATTTATTTATCTCGACCATCGTATCCGCCATCAACGGCTTTCCCGCTTCATATCGACGCCAGCTCGAAGCCGCTCGCAACAGCGAAGCGCAGCACGAGCGACGAACGTCTCATCAACAAAGCGTATCATCAAGAAAATATTCATCTCGGCGAGCGGTGCGGGCACCCAGCGGTCAGCAGACCGCAATCGCACCGCACGCAACGCAAGCAGCAACCAAGCACATCCAAGCAAATCAAGAAAGAAGTCGCGCATACAAGAGCGCCCCCCAGCGGTACATATTGCCGCACACTTCAAGTTTGCATCGTTCTTATCTCGTCTCGGACGCCTGTTCAGCACGCAGCAGCGCAGCAGCGTCTCACTCTCGCATTGATATATTCAAGAATCTTCTCGTCTCGCTTCAACAGCATTATTTGCGCCTCGCTGCGCACACGCCGAAGCCTGCAGTGGCTTCTCCCTCGCACTCAGAAAACGTGTCGGTTAAAAACACGAGTCAGTAAGCCTGGAGGCGCTATACATAGGAGGACAGGGGTAGCCGCGCGTCGGCGCACACGCGCCAGCGCGTCAGTCTAGCGCCGGCGACCGATCTTAGTCTCCGTCCGCCGCTCAGGCGGAGCGAACGTGCGCGTCTGTCACAAAATGCCTCATTGTGCAGTGCTTTGGTGCAAAAAGTCGTCGAAAAATTCAAACTTGAACACAGATGGAGTCACCTTTCACGAGTAAGTACTTTCATTCAATTTGATAGCATTTTTCGCTTGAATTTCAGTAACAAACATCGGCGTAAATATGTATGGAGAGCTCTTTTCTGCTTACCCACCATAGGTCGACTATCGTGTTGGATGCAGTTAGCTCTTGTAATTTTTTTTGTTTATTGATAAATATGTATGTTAAATGTATACAGATATTTCATGCATTCTGCCTTATTGCCAAAGGACATTTCTTCTAGTCAACCTCAGCAGGTTTCCTCGTTCAATATTCGTTTATCGCGCTTTTTTCATTCAACCAGTACCTACCGGTTTTTACTTTTGAGCGACTCTAAAGGAATTAATTTCTTTAGGTCATGCGTCTACCGGGAATTAGTCTTGTTATGCTTAGCATTAACAAAATTAATTCATAATGAATACCCCGTTAGCATTTAGCACTGCTAAGCGCCCTGATGAATAAAAATTAATGCTAAATGCTAAGCAATAATCACATTTAATTTTAATTAGCATTGCTGTTTCGTTCGTAAAACTTTGTTGGTTCGTTTGTTTTGGAACGCACAAAGCAATGAAGTATGTGCTATTTATCTGTGGTACTGCTAAATGCTAAATGCTAAATGCTATATAGCGCCTGCGCTCCGCTGCTAGCTAGCTAGCTAGCATCTAAATGCGAAATGCGATGCGATCATGCGAGTGAGGGGTCGGAATTATCATCTGTCACGTGATCATTAGTTTTGGTCATATCTACAGAACCACTGGACTTAGACCCATCGTGTTGGTACTCAATCTGAACGTCTCGATGAGATCTATCCATCTGTCACATGAACTTTTGTTTTGGTCATAACTCGAGAACCACTGGTGCTAGATCCATCGTGCTGGTACTCAAACTTTAGGTCTCGGTGAGATCTATCCATCTGTCACATGAACTTTTGTTTTGGTCATAACTCGAGAACCACTGGTGCTAGACCCATCGTGTTGGTACTCAAACTTCAGGTCTCGGTGAGATCTATCCATCTGTCACATGAACTTTTGTTTTGGTCATAACTCGAGAACCACTGGTGCTAGATCCATCGTGCTGGTACTCAAACTTTAGGTCTCGGTGAGATCTATCCATCTGTCACATGAACTTTTGTTTTGGTCATAACTCGAGAACCACTGGTGCTAGACCCATCGTGTTGGTACTCAAACTTTAGGTCTCGGTGAGATCTATCCATCTGTTGCGCGACCATCTCTCGAGACACATGTTAGTTCTTTAGTTCCTTAGTTCAACAATAACAATGTAAATGTCAACAATGTAAACAGTAACAATGTAAATGTCGTAAATTGTGCTTTTAAATTTAATTCAATTGTTCAAAAGTTACCAAATGAAAATTTTAATATAGATACCGATCTATAAATAAATAAGTAAATTATTGTTCTGTTTCAAATATATGTTTCTATTACAGACTACACAGCCTTTCATTTGTTATTTTATTAACCCTTATATAACGAATTCACACCGTCAAACTGACAGAGAGACGCATGGTACATTTTATAAGGCTCTAGCTGCATGGCTGGTTAGTTTGTTAAAAAAGGCAAAGCCTGGAAAACCTCATTTTACCCTAAAATAATTAAATATCCAGGTGGGTATGGCTGGTTAGTTTGTTAAAAAAGGCAAAGCCTGGAAAACCTCATTTTACCGTAAAAAAATTAAATATCGAGGTGGGTACTCATACATTTTTTATGGTAGGGTAGATTTTCGCGAATTTTTCGCGAAGTCATATTGCAATATACTTTGTCATATCGTTGGCTAAGTAATTAGCAAATAGTTGTTAATAATATAATTATTTTTTTTTTTTGGTTACAAAACTTTTCGACTTTCTAACATTATTTTTTTAATTTTGGAAAATTCCAATAACAAATACTCCAATAAGATAATACCAATGTACGAGGTCTTACATATCATTGTTTTGGAAATTTCATGTAGATTTATAATAAAGTATCCGAGGTATCTCAGAACTTAGAACTATTATCGTGTTTATGCGAAAATCTGCAAATTCGCAAAATTGTGAAAGGGGCGTTGCCTTTGTTCATTTAAGAGAAAGTTATATTATTCCCTTGATGTAAAGAAGGGTTAAATATTGTTAAATCCGTTTCATCTTTTCATCGCGAATCGACACAATGAGCGACTTATTGTATGAATCCCGTTCAAACGTATGGAAGACTGGCGTCACGTGGCTACCTACTCGCTCGGCCAATCACGGCGTTCCATGCGCCGCTCCCGCCTCAGACTTCACACCCCTTTGGCGGCTACCTCGGTTCTCATACAAACGATGCCGTATTTCGTATCCAGGCTTACTGACTCGTGGTTAAAAATAACCAAATTTTTGCTAAAAATAACCAACTAACTTTGTTAATATAGCACCTGCAAAGTAAGTGGTTTAACAATAGCAGAGTGAACTCGGTTAAAATAATACGGTAATAAACAATCAACTTACTCGGGTAAAATCATCTCGGTTGTTACTAAGCAAGTTACATAGGTTAGAAACTGCCGCTATTGCTTGACTGTTTCCAGCCAACCTTCTTGGCTGTTTTCAGATAACCTACTTAGCTGTTTTCAGCTAACCTACTTGGCTGTTTTCAGCCAACCTACTTGGCTGTCTTCAGCCAACCTTCTTGGCTGTTTTCAGTTGTTTACAGCCAACCTACTTGCCAGTTTTCAGATAACCTACTTGGCTGTTTTCAGATAACCTACTTAGCTGTTTTCAGCTAACCTTCTTGGCTGGTTTCAGATAACCTACTTGGCTGTTTTCAGATAACCCACTTGGCTGTTTTCAGATAACCTACTTGGCTGTTTTCAGATAACCTACTTAGCTGTTTTCAGCCAACCTACTTGGCTGTTTTCAGGTAACCTACTTAGCTGTTTTCAGCCAACCTTCTTGGCGCACTCATTGCAACGCAGCCACAAGTTCATCGTGCTCTACTCTTCACTACAACGAGCATCGAATGTCACGTGACACACTCATTCCTTCTTCCCTCCACCCAGTCCGTCCGTCTGTCAAATCGATCGTAAACAACAATCATCAATCGGAAAATTTGTTTTGTGTAGTATTTTCTCGATTTCAAACAGTTTCTTTTATAAAGTTTCACTATGAACGAAGAGCTAAGGAGCCTCTACCGGAAGCGGCAGGTAATCAAGGGCCGACTCGCATTATTTGACAACTTTTCGGAACGTCTTGAAGCGCCGCTTTCGCAGCAAACAATAATCGACTGCAACTTGAGAGTGGCCAAGGCAGATGAACTTTTTGGTGAGTTTAGTGCAGTCCAGAGTGACATTGAAGAACGGGTGGGCGATTTCGCTGCTGAGCTGCAGGAGCGTGATGGAGTGGAGACAAAGTACTTCCGCACAGTCGCTCGCATCCAGGCGCTCCTGCAGAACGCATGCCCCAGTGAAGCCAACACGTCAGCACTGCCAGTCAACTTGCATAACAACAGACCTCCCATTAAGCTTCCGACCATTCAGTTGCCCTCGTACTCGGGCAATTACGAGTCCTGGCTTGAGTACAGGGACACGTATGAATCACTCATTCACAAAAACCCTTCCATAAATGTTATTCAAAAATTCCACTATCTGCGGGCTTCGCTGGAGGGAAGTGCAGCACAAATTATACGGTCGCTGGAATTTTCCGCGGCAAACTACAAGGTTGCGTGGGAACTTCTTTGCCAGCGATACAACAACACTAAGCTTCTCATACACAATCACATAAAGGCTTTATTCGACATCTCGTCTCTCAACAAAGAGTCAGCAGTCGGCATTCGAAACCTCTTAGATGCAACAATTAAAAATGTTCGAGCGTTGGAAATATTAGGCGAACCCGTGTCTTCATGGGACACACTATTAATATTTATTATTAGCTCCAAATTGGACAGCGTTACATCCCGAGAGTGGGAGCAAGACAAAATAAAAATTGATAATGTTAAATTTGACACATTTACAGAATTTCCACGACGGAGGGCGGACTTCTTGGACACAGTTCCAAGAGGAAAGCGGCAGAGTGACAAGGGCATAAAGGTTTTCACTACAAACGTATCCACATCGCAGAAGGTACGCTGCCCAGTCTGTACTAACGATCATCTAATCTATACGTGCGACGCATTCCTTAAATTGTCTATATCCGATAGGTCACAGAAAACCAAGGAGCTCGGACTGTGCACGAACTGCCTTCGCAAGGGTCATTTTTCAAAGCAGTGCAAGTCGGGCAAGTGCCGTACCTGCAACTATAAACACAACACGCTACTGCATAGGAATAGTCACACTGATAGCGCAGACGGCAAGGCGAACGTTTCACTCACAGCTTCCGCACCAGCGGGACAAGTTCTGCTCTCCACCGCACTTATTTACATATATTTATGATCGCGCCCGGTCGGTGTTTTTTTTATTGACAGCGCGACATATAGCGCCGAGCCACCCATAAGGTGTCTAACGACGCCCATGGGCATTCGGTCGAATGCGGGGGTTGCGAATGCCATGCCGGCCTGACAGGTGCCCATTCACGCCCCTCTTGAAGGACCCGAGACTGTGCTTGAGGGGAAATATATGGGCAGGGAGAGCGTTCCAGCCAGAGTCTACCGGTTCTGTAGAGGAAAGATCTGCAGAATCGATTGGTACGCATCCGCGGTAAGTCCAGCGTGTAGGGATGCAATCCTTGCCCAGTGCGCATGGTGTGGAGGTGGAAAGGAGACGGCGGGATCGCATTAAACAGCGGTGTTGCTCAAACCTCGATGAAAAAACTATGTACCTATAGCATTTTTTCTACTACATTGAAAAAATAAACGATAGCTTTTTTTTCAAGATCTTTCCCTAAGAAATCATGCATACATTTATTGAAATGAAATGAAATGAAATGAATGAATGAAAATATTCTTTATTTTACACCGTATAAAAAGGTTACAAAAGGCGAGTTTAATGCCTTGCGGCATTCTTTACGAACTAACCTTTGGAATGTGGAACAGACGTAGGGGCGGACAATGCAGTACTAAACCGGGAACAGTTGTATGAAATATAAATACACACATATACAAATTGTACAAAGATACATACAATCAATATAAATCCTTACATATACATAATTACATATATACAATAAGAAATATACATATTATAATATACCTACATCAACTCTTATATACTATACATACATACTTATATACATACTTTACATATATTTCAACTGGATTGAAGACGCAAGGGCATCGGTGAGTATATATATTTATTTTACCTACTCATTGCCATGTGGTTTCAGAAATCGTTTGTGGATACGTTCTTTGAACATGTGGATAGTAGTGGAGCGACGTGTCTCCTCAGGAAGCTGATTCCACATGCGAGCCGCACTAACTAGTTGATGATGTGGGAGACGATGTGAACAATATTATCTATTATCGGGATGAACAGTTCCCGACTCATGCCGTCAGGGCCTACAGCCTTGCTTTTTATTGATAGGGTGATCTTTTTTACCTCACAATCCTTTACTCGGGTGAAGATGAATTGTTCAATGTCGAGGTGTGAGGCAGAGAGCAACTGTTGAAGTGTGTTGGCTTTGACAGCAGAATCCATGGTTATTGGAGAAGAAGAGAAGTGATGGTTTAAACCATCTAGATCAACTGATTGATTGATCTGAGACACTGTCTTACCAACTCCTAAAGTACGCAGAAATCTCCACATATTTTGAGGAGAGCAGTCTTCAATAGACTTATAAATGTGGCGGCGCTTTGCATTCCTACAAATCTGATTGCACCGATTTCTTGCAGACTTGAATTTCTCCCAATTCGCTTCTGTCGGCTCCCGTTTGTGCTTCCGTTTACATGAATCGCGTCGAGCCATCATCCCACGGATCTCAGGGCTCAGCCACGGAGCTGGAGCACGTCTCATTCGAACGGAACGTATAGGGGCATGCTTGTCGTACAGTGTGGTAAGCTTGTTAGCGAGCGTTTCAACTTTCGTGTCAATATCGTCAGAGTGAGCAGACTTGTCCAATCGATGGTAGCAGCATCAGCTCTCAGCGCAGAGATATCCATCCTGGCAAAATTACGCTGTAGAATGACCTTGGGCTTTTGTTTAGGAGGCTTCACTTTATATGAGACGAAAATGAGGTCATGATTAGAAAAGCCAGGAGCTATAAGTTGCCCATGAGAGCTAACTAAGTCCTTGCGAGAAGTGATAATCAAATCTAGAAGGGAGTGGGATTCGCGTACATGATAAGTAGGCTGTAGAGGAAGAATTTCGATATTGAGTGATCTAGTGATAGATAGAAGCTTACGGGACCGGTGATCGTCCTTGACCAGGCAGGTGTTGAAATCACCCATTATGACTATATGTGTGTATTCAGGAGCATATTGCTCTAAAAGTATTTCAAACTGACTAAAGTAGACAATTTGGGGAGGGCAGTAGAAGACGCAGAGGAGGAGCTTATGATGATTGATATTGACTTCGAGAAGAATATATTCTGCTGAAGCCGAATATTCAGAAGGGGATTTAGAGATGATCTTATAAGGAAGGTTGCTTCTGAGATAGATGGCAACACCTGCCCACCCTTTATTAGTCCTGTCATTCCGTACAGTGATAACCAGTCAGCTGATAACCAGGGACACAACAAGAGGTGGACGGCAGAGTGGGTTTCAGCATGGTTTCGGAGACAAGACATGCGTGTATATGCGGATTAGTGAAAGTGGTGAGGAGGTCAGAATAGTGCGCAGGAATGCTCTCCGCGTTTATGTGGCAAACGTTGAAGTTGTTGGGAAACTGAGAGAACGTGGTTTATTTATTATGGTTTCAGTTATATTCTAAGCATAGAAATACAATTATTCTAAGCAGGTACTCTTTTGAAACAGCTGGGAGTTGCCTACCTACTTAGTTAAGTTATCTTAAGCGGCAGCGGCGCGGAGCAGAGCGCCCCGGCGACGTTCCTCTCTTCCCCTTCCCCCCGGTCCTCGTTTTGTACAAAAGAAATCAGAATAAAATGTCCCCTGTTTGATAGTAGAAAATTCAACACGTCCTCCAAGGTCCTCGAATATTACAAAGTTTCAGGAATTGGTGTGCAATTAGTTCCTCGAAATGGCATCGCTGGACAGGTCGCGAAGGTCCTCATTTAGCCTAACACAAAGTTCTCGAATGGACGTCGCCAGACAGGTTTGCGAGTGTATATTGTGTCCTCGCATTGTTTGTCACAATTCAAGTTAGAAAGAGTAGGAGATATCGAAACCCTAAGTGCTTGAGCGTTTGCAGAAATAAATTTGGCGCCAATCTGTCTTGTCGAGGTCATCGCACGACGTCGCATAGGCCAGATACTGAGAGGTCCTCGGTCTGAATGAGTAAAACGGGGGTCCTCACATGGTACTTAAAACAAACAAGGGTGCGTGGGTGCGTGCGGGCGTGTTCGAGGGCGTGTGCATGTTTATGAAGTCGTGTGGGGGTGTGTGAGGGTGTACATGTTGGTTATGCGTCAATATATTAATACCTACCTACATAGTTACAGTAATCATGGTTGGTTCTATGTCATGGTTGGATGTCGGCGTCGCTCCCGAAGGTGAGTGTCCTGACTGCTCCTAGGCGTCTCCTGCCGCACTCCTGTCGCTGAGGAAGCCTTGCTTGTGAGCTCCTGCGGGCGGATGGTGCGGGAAGCCGGAGGGACGATGCGATGCGCCGATCCTGGACTGTTTCGTGACTATTGCGGAATGATGACTACTTGACTCGAAGGCTGATTACCCGATCCGATGGACAAGATTCATATTTATCCGGCTCGAAGGACCAGATGTTGTGGGTTGGAGTTGGAGTTTCTCATCTTGTGAATAAAATGAAAGTAGACTTCTTCCCAATATGTGGTGTAATGACTGTTATGTAAATGAGTGACATTGATGTAATTAAACAAGAGAGCGTGCGCCCGCGCTGGCGGCTGATGGACGGCTGGCTGGCTGCGCTCGCGGTGGTGCGGTGTGAGGTGTGGGGCGGGGTGCAGCCCCTCCCCCGCTGCTGCACTGATGGCTCTAACAGCCTTCTTCTCCGCTCTAGTGATGATAACATCCTAGGGATTCCACGTCATGCTTCTGGTTTCTATACCGATTCATTTACTGTCCATTCTGCTCGTCTATGGAACTCGCTGCCGCACTACGTCCGTCACTCCCAAACTTTAAATTATTTTAAAAAATCAATGAAGAAATTCTACCTTAACTTACCTTAAATTTTATTTTTAAACGGTTTTATTTAGCTTGACTCCGTATATTTGTTTGTTTGTTACTATCTTTGTTTCAAATCTTGCGACAAATTTTTCAACTACTTCTACTGAACCGATTTTTATGAAACTTTGCACACACATTGAGCTCTCGTGACAATACAATATTATGATAATTTCAACTTGGTAACGAGGGTCTGATGATGGAGTCAGGAGGTGTACAGTGGAACTCTTCAACCGTTACTAGTAACCCCCTCGAGTATGGGCTCATTTGGTTGGTTTGGACGAGTGTCCCATACTTCTACCAATACACTTGGTGACGAGAGTCTGCTGATGGAGTCAGGAGGTGGACGGGGAACTCTTCAACCGTTACTAGTAACCCCCTCGAGTTTGGGCTCATATGGTTGGTTTGGACGAGTGTCCCATACTACTACCAATACACTTGGTGACGAGGGTCTGATGATGGAGTCAGGAGGTGTACAGTGGAACTCTTCAACCGTTACTAGTAACCCCCTCGAGTTTGGGCTCATTTGATTGGTTTGGACGAGTGTCCCATAGTTCTAACAATATACTTGGTGACGAGGGTCTGATGATGGAGTCAGGAGGTGGACAGTGGAACTCTTCAACCGTTACTAGTAACCCCCTCGAGTTTGGGCTCATTTGGTTGGTTTGGACGAGTGTCCCATACTTCTAACCAATACACTTGGTGACGAGGGTCTGATGATGGAGGCAGGAGGTGTACAGTGGAAGTCTTCAACCGTTACTAGTAACCCCCTCGAGTTTGGGCTCATTTGATTGGTTTGGACGAGTGTCCCATAGTTCTACCAATACACTTGGTGACGAGAGTCTGCTGATGGAGTCAGGAGGTGGACGGAGAACTCTTCAACCGTTACTAGTAACCCCCTCGAGTTTGGGCTCATATGGTTGGTTTGGACGAGTGTCCCATACTACTACCAATTCACTTGGTGACGAGGGTCTGATGATGGAGTCAGGAGGTGTACAGTGGAACTCTTCAACCGTTACTAGTAACCCCCTCGCGTTTGGGCTCATTTGATTGGTTTGGACGCGTGTCCCATAGTTCTACCAATATACTTGGTGACGAGGGTCTGATGATGGAGTCAGGAGGTGGACAGTGGAACTCTTCAACCGTTACTAGTAACCCCCTCGAGTTTGGGCTCATTGGTTGGTTTGGACGAGTGTCCCATACTTCTAACCAATACACTTGGTGACGAGGGTCTGATGATGGAGGCAGGAGGTGTACAGTGGAACTCTTCAACCGTTACTATTAACCCCCTCGAGTTTGGGCTCATATGGTTGGTTTGGACGAGTGTCCCATACTTCTACCAATACACTTGATGACGAGGGTCTGATGATGGAGTCAGGAGGTGTACAGTGGAACTCTTCAACCGTTACTAGTAACCCCCTCATGTTTGGGCTCATTTGGTTGGTTTGGACGAGTGTCCCATACTTCTACCAATACACTTGGTGACGAGGGTCTGATGATGGAGTCAGGAGGTGTACAGTGGAACTTTTCAACGGTTACTAGTAACCCCCTCGAGTTTGGGCTCATATGGTTGGTTTGGACAAGTGTCCCTTACTTCTACCAATACACTTGGTGACGAGGGTCTGATGATGGAGTCAGGAGGTGTACAGTGGAACTCTTCAACCGTTACTAGTAACCCCCTCATGTTTGGGCTCATTTGGTTGGTTTGGACGAGTGTCCCATACTTCTACCAATACACTTGGTGACGAGGGTCTGATGATGGAGTCAGGAGGTGTACAGTGGAACTCTTCAACGGTTACTAGTAATCCCCTCGAGTTTGGGCTCATATGGTTGGTTTGGACGAGTGTCCCTTACTTCTACCAATACACTTGGTGACGAGGGTCTGATGATGGAGTCAGGAGGTGTACAGTGGAACTCTTCAACCGTTACTAGTAACTCCCTCGAGTTTGGGCTCATATGGTTGGTTTGGACGAGTGTCCCATACTACTACCAATACACCTGGTGATGAGGGTCTGATGATGGAGTCAGGAGGTGTACAGTGGAACTCTTCAACCGTTACTAGTAACCCCCTCGAGTATGGGCTCATTTGGTTGGTTTGGACGAGTGTCCCATACTTCTACCAATACACTTGGTGACGAGAGTCTGCTGATGGAGTCAGGAGGTGGACGGGGAACTCTTCAACCGTTACTAGTAACCCCCTCGAGTTTGGGCTCATATGGTTGGTTTGGACGAGTGTCCCATACTACTACCAATACACTTGGTGACGAGGGTCTGATGATGGAGTCAGGAGGTGTACAGTGGAACTCTTCAACCGTTACTAGTAACCCCCTCGAGTTTGGGCTCATTTGATTGGTTTGGACGAGTGTCCCATAGTTCTACCAATATACTTGGTGACGAGGGTCTGATGATGGAGTCAGGAGGTGGACAGTGAAACTCTTCAACCGTTACTAGTAACCCCCTCGAGTTTGGGCTCATTTGGTTGGTTTGGACGAGTGTCCCATACTTCTAACCAATACACTTGGTGACGAGGGTCTGATGATGGAGGCAGGAGGTGTACAGTGGAACTCTTCAACCGTTACTATTAACCCCCTCGAGTTTGGGCTCATATGGTTGGTTTGGACGAGTGTCCCATACTTCTACCAATACACTTGATGACGAGGGTCTGATGATGGAGTCAGGAGGTGTACAGTGGAACTCTTCAACCGTTACTAGTAACCCCCTCATGTTTGGGCTCATTTGGTTGGTTTGGACGAGTGTCCCATAGTTCTACCAATACACTTGGTGACGAGGGTCTGATGATGGAGTCAGGAGGTGTACAGTGGAACTCTTCAACGGTTACTAGTAACCCCCTCGAGTTTGGGCTCATATGGTTGGTTTGGACGAGTGTCCCTTACTTCTACCAATACACTTGGTGACGAGGGTCTGATGATGGAGTCAGGAGGTGTACAGTGGAACTCTTCAACCGTTACTAGTAACCCCCTCGAGTTTGGGCACATATGGTTGGTTTGGACGAGTGTCCCATACTTTTACCAATACACTTGGTGACGAGGGTCTGATGATGGAGTCAGGAGGTGTACAGTGGAACTCTTCAACCGTTACTAGTAATCCCCTCGAGTTTGGGCTCATTTGGTTGGTTTGGACGAGTGTCCCATACTTCTACCAATACACTTAGTGACGAGGGTCTGAGTCAGGAGGTGTACAGTTGAACTCTTCAACCTTTACTAGTAACCCCCTTTAGTTTGGGCTCATTTGGTTTGTTTGAACGAGTGTCCTATCCCATACTTCTACCAATACACTTGGTGACGAGGGTCTGATGATGGAGTCAGGAGGTGTACAGTGGAACTCTTCAACCTTTACTAGTAACCCCCTCGAGTTAGGGGCTCATATGGTTGGTTTGGACGAGTGTCCCATACTTCTACCAATACACTTGGTGACGAGGGTCTGATGATGGAGTCAGGAGGTGTACAGTGGAACTCTTCAACCGTTACTAGTAACCCCCTCGAGTTTGGGCTCACTTGGTTTGTTTGGACGAGTGTCCCATACTTGTCGAACGCAAAAGTATGAAACAGACATACCATCTGTTCAAATTGATTTTAAAAGAGACGGCGGACACCTTATCCATCCTAAAGTCATACAGTTTCCAGCAAAGTTTAATTATGGAACAGCTGAGAGACGGATGTTACCGATAATTTTGTCATGGGCCTCCACTGTCCATAAAATGCAGGGCAGTACTGTTGACCGTGCTGTTGTGTATTTGGGCTCCAGACTATTTGAGGAGGGTCAAGCGTATGTTGCATTGAGTCGCGTAAAGTCTTTAGAAGGGTTATGTATTGAGGAGCTTGATTGTGAGTAATTGACAGGTAAGAAACCGAGTAACAAAGATGCAATGAGAGAGTTGGAAAGGATGACGAGTTTACGTAATGAATGATACGAGCTAAAAATCAAACTAAAAACGAGTAAATAAAAAAATAGGTAAAAAAACTTTTAAGTTAAACGGTTTTATTAAAAATAAAAAACTAGAAAAAAAAACAGCTGCACAAAAAACTAGAAAATAATAAGGACAGAAGCCTGGGCCTTCTTAAGATTTTACGTCTGGGTAAGAAATCGTGCAATACTAGCGTGCTGTCTTCTCATGTCGGATGCCAAAGGGCACATTGTGTCGCTGCGTCAGCGGAATAAGTAATAAATTGAGACTTTTAACAGACTAATATAAAAACGTGGGGCGTATAATATGCGTAATAAATAACATGCGCCCCACGTTTTTATATTAGTCTGTTAAAAGTCTCAATTTATTACTTATTCCGCTGACGCAGCGACACAATGTGCCCTTTGGCATCCGACATGAGAAGACAGCACGCTAGTATTGCACGATTTCTTACCCAGACGTAAAATCTTAAGAAGGCCCAGGCTTCTGTCCTTATTATTTTCTAGTTTTTTGTGCAGCTGTTTTTTTTTCTAGTTTTTTATTTTTAATAAAACCGTTTAACTTAAAAGTTTTTTTACCTATTTTTTTTTTTTACGAAAATGCTTTTTTTTCTTTTTCGTATTCTTTAAAGGTAGAACGCATCGCCTTGATGTGAATACAGGCCAAATTTCTTACTACTTCGTACATAAAAAAATTGGTTGTAAAGTCGGTTTACGGACGATAGTTTTACGTGATGACGTCATAAAGTATATAAAGTGCGAAGTCAGATACAAAATCAGTTTATAATACTTTATCGTGCTTAGAATCTTAAATCGCAAATGTGAGTACTTTAAAAACTAATAATATTAAGAAGAAAAGCTGTCAGACTGACAGGGGGTAAAAAAAATGTCTGAAAATTTGAAAAAATAAAAATTTTATAAAACCGGTTACCCGACAGCCTCGGCAGTGGATTACCGGCGACACCGCCTCAGCGCCTCACCACCCCGCTGTGTCAGAGGAGGGACAAGTGACGTCGCGCGTCCCTGTCAATACGCCTCGCCCTCCTCGCGGTGTGGCCGGATCCAGTGACAATACCTGCTGCTTCTTTCGCAACCAGCACACCCAATCCACCACGGTTCGCTGATCCATCGCCCGCGTCTGCCGGTGAGGATAACGAACCAGGGACACGCCCCGCCACACCAGCTACGACGGGACGAAGTCCGCCGCCACCGGTTAGCTTGGGGCTATCGCGGCCCTGTGTCGCGCTTGCAGCCTCCGCTACCGGTGCAGCGCCGTGCGCAACAGCGACGCACGCAAGAGAGCCAACAAAGATAGAAGAGCTGTGTGACGTCGCCCCGCAGTCCGACGGATACGGAGCTCTCCGGGATGGGGGTGGTGGTGGCCTACGTGTCTAGTACCACCACCTATCGCTCGTAGCTTGTCTCGCGTCGTCCCGGAGAGCTCCGTAGCCACGGCCTGCACCCACCGGCGTGCTTGGAGGCCTACCTCCCGCCGCCGGCGGATATTTACCGTTTTTATTTAGATTTTTAATAATTATGTGTATTTTTATAAGTTTTTGTAGAATATAAAATATGTAAAATTAATTTAAGTACATGATAAAAATGTGAAAATAAAGATTAATTATCAATATAAACTTTTAATTTACGCCATCTACGTATCAAAGCGCATACTAAAACGTGTCATACTACAACGTTGCAACAACTACCTAACTGCGAAATCAACTACTGCTGAAGTGCTAGATGTTGACGCTAGATCTCGCTCCATGAAATCTTCACCAAATGGTGTCCGAATTTCGAGAAACGGTGCAGGACCGATTAGCCGGATGGTTTAAGACGTCTCGTCGGTCGCAGGTGGCAGGGACCGCGGGTGCGAGGCTCGCAAAAGACGGACAAATATATTTTGTATTTCCTACTATTGTATATGCCTTTCTATCGCGCTCTCGCTTGCACACACAGGTTTAGATGGAACGTGACACTTTTTCATGAGTGCAGCCGGTGTTGATCAATTTATAAGACGTGACGTCATCACGTCAAAAGAGATCAAAATAATTTATAAGTGAAACAAGGGCCCAATACCTATTACATAATTGGGCCCTTTTACCGCAAATTTGATTTAGGCGATTGTAACTGTTAGATGTCAATGTTGAAGTGTGGCATCGGTTGAATGTCAAAGTCCGTTATTGTGGTTCTGTGCGAGGTTAGGTTTCTTGCTGATTGTTTTGTTGTACTTTTGTGAAAGTTTTTGTTAATACAAAGTGTGGAAAATTTTGTTGGGTTAGACAAGGGCCCATTCAATGATTTTTTTTAAATTTGTCCATAAAATGACTTTAATTTTTTATGTATATTTTTGCAGTAAAACATCCATAATATAGTTTAGTTATAATAAAAAAAATACAGAAATTGTTGTTGTTTCATTTCAAAGTTATGAAGTTTTTACTCTCTCCTGTAAAATTTTTATTTTCTGTTTTTGGCCTTATTGGGCCCTTATAGAATTCACCGCTTCAAATGTCCTCCTTTTTCAATTTTGCATCTGGTAACCCTAGGTGCTTCTCATCACATCTCTATCTAATAGGACGAGAGCCAACGACCAAAATGATAGTTGATTTCATATAAGCGATAAAATCGTTAAATTTTATTTACTATTCCGTTTTGATCAATTGACCCCAATTCACTTGTAAAAATGATTTTGAGACTGTTTGAGCTACAATATTAGGCGCTTACCTATGAAATTGCCGTTTCTACAAACTGACCACTTTGAAAGTGGCAAACTTTTTTTTGCGTACGAATTCCAGATTCAAATATTTTCTGTTATAAAGGCAAATTATTCTTTCTTCAAAATCTGTTGTTCGTTTTTTTTCCCACCGTTCGGGTTTTTTTACATCGCTGGTTCTGTGACCCTGGAAAACTCGAATTGAATCTCGAACTCGAATATGAATCCCGTCGCGGCACCAACGCAGCACAGACGGCATGCAATATCATCGGCGTGTATGGACCAGGTACCGCAAGGGAACGCACTGTGGGTTTTTGGTTTGATCGCTTCCGTTCTGAAAAATTTCATCTCAATGATGAGCCCCGTGGCCGACCGGAGACGAAAGTCGATAACGATGAATTGAAAGCCATAGTTGAAGCAGATTCATCACAAACCACGTCGGAATTAGCAGCAGCCTTCAATGTAAGTGATAAAACGATACTAATTCATTTACGTCAAATTGGAAAGATAAAAAAGCTCGGAAATTGGGTACCGTATGAACTCACTGAACAACAACAACAAAATCGCGTCGAAGCTTGTCTTAACTTGTTGAATGGGCACAGAAATTCGGAAACATTCTGTTTTTGTAGAGGCATCAGTGAACTTCCAGTAAAATGGCAAAAGTGCATTGATAATAATGGCCAATACTTCGATTAAAAAATATATTTATTTTTCATAAAAAAAAATTGTTTGATTTTTTCTATATAAAACGGCAATTTCATAAGTTACCTAATATGTTTTTTTGCCTCATTTCCTATTTTTGTAATGGTCTGGTACGCGCACCGCTACTGACGTCTGAAAAACATGCTCTGGTTATCTTAGATCGGTAATCCAACAACATTCCGAAAATCAAACGGAATACTATGACACGGTTTGCTCAAATTGGTTGCCATTTTTAAAAAATACTGTCAGGAGACGCTACACGAAAAACATTTAGTATCGGGTTGAGGACAATCGAATTTATGGATTTTAACCGGTTTTGAACGTAATACTATGAGACAAAATTATTGGTTGTGGGATCTCGTACTATAATAGTAGTAAAGCTACTCTATAACAGAGGGCGCTTTTTATTTTTTCAATATGGCCTAGTTGATCGTTGTTCTAGAATAATCTATGGAAATTATGTATTATATTCAAATATTGAATAAATATACACAATACTTATGAAAATAAACTGATTACATGTTCAGTCGTATTTTTATATCGAGATTTGCAATACCGCAATGCGCAACTCGGCATATTTTCTTAGATTTTCTTCTTTCTCTAGCACACGAATACGACCTCACATGCGGACTGGTGGCGCTAGACTGAACGACTTTGTACCACTAGGATCTAAGTAGTAGATTACGATTTTGTTCTTGTTGTCCGGTCTATATGGTGGGTTTAATGTCTTTGTTTATCACACACGATAGATTTTAATTCCAACCTCATAAATCACAGTAGTTTTATTTTTTTATATGGCAGCAATTTAGTTATTCCTTGTTATAATGTTTATAACTTGCAATAGACTGTTGAATATATAGCTCTAATAAAAATAAAACGCAAATGTTGATAGTTGTCAAAGACAAACTAGTCATGTGCGTTATCAACCATTTTTGGTAACCGTGATCTAAGCGATATCAGTTTTATAATACCGATATTGATATCCGTAGCGAAATATCGGTATCAAAACCGCATCACTCACGCTCTCGCTCAACGTTCTGCGCTCGTTTGTTGTCGCCAGTAACCACCGACCAGTAACGGTTGGACTCGGTCGACAGACACGGTGGAGCTAGCAGCACCGGCTGCTAAAAACTAACTAACTGACAACTGTTCTTGTCACCCGCGCCGTTAGATATTTCGTAAATATCTAAGCCGGCCAACCCAAATACGACCTTATTGATTTTATGATAAAGGTAAATTTTCCACGAAAAGATTTATTTGGTGAAACTAGAAAGAACGGCGATTGCTCGCTAATAGCGAGTCGCACGTTCTCTTTCTTGCATTTGGTTACTTACTTAAAGAGAAAGGAAAGTCTCGCGCGAGCAGCCCAGCAGCATGCATCGCACGCCGCCGCGCCCCGCGGCCGATGCGAGCAATCGTAATATAAGTACTACAGACTGTGACAAATGTAATAAAATAGTAATTGACGAGCTGTTAACTTTTGTTAGCTGCAAAATTGATACTCTGCCGGAGCCGGATATAGTGAAGATATGCGCCAGTGCCTACAACGAAGCGGAAGTGGAGAAATCGCGGCGGCTTCTGTGCGGCCTGGCAGGCAAGCGCACCCTGCGCAAGGCTGAGGGCAGGGAGAAGAAGGGCATCCTGGAAATAATCAAGACGCTGAAGGAACAGGAACCTGACTCGCTACCTGTGTTTGTGGCGCGAGACCTGAACAAGCTGCCGCCAGTCACATTTGACCATGTCGACGTAATCGCCTTTCTGAAGGACATCACTATCCTTAAACGGGAAGTAACCTCGCTCAAGGAACAGTCGAATATACCGCCGCCGCCTCCGGACGCCGGACGGGCTGACGACAGCGAAAACCTTCGCCGAGTCAGGGAGGAGGTTGCCGAATTAAAACTCGCCATACACCGTTTGGCATCACAAACGACGCAGCTGCAGATGAACAGAGAACATAATAAAAGCCAACCTTCACTTAATTCAACGTTCACTTGCTTGAATGAAAACGGCGACAAAATGAAGGTAACCGAAAAACCGAACGAGCGGCGGCCGGAGCGCGGCGACCGACGTCGTCGTCGCGACGACGTCACGAACGGTGACGTATCTCCGCCCGCCGTCCCCGCCTCCCTCTCAGCCGAGACAAGAAACGAGGCAACCGTACCCGTGGCGCAAGCGCAACGTACTGTCGTCATAGGCGGTGACGACAGCACTCCCCTCGCTTCACCCCCGCCGCCGGCAGCGAGCACGGCCGCCACCAGAGGCGCGCGCGCTACTTCCAAATCGCCTACCACGATGACGTATGCGACCGCTGCCGCCGCCGCCTCCCCCGCTGCCGCCCCCGAATCCGTCGCTCCGACACTTATACCTAATCACACGAACGACGTGAAATTGCACAACGGAAAGAAGAATACGGATAAGGATGGATGGAAAGAGGTTTTGAAGAAAGGAAAGGAAAAGAAAAAAATATTCAAGAATAAAAGAAGTTCAGCGGAAATAAGCGAAGAAATTAAGAAATTTAATTTCATAGCGGCGGACGGCTCCCGCCTGTCATCATTGTATGTCTCACGCGTACATAAGAACACAACGGCGGCCGGAATACATGGATATATCAAATATAAAACCAATCTAGACGTCGCTGTTCTGAAAATAAATAATAATGAAGAGAACGAATTTAATGCATTTAAGATATCCGTACCTAACGAAAGTTTAGGTATTTTTCTAAGTGATAATCTATGGCCAACGGGAATAGTGTTTCGTAGGTACCTAGAAACGAGAAAACCGAGCAAGCTAACCACCTGATCCACTGACCAACGTGATGGATAGTACGCCCGATACTGAGACAAGACGAGTAAGGACTAAGGATGGCGAGCTTCAACTGTCGGTCTATCAAGCGATCGATCGAGCACGTGAGGGAGCTATGCGAGACACACGACCTGGTCGCCCTGCAGGAGCTGTGGCTGCTGCCGGACGACATCGACTTCTTGGCCGCGGTGAGCCGGGACTTCGGTTACCACGGCGTGTCGGCCGTGGACACGGCGGCGGGCACGCTGCGGGGCCGCCCGTACGGCGGCGTCGCGCTGCTGTGGCGCCGCCGGAGCGTGTTCGCGGACGTCGCACATAGGTTACTTTTGCAATTCTATGCGCTTAAAATTACTGATTAAGTTAAAAAATTCTATTTGGTGTTTATGCTTATTTTTTATATACACATTACATTTTATTAGGTACCCTCTCTTGACTAAAATTATTATAATTTTTTTTTATGGAAACTGACACGGTTGGCTACATCACGTGATGTCAGCCCATAATACCGCGTGAACTAGGTGCCATGTCAGTGCTTCCTTTCATTTCATGTCGGCTACACGTTTCGACCGACGTTTCATTCAGTGCGGTGGTACCAACCCGGACGGGATAAGCCCTACCACCTAACCTAGTGAGGCAAGAAGGGAAGGGAACTACAGTTTTAAATGGAATCCAAACCACGGTGAGCCTCCAACGGTCGAGCGGTCGCTCATCCAAGTACTGACCGCGCTCAGGCTTGCTTAACAACAGTCGACCGACCCCACCACGGAGCTACCGAGGCTGACAAACATGTTACATTACATTGACCAACATTACATGTTATAGGACTTTTTTAGAAATCTTGCAATAAAACAAAAGTTTTAGTGAAAATTTATTTAAATAAAAAACGAACAGAATTCCAACTTAATTTGACGTACACATAAACATAACAAAATTTAATATAAATTTAAATTTAACATAACTTAATTTAACGTTGCGATAAAAATCTGTCCATTGATCGGTTTTGCTTTTTCCATTTGCGTACTAGCTGTACACAAAAAATACCGATTATTTTACTTACGGATGCGCTTAACGTCTCACCATAATTACTTTTTTTTTATGGAAACTGACACGGTTGGCTACATCACCTACAACATCCGTGATGTCAGCCCATAACACCGGGTGAACTTGGTGCCACGTCAGCCCTTCCCTTCGGTCGTGCCGGCTACACTGAACTGGACAGAAAACTATTTACATAGCCGTTTCGACCGACCTTTCATTCAGTGCGGTGGTACCAACCCGGGAGGGTTAAACCCTACTACCTAGTAATATAAGAAGGGAGTCATATCCCTTAGTCGCCTTTTACGACATACACGGGGAGAGATGCAGTGGGGTTATTCTTTTAAAATACCGGCCCCACACGGTAAATCGCTGTTTTCCATCACATACGTAAGTACTGCATCAGTCTTTCACACACTGTCTTCTTCGCTCCGCCAAACTGTGAACAACTCACTTCATATGATGGCACCCCGCCATTTCTGAAAAAAATATTATAAAATACAGAGGCAAGTTGGGGCAGCCGATGTTAACACTTCTGTGTAGCTAAGTAATGGCTCTAAATAATAATAATAACTTCCAGACCAATCATCAACAAGCATAATAGTTCTGGTCCAATAAACGAAAAAATATAAACATGTTTCGTATTAAAAGTATTGTTGTTTTGAAATCCTTGTATGCGGTCCAACTTACAAATATTCAACACAATTAATACGTATAGTTATTGTACATACCTATGCGTGTCGGTTCCATAGTAACTCGTAAATATTTCACCAAAAACAACAGCGTGCACACTCTTTGAAGTTTCGCCGCCGACTGGCTGACTCGTTTCATGTGATCGCGAGCGCAACCAAGAGATACTTCTCGCTCATTCCCTTGCATACGTGCGCACGTATAATCTATTCCGAGTATGGGTTAAGGTTACACATCTATCTAGGTATTTAAATAAAATAGTTGTATCGAAAAACTAATCATTACATTTTTATACCTATTGCTCGTGTGGATCGGTCAAAAGGCCTGTGTGCGTCGTGCCGATCGACACGGGCTGCGTGCGGGTCGCGGCCGTGCGCCTGCGCCTGGCCGCCGGCCGCAGCATGCTGGCGCTCTCCGTGTACATGCCGACACAATGTGCGGACAATCTGCCGGAGTTCACGTCCGTGCTGGGCGTACTGAGTGCAGTTATTGAGAATAACGACGAGGAGTGCGCGGTGTGCCTCGGTGACTACAACGCAGATGTAGGCAGCATATTCGGTGCGGAGCTAAATAGGTACTGGGACGAACAGGAGTGGCAGTGCGCAGATGTTAAGCTGCTAGCGAGCAATACCTACACATACCTGAGCGAGGCGTATGGAACCACGAGCTGGTTAGACCACTGTGTGGTGACCGAGGCCGCCGGATATTGTGTGAAGAGTTGTCGTGTAAACAACAATGTGTACTGGTCGGACCATTTCCCGTTAAGCTTAGAACTAGATTTAACTTTAATCATAGCTAAATTAACTTTGACGAGCGCTATGAGCGCAAATAGAGTGACTTGGGGACAAAGGTCCCAGGATAAAATCCATAGGTATACTGATGTCTAATGAGCATTTGAGTCAGGCACTTGCTGGCGTGGAATTGCCCTGCTCTGGTTTTTACTGCAGAAACCACGAACATCATGCTTACATCGATTTTGTATTATAGCGAAATTGTGAACGCGCTTCAGTCTGCCGCGATTAACACCTACCGAGCGAATAAAGCTGTTAGAAAACCAGTGGTCGTGGGTTGGAACTTCCACGTACGGGAAAAACATGAAGTAGCACGTTTAAAAGTTAGTATGTGGATTCTGGAGGGGAAACCAAAGCAGGGCAAAACATATGACGAAATGTACCGTAGTCGCAAGGAATTCAAAAATACATTGCGCTGGTGTCAGCGCAATGAAGAACAAATAAGTATGGACATAATTGCCAAACATCGGAAAAATAAAGATTTTTCCAAATTTTGGAAAGCGACTAAGTTGAACAATAAAGCCAGTCTTCCTGTGACCGTAAACGGCACACACAACAAAAACGAGATAGCGGATATGTTCACGCAACATTTTCAAGTAAGCACCACCGTTCCGACACCTCCGCCTTCTCCGCCGCTGACATGCGCATGCGCGGTCGCAGGGGACCACGCTGCCGCGGGCGCCGGCGGCGGCGGCGGGAGGGGCGGACCCGCCTCTCTGCCACCGCCTCCGCCGCCACGCGAGGTGGTGCCACGCGCCTGCCTCCACTTCACGGCGGAGCAGGTCGCCACGGCCGTGCGCGCAATGAATCGCGGTAAGTCACCTGGTCATGACGCGCTCAGTCTGGAGCATTTGCTCTTCGCTGGACCTGCACTGTTTGAAAGTCTGTCCCTCATGTATAATGCCTGTATTGCTCACGGATACCTGCCAGCGGACTTTATGAAAACTGTAGTAGTTCCAATAGTAAAGAACAGACACCGGTGACGTGTCGTCCCTGTCAAACTACCGACCTATCTCTCTGGCGACCGTGCTATCGAAGTTGTTCGAGCGGCTCCTCCAGCCGGAGCTCTGTAGGCATCTGAACCTACACGATGCGCAGTTTGGTTTCCGGCCCGGTCTCTCGACTGACATGGCTGTGGTAGCATTTATGCGGACTGTAAAATATTACTTAGACAAGAGCACCACGGTCCATGCATGCTTCTTGGACCTCAGTCGTGCATTCGATACAATAAACTATGAAATATTATGGGAAAAAATGGAAACGTCTGGGGTCTCGGAAAATATCACTAGTCTCTTCAGGTACTGGTACGGAAACCAAACAAATGCGGTGCGATGGGGAGACGCGATGTCAAACGAGTACCGGTTGGAATGCGGATTGAGACAGGGAGGATTGACGTCACCGACCCTGTTCAATCTATATGTGAACGGACTCATAGAGGAGCTCAGCGGCGCCGGTGTCGGCTGCCACCTTGGCGCGGTTTGCGTGAACAATTTGAGTTATGCAGACGACATGGTGCTGCTGTGCCCCTCTGTGAAGGGACTGAGAAGGCTGTTAGGTATCTGTGAGCAATACGCTGCCGGACACGGATTGACGTACAACGTAAAAAAGACCGAATTGATGGTCTTCCGACACGGCAGCGGTCCCAAAAATGTGCCACCAGTAACTTTGCGCGGTTTTCCTCTGAAAACCGTTACAAAGTTCAAGTATCTCGGTCACATTATAACGGAGAAACTGAAGGACGATGAAGACATGGAGCGCCAGCGAAGAGTAATTGCCATGAAGTGCACCATGCTCGCCAGACGGTTTGCGCGGTGCTCGAGGGAGGTCAAGATCACACTGTTCAAGGCCTACTGTCAGGCGCTCTACACCGGGCATCTGTGGTGCAACTACACGCGGCGAGCGTTTAACTCGCTGCGTGTACAATATAACAATGCACTGCGGTGCATGCTGGGTTTGCCGTGGAGGTGTAGTGCGTCTGGCATGTTCGCCGAGAACAGGATCGATGACTTCTTTGGAGTGCTGCGCAAGCAGAAGGCAGCATTTCTTGGATCGTCATGACCAGCGAGCAAAATGTTATTATTGAAAATGTTGGCATGTACATTAGTTATTATGAATTTTTAAAATAAATAAATAAATTATTAAGTATTAGGCATTATTATTATTATTTTTATATATTTATTAAAGACAATTTTATTATTTTATTTCATTTAAGTGTTTGACAATTTTACTTACGTATGACTGAAGATGCATTTTTTATTTTTTTATTTTTAATTAATTTAATTCATATTTGTTTTAATATGTTTATAATTATTATTGTTACTCTAATTGTTATATTATTGCTATTCTAGTGTATCTGAATTTGTTGTGTGTGCAATGAATGGGACAAGTGCCTGAATTAATAAAAATGATTTGATTTGATTTGATTTGATTTGATTATTGTCTGTTATCAGTTGTCTGTCAGCCTGCCTGGCATACGCTGTTATGCCAGGCAAATTATGCCTTCCCTTTCTCTTTAAGTAAGTCCCCAAATGCAAGAAAGAGAACGTGCGACTCGCTATTAGCGAGCAATCACCGTTCTTTCTAGTTTCACCAAATAAATATGTACATGGAAAAATTACCTTTATCATAAAATCAATAAGGTTGTATTTGGGTTGGTAGGCCTAAATATTTACGAAATATCTAACGCCTCGGGTAACAACAAGAACATTTGTCAGTTAGTTAGTTATTAGCAGCTGGTGCTGCTAGCTCCACCGTGACCGAGTCCAACCGTTACTGGTCTGTGGTTACTGGCGACAAAAAAAACGAGCGCAAAACGTTGAGCGAGAGCGTGATTAATGCGGTTTTCATACCGATATTTCGCAACGGATATCATTATCGGTATTGAAAACAGATATCGGTTAGATCACGGTTACCAAAAATAGTTGATAATGCACATGACTAAATAGGGATACGCCTGTACTCACTCTCCTTCTTGACATTTATATCCGTCATGCAAGAAGTCATGCGTCATATACCACACTACGTTCTATCAACTAACTTTTGGAACGGGCGCATTGTCCATCTTTGTCTCTCCTTCGAAAGTGACAAAGACAGAACAGC